>CM064971.1:11888573-11956702 GCA_032847665.1 Solanum chilense | reverse complement strand
ATCTTTCTAAGGATGAAAGCAGTACTTAATTTCACCACTGAACCCAAACCTTTTATGGAATAACTTCAATAACATTGTAGTATATTGTGCACCTCTTTCTGATTTAATGGAGATGGAAACCGCATGGAGTCAGAGCACCTCTTGAATATTTTACTTAGAATAATATTTTGTTGAATGGGTAGTCTTTACCTGTAAAAAGTAGGTCGATTTTGTCATTCTATCAACAATCATCCAAATGGAATCATGCTGCTTGTGAGTCCTTCGTAAAAATGTTAAGAAGTTTGTACTGATCATTCCATTATGGATGTTCTATATTTTGAGTCAAACCATCGGGACTTTGATGTTATACTTTAACTTGTTGGAAATTCAGACACTTAAAAACAAATGATGCAATGCTATTCTTCATACTACTCCACCAATAAACTTCTCTAAAATCATGATACATTCTTTTTGAATGCGGATGAATGGAATATCTAGAGCTATGAGCTTCCTGCATGACCCTCTATTGGAGTTCATCCAACCTTGGTAAACATAATCTACCTTGATACCTAAATACTCCATTTCTCTATACTTTAAATGCCATTACCTTTTGCTTGTGAAATTCTGCCTTCAATTCAAGAAAAATAAAGTCTTTTTTTTCTTCTCTTTTACTTCTAACACTAATGATGATTCAGCCCCGTTCATCACCACTAGTGAACCTTTAGTGGAATCCAATAGGGGAACTCTAAGGCGTGCAAGTGTATGAACATACATTGTTAGTTCTCTATTATCTTCCTCAAAATGGGTGATACTACCCATAGGCAGCATGCTAAAGGCATTAGCAGAAATATTAGCCGTACCTGGGTGGTGTTAAGTGAGCTTATTTTTGTTAAAAGATGGTTGCTTTAGTAAAATGTATTTGGTTTGTGTTGATACATGTCTAAATCAGCACGTTTCTTTTTTTCCTTTTGTCTGTTTCTTAATGTATGCTAAGTGAATCAACATGGTACTAAGGCTTATTATAATGTTTTTTTTGTATCTCCCGCATGTTATTCAATTTCAAGGAATAGAAGTATCAGATTCGTAAAATAATTTATTATGAAATGTGTCCCCTGATTCCTTTATTGTTGAGTGGTAGTAGCTTTGTGCTAAAGTATCGCTTGTTTAATTGAATCGATAATTATATTTTGAATCGGCTTTCGTCTAGTCCTGTTGGACTCCCTGGTAATGTCCCAAACTTTTTCTAATTTGAATCACAGTCAGTGTTGCAAGCCACTTCTTGTATGAGCTTGAATCTTGAAATCTCTACCATGTTTGTTCTTGACTCATATATTACTAAGAATTTTTTGTATATTGTTGCTCATGAATCTTTCTATTTTATATCACTACATTTTCCAGTCTTGAATCTTCATTCTCACTTTTAGCTAGTTTCATAGATATATTTGGACATGAAAACTTTAATATTCTTAAAGGGTCATTGCAATTGAGTTAAATGAATATGAGTTCAGTAATATGAGTTAAATGATATTCTAAAGTGTTCTTTTATGTGATTGTTATGCACTTACAGAAATGGTGTACCTCAATGTTGGTGAAGAAGGACATTGATCTGGATAGTGTAACTGTGTGCAGATGGCGTTATCTGATTATTAATGATCTTTGTAATCATATAAGTATGGTGGTACATGGTAGTCTATATTTTATAAGTGATTAATGTAAAGCATATTTTTGTCAATCTACTTGGGTACAAACACGTTTGCTTTTGTTTTTTCTTTACTCTCTTCTCTTCTTTTATGTTTAAGTAGTGACCTTCAAATGTTATTAGTCTTGTCTCTATTCATGTTAATAGTTCAATGCTGAAGGTAGTTACACTTTTAGCACAACAATCCCTTCAATCGTTAATATGACTATCTTCTTTGATTTTTAATATGGGTTGTTAGGCTTGGTTCAACCATTTGGGATATAATGCCTTTTTTTCCTGAAAATAGTTCTAGTGCTCTCTTCTTTTCAGGAACTGTGAAGTATACGTATCGATATATCGAACTATTCAATTTCACTCAACTGTACTGGATGATGTACATTCACGACAGCGAGAGATTATGTATACTAGTCGAAACTCAAATGAAATATCAAGCTTATTTCATTCATTAAAGAATCTCCCAAAATAACATTACCATTTGCAACACTCTTAAAAATTCTCAAGTGCCTAACACAGGTGGTGTGAGCTTGTCTAACACCCCCTAAAATTACTATGCTTAGTAATGTGTAACGTATCTAGAATATCTAGATTAGACCGGGTTCACATTGATTGATGCGCGTAAAACCAGATCACTAAACCGCTGCAGCAGCTAAGACAACTAACTTTCTAAATTTGGTGAGCTAGGAAAGGTTGGGTCCAGCCATGTAGGGCACTCGAATATGAAGATTTACCTGGATGAGTCTTAATCAAACTTAAAAAGGGTAATCTTAAGTTTGGAGAGTCTAGGGGTAAAATGGTCTTTTGCAGGATTAGGTTAGTATTGAATTTACCCTTAATATTTAATTATTTTTCAAAACTAATTAATATGGTGGAGGGGCAATTTGGGTAGAGGTTTACGAATTTGACCCTTTAAGCAAAATCTAGCTCCACGTGGGTTCGAGCCTAGGTGGAATCAACGATTAAATTGATTTAATTTTCCTAAGTGAATTAGTTGAATTAATTAATATATAAAAAACTGATTTAAGTAAGGGAAAATCATATTTTGAATTAAAAAAATACTAATAAAATTAATAGATAATGAGGAGTCCTAGTTTGACTAAGTCTCCACCTAACTCTCTTAAACATAATCCTCTCATTCTCACATCTCGCACTCTCATTCTCACGTCATTTATCAGTAAAAGAACTGAAAATAATAGTTCTTCACTCTTGAAGAACATACACAAAAAAACCCCAACGAAAAACGAAGCTAAAAATAAAAATTAACAACATTCTTGTCGTGGATTGTTTTTGGGATTTTGATGGTGAGGCAGTGGTGTCGTGGGAATAGGCAGCACAGAAACAAGTGTTGAATGAAATTAAGGTATTGGTTTTCTTCTCTTTTCGTCTCTTTCCCAAGACCCCTGAGTTCAATTTAAATTCCAATCGAGAACCTAAGGTTGTCCACGTTGAAAGCCCTTGTCACTAGATCCTTTGAAAGATTCAAACTATGCGTTGGTATGTCTTATGGTAGATAATTTAAGGTCTGGTTGTGATTATGTGTTAAATGTGTATTTGGAAATTATTTAAAGAATGAAAGATGTATTCTGGAAAAGTGTATTACGTTAACTTTTTGAGCATGTGTGTGCTATTAATTAACTGATGGCTTGTACGTATGGATCCACAAGTCCAGCTTACTTTTAAAAGTAAGCGAACCTAAGATATATGTAATGAAATAATGTGAACCTAGGAGGTTTAAGTAAGAGTGTGAAACATACAAAAAGGTAAAGTGTATTGGCATATGACGAAATGAAAATTCACGTAAGGCGAATGTAGAATAATGTAAAGTAAAATCTCAAGAATACTCCAAAAGAAAGTGTTAATAATGAATGCATATTTAATATGTAAAGACAAAAAATGACTTCATGACTATAGGCTAGTGCAAGTAAGACAAGATACATCGACGCCTAAATCATTGTCACTAAGTGAAATGAATAAGAGAGTATATTTATGCTAAATGATGAACAAGCAAAGAAAGAGTGGCTACAGGAGGATAGGCTAGTACTAGTGAGACAAGCTTTATCTACGTCTAGAATCAATGTCCCTCAATGTGAACTCCAAGATAGCATATGTATGTTATATTATGACCAAAAAATTAAAGGTGAGTAAAGATGAAATGAAAAGATGTTAAAAAAGAATAGTGTGGCATCACAATATCAGGTTAGTGCAACTGAGACAAGCTATACCTACGCAAAATATAAGGTCACAAAAAGTACTGACCTAAGAGAGTGTTGAAATTAAGAGGAAAGTCTCATTCACACTCTATATGTAAGTGTAAGGACAATTCACAATTAATAAGTAATGATGAGATAAGAAATCATCTAATGAGCTGTGATGCCTCATGCTAGAAGCCAGCTTCTATGATGTATGAGATGAATGCAATGGAACTTTATACTGAGCACTGATAAGGTAGCTATGACTCGCGATTCCTTCTCTCGAGAAGACATAGATTCGTGTAATTCTCATGAGATGAGATTGTCCATCCAGACGGGTATGGGTCTCCTTATATCTTCTAGTCTTTGAACCTATACATCCAATATAGAGTTCTAGAAGGGTTCGACTCCCTATATACGCTAGCATGTTTTTGTTAACTTTGGTCGGTGATTCCACCTCTTTTCAGTGTGGAGTTAAGCACTGGATTTCATAATGCTCAAAAGATTTATGTTGGTTAAGGTTAAAGTTCCCAAATAAAGAATGAGGCCAGCCTCAAGTAATGCACATAATGAAATGAACGATACCAAAGGTGTTACGATAGGATAATTAAGAGGTGAGCTAGACAGAAGTAATGGCACTAGATCATTCTTGCTCATTGCATAGCGAACCCGACGAAAGTCTTAAACTACATCCTAGTATGACTGGTTTTTACACTAGCTTACGAACAAATGAAAATGAAGTATGTATGAACTAATAAAGCAGAATCTGTGTTTGCTAAAAAAGGCGCCCTAGTTGAGGTCCCATATGTTGAGCCCTCTTTTTGGGAAGTCATAATGTCAAATTGATGATTCCAAGGTCTCATGGCATATGGACGAATGATATGAAATATGTTATGTGCTAATAAGAAATATGTTGTGTGTTGTGTGCAATATGTTATGTATGATGATGCATGTTACTCTCATAGCATGACTTTTCTAATCCGATGCGGCAAGTACATTGAATCGACATTCCATAACTCATATAGTTAGAAGAAAGCTTTTCTTAATCATGCATGTCCTTGGTGTGTGCTTTCATATACCCATACTTAGAACAAGTGTGTACTAATCCCATACAACTCTCTACTTTTAGGTGCATGTGTAGGTGAATGCTAGAGCTTACGATACTACCTGAAGTTATCCGAACGTGGAGCATTCATCCAGAATTGGTAGGACTTCTTGCTTTCGAGGATGCCTATCTTTTATATTCTAGCTTAAATATAGGCATGAGCTAGTGGAGTATGTTCCACTAGTGTTTCTTTCCCAGTTAAATATTGTATTGGTGCCATGTTGGCAACTCTATATTTTTATACAAATATGACTATGTCATTCATTTGATTATCTTAATATTAGATGGTTGTTGTGAAATGCTTATGAGTTTATGTAAATAGTCTTATACGAGTTCAATTTTTCTCACTATGAAGTCTAAATAAACAAAATTTTCAAAATTTTCCACTAAAATCAACCTAGATAATGTAACGAAGATGTATGTAGGCTTGCCTGCCACCTTTGAGAGGTCAACGACGCCGATTTTGGCTAGGGTCTAGACTTCGGTCGTGATAAAGTTGGTATCAGATCCAGGTTAAATTCCGAGGATAATAACTTCACATCAACCACATCGAGTAGTTTTTAAGTAATGGTAGTGAAGTGCACCACTATCCTGAATTAGAGACTGCATGATGCGTAGGAAAATTTCCTTTTTCTAATCTAATCCTGCCTTCTCTAATGTCTGATTCTTTGGTGTTATGAGCGTATCTAACATCAATTCTACTGTTTTAGAAAATGAACACAAGGAGGAAAGCTGATTAGAGAAGAGGAGAAACAGTAGTTGGGGCAACCAAGTTCCTCCCCAGGCCCCAGCTACTGAAATGGAGATGCCTGTTAACCCAACTAGGTTGACAGATGGAGAAGTAAGGACAACCATGGTATAGATGGCCCAAACCCTCACCTTAAAATCTCAATCTAAGATAGCCCAGGCAGGGCTACAGGGTGTTCCAAGGAAGAACCCACCTGCCAGCACCATGAGTATTAGGTTAAGGGACTTTACGAGGATGAATCCTCAAATTTACACTGGATCTAAGATTGCTGAGAATCTCGAGGAGGAGTGTAGGGTAGCTATGCTGCATACTAGCATGGTCCTTTCCAAGCTTATGTTCCATGTCCAACAAGTGGAGGAAAGCAGGAAGAGGAAGCCAACTAGGGAAGGGAATAGATAAAGGCAAGCTGAGAAGAATTTTTTCAAGGAAGATTAGTACTGAAATCAGGGATTAGCTCAGGTTTTAAAAGGGACTCTCCCATCAAGGGGAGTCAAGTTCGTCCAAGGGTCGCTATGATAGGGATTCCAAGCCTAGAGTTAAGAGAAATAGTGAAGTAGAAACACCTTAGAAGAGGCCACCATGTAGGAAGCGTGGCAAACTTCATGTAGGAGAGTGTTTGAGGGGCTCTAACTCTTGTTACAGTTGTAGCAAACGGGGTCACATGATGAAGAATTTTCCGTATACTGGAGGTCAAGAAAAAGGGAAGGAGAAAGTATAGCCGAATGGTCCAAGTGAAGAGGCTCCAAGGAGGCAATGATTCTTCGCATTCAAGTCTAGTGGTGTAGGGGAAGACACCTCTGGTGATGTCTAAGGTGCGTAGCCTAAATTAGTTTTTCATGTTTATTGTTTTATGCACTAGTATTAAGTTAATATGTTGGAGTCATCATGTTGGTTGCTGACGTATGTGACTTATGTGTTATTTATGTTGTATGCTTTGATGAGACTAGTTTATGAAGGAGTTCCTTAGTCTATTAATGTGAAGGTGCTAGTAGGTTTCAAGGATGTGAACCAACCTACTAATATGTGAATCATATATTCACCAACAAAAAGCATTGAATAGGTTAGGTATGGATTTTCTCCATAAGTGTTATGCTACCATAGACTATCAAACCAGGGTAGTGAGGTTTCAGTTGCCAAATGAGATAGGGTATAAATGAACAAGGCATGGATAAATCCAACAAAGACATATAATTTCAAATCTTAAGGCCAACAAGATGTTATCTAAGGGTTTTGATATACTCCTCCTAAGGCTGGTTTTGTTTAACAAACTCTAATTTTTAGTGCAATAGTCGACTTGGTGTTGTAAGTCCCAAAATTGCATTTGTAATAATTGCACTATGTGAGTTAAAATGAATTCATGTTTGCATATGAAATAATTTTTTTATCTGTTGCATGAGTTGTGAGGTGCATCAAGTTAAGTGCGATTGAGAAAGAATTTCCTCAATCTCAAATATGAAGCTTCAGATAAGCTTGAGTAATATGCATTATACAGAGCAAGTGTTAAACAGAAATTCACAAAGAGTAAAGTCTCAAGTATGTTAAGATATTTTCGAAAATCACCCTTTTTATTTTAAAATTATCTGTAGTTTCATTCGGGGACGAATTTTTTTAAGGGAGGATAATGTAAAAAATCCTAAAAATGACAATACTAAGTAATGTCTAACGTATCTAGAATGCCTAGAGTAGACCAGGTTCACACTGATTGATGCGCATTAAACCAGACCTCTGAACCTCTGCAACAGTCAAGCCAACTAACTTGGTGAGTTAGTTGAGCTAGGAAAGGTTGGGTCCAACCATGTAGGGCACCCCAATGTGAAGATTTATCCGGATGAGTCTAACTGACTTAAAAAGGGGTAATCTTAAGTTTGGAGAGTCTAGGGGTAAAATGGTCTTTTCCAGGATAAGGGTAGCATTGTAATTACCCTAATTAATTAATTAATTAATTAGTTAATTACTATGCTGGAGGGGCAATTCGGGTAGAGGTTGCCGAATTTGACCCTTTAAGCAAAATCTAGCTCCACCAGGGTTCTAGCCCTGGTGGAAGCAAGGATTAAATTCACTTAATTTTGTTATGTGAATTAGTTCAATTAATTAATATTTAAAAATAACATTTAAGTAAGGGAAAAATCATATTTTGAATAAAATAATAACAATAATAAAATTAATAAATAATGAGGAGTCCTAGTTTGACTAAGTCTCCACCTAACTCTCCTAAATGTAATCCTCTCAAATTCTCACGTCTCTCACTCTCATTCTCACATTTTTTATCAGTAAAAGAACTCATAATAATAGTTCTTCACTCTTGAAGAACTTACACACAAAAACTCAAACTAAAAGCTAAGCTAAAAACGAAAATCAACAACATTCTTCTCGACGGATTGTGTTTGGGATTTTGGTGGTGAGGCTGTGGCGTCGTGGGAATAGGAAGCATAGAAACAAGTGTTGAACGACATTAAGGCATGGGTTTTATTCTCTCTTGGTCCCTTTCCCAAGAAACACAAAGTTCAGTTCAAATTCCAATCGAGAACATAAGGTTGTCCCCGTTGTAAGCCCCTTTCATTAGATCCTTTGAAAGATTCAAAGTATGCATTGGTATGTCTTTTGGTAGATAATTCTAGGCCTGGTTGTGATTATGTGTTGAATGTGTATTTGTAAATTATGTAAGGAATGAAAGATGTATTCCGGAAAAGTGTATTAAGTTAACTGTTTGAGCATGTGTGTGCTGTAAATTAACTACGTTGTTGCCTCAACTTTGCAAGTTAAAATTGTTGTATTTTCATGTATGTAAATGTTAAAAGTGTGATGTTCATATAAGGGTAATGTTGCTGGAAAAATATCACCCTAATTATTCCAGGAATCAACATTAAAACTTGAGAGAAAGATGGATTGAAAGAGACCAAATTTCTACCTTGCTAGAAATGTTCGTCTAGGCCAAAAAATTGAAAAGTGAGCTATCTTTTAAAATTTTTTAAAAATTGTGAGGTCATCGGGAATTGAATCGAAGACCTCGCCAAATGCAGATTACATAAAAATTTCATGAGAAAAACGAAAGAAAAAATAAATGTGGTGAGTGGGGATTGAACCCACAACCTTTTTAATAGATGAGATACTTAGGAGAGAAATAAAATGAGGCTAGTGGGGATTGAACCAACTACCTCTTGAATAGATGAAAGAGTTAGGAGAAAAATAAAGGAGAAATATAAAATGAGGTGAGTGGGGATTGAACCCAAAACCTCTTGAATAGATGAGAGAATTAGGAGAAAAATAAGAAGAAAAATAAAATGAGGTGAGTGGGGATTAAACCCACAAAGGTGAGAAAGTTAAAAGAAAAAGAATGAACTTGTAGGGATTGATCCCACTACCTCTTTGCCTTAAATTAGAAAGAGAGGAGGGAAAAGAAAGAAAATATTATAGGGGGTGATGGGGATCGACCTATGATCCCCCAAATCTGAAAAATGCAAGTACCAAGTTTAATATAATATTAAGTGTTGCTCAAGGGATTCGAAATCAGTTTCCTTGCCCAATTTTGTAGTGACACATAAGTCGTAAGTGAACAAATAAATAATGAATGCTGCCTCTAAGGATCAAAATTAGGATCTTGGCGTATCAACAAGAGCCATAAATCTTGTACCACATAATCGTGGGTAAGTATAAGTCACTTAGAAGAATTATGAATGAAGCCTCATGGATTGTACGTATGGATCCACAAGTCCAACATACGTTTAAAAGTAAGCGAACCTAAGATGTATGTAATGAAATGATGTGATCCTAGGAGGTTCAAGTAAGAATGTGAAGCATATAAAAAGGTCATGTGCATTGTCATATGACAAAATGAATATTCACGTAAGGGGAATGTAGAATAATGTAAAGCAAAATCTCAAGCATACTCCAAAAGAAAGTGTAAAGAATGAATTCATAGTTAGTATGTAAAGAAAAGAATGACTTCATGACTATAGGCTAGTGCAAGTGAGACAAGATGCATCTACGCCTAAAATCATTGTCACTAAGTGAAATGAATAAGAGAGTATATTTATGCTAAACGATGAACAAGCAAAGAAAGAGTGGATACATGAGGATAGGCTAGTACAAGTGAGACAAGTTGTATCTACGTCTAGAATAAATGTCCCTCAATGTGAACTCCCGGAGAGCATATGCATGTTATACAATGAACAAATAATGAAAGGTGAGTAAAGATGAAATGAAAAGGTGCTAAAAAAGAACAGGGTGGCATCACAATGAGGCTAGTGAAACTGAGATAAGTTGTACCTACGCCAAATATAAGGTCACCAAAAGTACTCACCTAAGAGAGTTTTGAAAATTAAGAGGCAAGTCTCAATCACACTCTATATATGAGTGTAAGGAAAATTCACACTTATTACGTAATGATGAGATGAGAAATCATCTAATGAGCAATGATGCCTCATGCTAGAAGCCAACTTCTATGATATAAGAGATGAATGTAATGGAACTTTATACTGAGCATCGATAGGCTAGCTATGAGCCGTGATTCATTCTTTGGGAAGGCAGAGGTTCGTTTAATTTTGATGAGATGAGTTTGTCCGTCCAGATGGGTATGGGTCTCCTTATATCTCCTAGTCTTTGAACCTATACAGCCAATATAGGGTTCTAGTAGGGTTCAACTCCCTATATATGGTAGCATGTTTTGGTTCACTTTGACAGGTGATTCCACCTCTTTTCGGTGTGGAGTTAAACACTAGAGTTCATGATGCTCAAAAGATTGATGTTGGCTAAGGTTAAAGTTCCCAAAGAAAGTATGAGGCTAGCCTCAAGTAATGCACATAATGAAATGAACGATACCAAAGGTGTTAGGCCCTCTTGCTTTCGAGGATGGCTATCTTTTATATTCTAGCTTAGATATAGGCATGAGCTAGTGGATTAGTCTCCACTAGTATTTCTTTTCCAAATATTATATAGATATGACTATGTATTTCATTTGATTATCTTCATATTAAATTGTTGTTGTAAAAACGATAATGAGTTTATGTAGATAGTCTTATACGAGTTCAATGTTTCTCACTATGAAGTCTAAATAAACAAAAAGTTTAAAATTTTCGGCTAAAATTAACCTAGATGATGTAACGATGACGTATGTAGGCTTGTCTGTGACCTTTGAGAAGCCAACGACCCCGGTTTCGGCTACGGTGTAGACACCGGTCGTGACAGCTTGTATAACAAATGCAGTTTTTATTTGCTATATATAGGAGAAATTAAAATGGCTCCCTCACAATACTGATGCTATAAGACGTAATTTTGAGAAAAAGGCATCTGAAAGGATGACATAATTTTCAAGATGTTAGGAAAAAATTGTCTCTGAAGCCACATTATATGCGATATTCAAGGAGATGAAGGGGACCTGGGAGTCTCTTGCATTCAATAAAAAGTCTGAACAAAACAAAAAGAATCGTGATTCAAATGATGGTGCATCACTTCATATAGGTGGTTGCATACCTCATCGAGTGATCTATAAAAGAATGGTAATCATAATCTTTTTTGATGTATTTATTTTAAGAAAATAACATCATACTCTACACTGATAAGATAAATATATTCCTTCATTATATAAAGAATCTGCTGAAAAGGATCCATTTATTTCAAATTTTATTTTCGAACTCATCGCAAGAAAAGTGATAATAGTTAGGTAACTTAAAAAGTTGAAACTCCTTATGTAACTATTTGTTCTCTCTATTCTTTTGTATATTAAATATTTTAGTTAAGTTGTGTTAAATCTTCGTTTAGGTTTCTTTTATTTGTGTTACATGTATTATCAGTTTATGTTCCCTAGCATGTCAAGTGTTCTTGAAAGACGTGCAATCAAAGTTTCAATAGCTACTGTCATATGATCCTATTGTATCCTTAGTTTGATAAGAGAATTGTAGCTTTGAGATTGATATTTTGGCAGACTTTTTCTAAGGATAATAAACAATAAGTTCCAGTTTATCTCATGATCAATCTTTTGTCCTATAGTCTAACACCCTTTAAGCTATACATGTTAAGTACATTTTAAACTTATTGTTTATCATGTTTGCTTTAATTTGATATAAAGTTTTGTTATCTTAAGATTTCTCCACCCATTAGAAGTTGTCATTGTTCAAATATTTTAATTCAAGTGTTGCATGAGCGATCTACTGCATATGAGGATCAACTGCATAGTTCAAGTGTTGCATGAGTTTAGCTTAGTTTATATCAATTCTCTTTGTGGAACTAAAATTATTGTAGCGGTGGTTGTTAGTACTTGACCTTCTTTATGTCTTTCTTTACATTGTTACAACAATAACATATTCTATGAAATCGCAAAAAGTGAGAAGTGGCTAAAGTTGTTCTTGGAATCTGTATGGTGTATCAAGTTTATTCATTCATAATTCTTGTCGAGTTTGAATGTCTAATAAGTTTCAAAACTGGAAACTTTCACTTCAGTGTAAACTAGTTAGCATTTCTCTAGCGTAAGGACTTCCTACATCAAAAAAGTACTTTTATGTTAAAATGAGATTAATTTTTTATCTGCTTCTTATAACTTTGTTTTTCAACCTTCAAACGTTTATAACCTCCAAATAGAAAAGAGAACAGATACATTGTAGAATTCATATACTAGTGGTAGATGTAGTTTTCTTCCAAGTGAAAGCAATCGTAATTGAAGAATATCTCGACATTTTTACCTCAAGTACAAAGAATAAGAAGTTGGTAGTACTCTATAGAAATGACATGCTAGTATATGCATGTTAAATGGCAATTAAGAAAGCGTGCCATCATCCTAAGATCTTATTAAATCATATATTATTTGCTAATACCAATGTTGACAAGTATATATATATATATATATATATATATATATATATATATATATATATATATATATATATATATTGCTTTTGATGGTTGGCAGTTAGTGGCAAGAGCTGGATATTTTCTCAAAGAACTTGTTTTGATGTAGAATACTTTTGAAAGAAAGAAACAATAATAATCAGCTTCGGAAGGAGAATGTCACGCCCCGAGCCTACACCCTTGACGTCGCCGGCAGCCGAATACCATTGCTGGCCTTGAGCAAACCCTTGGTCTGTCTTAGTTACTTAGCGGAAGACATAAACACAAGAGATATAAAATCATCAAATAACCAAAAAAGGTAATCACTTAGACAAAATGACAACTTAAGTCTTAATCGTATACAAGTGAAATGAAAAGATAAAAGAGCAACTATTATATGTCTATGAATCCTATAAAATGAAGAGGGATGTTGGGACAGGACCCCCAATCATCCTAAAAACCAAAAGCAAAAAAAGAAAAAAAAAGAAGAGATAACTGAATGATAAAGATGTCCTCCAAAATGAAGAGAGACTCACCAACTGACTCTGAGCTTCTACTAGATCAACGGTACGCTGAATGCCGAACCTAGTTACCTGTGTTTGCATCATCATACGATGCAGGATAACGTGCTTCAGTATATTGAATATACGAGTATGCGATTTGGAATACTAAAACAACAACTTAAACTTGAAAAGAGTAAGAATGAACACTTATCTTGGCTCTACTCAACACATGAATATTCAAATCAATATAAAGTAGTAAAACATATGCAATATATATATATATATATATATATATATATATATATGTAACTTTAAAGCAACTGAAAACAATCTTCGTTCATTAAAGATAAAGCAATAACAAAATTAACTTTACTCATGTAAAGTAATAAAACTTCTGAGTGAGATTATCTTACTGACAACCATCATTATGATCCTAAGTGATGGTACAACGTTTTACCTCACGCTGGCAAGGACCATCCTATACCTTGCCATCGGTATAGGACCTTACATAACTTAGTAGATCCACTAGATTAACTTAAGTGATCATCAAAAAAGTATGATCATTTAATGTCCATGATGATTTCATGGTTTATGGAGACTTGATTTATTATGAACTCCAATCCTTATATCGGTGATCAATACTACTCTTAAAAATATACTTAGCTCATGTGTCTTTAAAACATCTTCGTTTTCTGGGTTTTGAAAATTGCTCAACACTTAGCTTTATAATCTCTCTTGGAAATAATGTTACCTTTTCTTGATCAAGTTTATTTTGATAAATCTTAGTTTCCTCTTATATTAAATGTGAAAAAACATTTATAAACTCTTGTGGAATACTTAGTCCCTTATAGATTTTGAGAAATGAACTCAACTCTTTATTATTTACTGATACGCTCAAACTTACTTCTCAAATAAGAAGTAAAGCGGCCGTATCGAGTAAAGAATCCAACAAATGAGGTTGGGATCGTTCCCACGAGGAAAATAGTTCAGACTTTACTTCAATATATTATTACTGTTATTTAGTCAATTATTTCCTTAGAAAACAAAAGACAATAAAAGCGGGGTGTTTTATTTCGAAATTAATAAAGATAACTAAATAAATTAAAGTAACCAACTAACATAATCAAACCTTGGAGTTTAATCAATCAATAAAAGTAACAAGGGTTTAAGTGTTCCCCAGAGGTTCCTAACTTGATAATTCTAACTATAACAATTCTTTCCTAGTATCTTGCATGCAAAGTGATAAGTTATGTATTTCTAAATCCTTGGTCTGGCATCTAGAAAATTTCACTCTGCACCTTGGTCCGGCTACGTGTGTTGCTATACTAACCCTTACCTTTACCTCATATTAAGAATTGTATTCGATATTTGACTACGTTATTACCTCGTACTAATCAATACTAGCCTATTAGATCGTATACACTAAATCTATATTGATAATTCTTTTCCTATTATCTACCTCCTTGTTCCGGCAAGTAGCATTAAGCGAGTTCTAATGTTGGTCATCCGTTAAAAAGACTTCTAAACAAAAGAATTATCAATACATGCAAGACACTATTCTAGAATTATTTTTAGTTAGATTTTTCCTTATTATTCACCCATGGTTCCCACAACCCTAGTTTTGGAGTTAAGTTACCCATAGTCATAATCACAATATTCATAAATGTAATATAAGAATTCATGCACTTACTTCAATGAGAAAGAATAAAATCTAGAAGTTCACTTGATTAATCAACAAAACACAAACAATCAATTCCAAAAAGAGTGGATCAATTAATGAGATTAATTGAAGACTAAAGATTCTCCAAAACAAAAACAATCACAAAGTCTACTAACAACGAGTCTAACATAAGAGAATCTAACATAAGAGAGTCTAACCCCAAAAACGAGGTTTTTCCAACTATTTATAAAAAAAAAAAAAAAACCTAATGAAAGAAGGTCTCTAATTGCTGAAAATCTGTCAAAACACGTCCGAGTCGACGGACCTCGTGATGGGCCATCGTGGTCAAGACGGACCGTCATGGCCTCCGTCACCCTATATGTTACAAATCCTTCTGCTGCTTTCTTCATTGCCCTCGACGAACAGGCATGACAGACCGTCACAGGCATGACGGTCCGTCCAGGGTCTCCATTCCATAACACTTAAACTCTTGGAATTTGGGTACCGGGACTACTTCTCTGATCATCACAACGAACCAGCAGGACGGACCGTCGTGGCTATGAAGGTCCGACATGAACAACGTAATCCCACACTTAGGTCAGACTTCCACATCTTCCTTCAGCAGCTTCACTACGATTCCACCTATGGACCGTCACAAACTCGAAAGACCGTCACAAGCTCCGTAGGTGGTAAATTTTCTGCATTTCTTGCTCAAAAACTTACGCGTTCATCTTTAGACAGATTTCCTGCAAATAAAGAGAAACTTACATAAAAATTAATAAAAAAAGGCTTTTGGACACACACTAAACTTAAGGAAAAAGCATTAAAAATACCTTGAAACCACGGTATATCATTTACTTAGCTTGAAACTTGAGTCTTTAAACAACTCTTGGAGAATACATAGTTCCCTCATAACTTGTTACAGAAATGAACTCAACTCTTTACTTGTTACTTAACTTGAAACTTGAGTCTTTAAACAAAGTTAAAACGTTGTTAAAGACCCTTGACAACTCTTAAGAACTTTGCTTTGACTTGCTTCTTAACTTCTAGACTTGACTCTTAACTTCATTAACTTTGATATTAACTTTCCTTGAATTGGATTATGGATTCAAGGTTCATGATCTCATGTTTATTGATGATTTCATGATGTTTAGATGTACCTTAGAATGTTGGAATAAATAGGAACATGGGTACATCACTTATGAACTAGTACGAAAAAGTAAGAAAGAATGGGGTGAATTGGCGACCTTGACACTCTGAGAGGAGTGGGGGGAGAGGCCCTTAAATTAAGAGGCCAAGTTTGGGCGCTCTGGTTTGCATGACACCCCATGGCCCTATAGACAGAGATTTTCCTTTGGGCTATGGGAGGGGCGACGCCCCAACCCTCGTACCCGCTGTTCTCAAGTTTTCTCTTTCATTTTTTATATGTAAACCCTCTAAACATCAATGGTTCTTTCTCCAAACAATTAGTATCATGAGTACCCTCAATAACCATTAGCTCTATCTTGAAAAACAACCCGGAAGCAGGAATCAAATAAATACTAGGCATTCAACAACTCAACCAACAAGAATTCGACAATTTTCTTCAAGAACTTCGCATATTAACGTGTAAAATATCACCAATCACTGAATTGAAACAAGTTTGGTGTGTGGGTGAAATGACCCAACTCTAAATGATCTCACGTACCTTTATAGGGAGCACCCCCGATGAATTCCACTCACAAAACTTGACGTTCTTTGCGAATCCTTGACTTCTGTCTTCCTTCCTCTTCTTTTCTCTCTTCCCCAAGCCCTAAGCGTAATTCTTATTTTTCAAAACTGAACTAAATATATTTTTTATGTCAATAACTCCCTTAAAAGGAATTTAAGAAATTAGGTAAGATAACAAAAATTTTGCCCTTCCCAAAATTTGGATTGGACTTTCCTTAATTCAATAGCCCAACTTTCGGAACGCATATCTCACTCATACAATATCAAAATAGTGTAAACTCGGCTGCATTAACGAGATTAATCAAAGGATTCTCCAACTATATCTGGAACTACTCCTAAATCATACTGATCAGGAGCTATGGTCGTTTGGAAATGACCAAAACTCAGTTTCCTAACTTAGACAATTTTCATATTTTTCTTATTCTTTCCAAAAATATTTATTTTCAGATTTTAACTTATTCTTTAAAAGTTTTTTGCGAGATGTTACATAAAAACATAGTTGTCTGGTCAATCTTCTCAGTTTATGTAAATGAATATCTGCATGCAATCTGTCGGTTGAAAGAAAAAATGAAGAGTTAACAGCCTTGGATCCTTGGGTTGATCCATAAAGGCATCGTCTCAAAAATTTATCTAGATAAACTGATTAGATGACTAAATCTCATGTAAATGCTTGCAATGCTGACCTATATGCTCAATTAAAGAAACAACGCCACAACAATAAGAGGATGTGGAGGGAATTAGACTTATTAAAGAAGCATGAATACAACACATCATCTTCTAATGTGAAATCATCTTAAGAATACAATCAAGCTTATATGAGAATAAAGTGGTGATGAATTGATGGGTAAATATATGATAGTGGTTCATCCCATGATAACGTGAATTGTAGTGGTTCTGCCGACTATAACACATCATCTTCAAATGGTGATTCAGATAGCTGATAATACTATTAAGGATTCACATTTGAGTTGTATTTTGTTTTTTTATGTTTAAGAATTATAAACTATTGATCTTGCATGTTTCTTTAAATAGGAATTATAAATATGAACGATGAATTCTATTTTTTTGTTAAATGAAGTGATATACTGTGAAAGGTATGTTTTGTTGGTTCTTGCGGGTTTCTCTTCAATGGAATTATCTTGAGCAATCTTTTCATATATATATATATATATATATATATATATATATATATATATATATATATATATATATATATATATATATATATATATATATATATATATATATATATATATATATATATATATATATATATATCCGCAATAAATTTCCTAGCCTTAAGAAATATTTCTATGAAAATCCGCAAGAAATTTTATTTTTATAAGGAATTTTAGCAAAAACATTTGCAAGAATATTTGTTATTTATCGGAGATAAATACACAAGAAAAACACCTACATATCTAAATTCCACAAGTAAATTACCCAGGGCATGTATAAATCCACATATAAGAGTTATCTAAGAAGGGTTTTTCATCAGATTTCATGTTGGAAGGAAGTTCACAATAAATCAAATTACATGCGGATTAACCGTACTATCCCTAGCAAAATCCCCAGGTAATCAACATTTTTCTTGTAGTGAATGCAAAAGGTGAAACTTATTCACACAGATGTAGGTGGACCTAAGAAAACACAATCTTTAAAGGGTAGTAAGTACAATATTGTCTTTATTTATGATTGTACCAGATAATGTTGGATATATTTTTTGAATTATAAATCTAAGGTCATTAATGTATTCTAGAAATACAAGGTTTTGGTTGTATAATTCAAGTGATAAGAACGGATAATGGAATTGAGTATGTAAAGTTAGTGGAAAATGACACCTACAACTGGAAAGATGATGAAAAAAAATCTAGAATTTCAAGATGAAGATGTTTATGATGCATCGTTAATGGCACAAGAACACTTTTTGATATAACCAAAGTTGTAATGCTACAATTCTAGAACGTGAGGAATTTATTGAGGCCACTAAATAAGAAAAATGGGGATATGCAATGCAGGAGGAGCTCAAAATGATAGAAAAAAACAACACATGTCATTTGGTTGAAAAATCATTGCACAAAAATGCTATTGGAGTCAAGTGGGTTTAAAAAACCAAGCTCAATTTGGATGGTTCCATAAAAAAGTACTAGTCCAATCTTGTTGCAAAAGGGTAAGATAAAATATTTAATTAGATTTTTTAGAAACTTTTAATTTTATCACATGTTTGGATACTATAAGCTTTTTTTTATCTTTAACAACTCAATTTAGATTAAAATACACCTGGTTAATATGACATCAACTTTCCTTAATGTCTACTTTGAAGAGGTAATATTTGTAGAATAACCTGAAGGTTTTTCTATCAAAGTCAAAGATGACAAAATTCACCTTCTGGAGAAGACATTGTTGTCGGGAAATTATTTGAAAAATGAAAGCATACCATAATAATATAGTTTACATGAATAATAGACAAGACACAGTTTATGCTAGAACACATCAGCTTTTTGACTTTTTTTCAAGATTTACCTTTTGAAGCGTGAGCAGATACCTTCACGCAAATCCACAAGCTAGTGCACAAGCTGGAACCTTCAAGTGAATCCACAAGCTACTCCACAAACTAGACGAAAGTTCTGCTGTCTTCTACAGTGATTCCAAGTTTACATCTCAACTCTCTCACTACTAGGCGAGAAAGTATCACATAGAAAAGCAATTCATTAGAGGTTAGAACAATCCCTATTTATAAATATTTCTTCTGAGTCCAATAAGGAGAGATAATACCATGTCTTTACTAAGAAAGAAAAAGACATGTACTTCTCCCTTTCCTTAGGATAGAAAACGATACATACTTGTCCCTTTTCATAAAATACAAAAAGTCATATACTTCTCCCTTTCCTTATAATAGAGAAAAACACATACTTTTCCTTTTCCTTAGAATAGAGAAAAACACATACTTCTTCCTTTTTTCCTTAGAATAGACTCTGAATTCTAGTTAAACATGGGCATGGTAGGGACAAAAAAATATATTGTTGAGGTTTTCTATTATAAAAATAATTTCATATCATTTCACTAGAAATATGTAGTTGCACTGCTCTATTTATATTTAGACATTCAATGTTAAACCCATATTTAATTCTCCATGTTACGATTGCATATATTGATCAATGAATTAAAATACTAACGAATTTAATTCAATGAAAATTTTCCTTGACAACTCTGCTTAACTTATTTCATGTATCAAATTCATGAGTCTCCTTGCAGATTCTGACACGATGAAAACTTATAAGCTTCTAAAAAAGGCATATGATTGATCTCTAATCATGAAAAGGATACCACAATCTAAATTATTATTTGATCAATATATATTATCATCATTCAACCTACCAAGCATATTGACCCATCTTAGAATCATACCTTTTAATAAATCAAAATTATAATTAACATATATAGTTTATAATTGTTATATGAAGATTAAGAATAATTACATTTAATTTTTTTTAATATTATGCTTTTGTCCGCCAGTCTAAAGCAACTATCTCTACTCTTTTTTCATTCAACACATACAAAATGCACTTGCACAAGAAGTTGGAACTATATTATTCTCATAATCAAGATTAACTACATATAATCTTGTGTTACAATCGTACAAGTGGCATGTCAAATTTTATCTTAGATAACGAAAAAAAATTATACCTACAAGAATTGATTATTGAATCTTCTTTTAATAAGCTAAAATACTATACATTAATTACCTACTATAAAGTAAATATGCACCATAAACGAACATATGATCTATTAAAAATAAATAATTAATTATTTTATTAAAAATATTATATCAAAACACATGGTTAATATTATATAAATCAACAATTGTATAGCTTAAAAGAAGCTCCTAAAACTTGGTATTGCAGAACACATGCTCATCTTTTGAGCTTAGGATTTTCACAAAAGTCTCAGCGAGTCTACACTCTATATTAGAAAAGAAGAATCTAATTTAATCACTGTTTCTTTGTATGTAGAATACTTGCTAGTTACAGGTAGTAAATTGGATTTGATCAATTTGTTCAAGACCGAAATGATAGTAACTTTTGATATGGCTGACCTTGGTGAAATGTTTTACTTTCTTGAAATAGAAATTTAGCAAAAAGGATATGAAACCTTCATATGCCAGTAGAAATATGCTAAAGAAAATAAATTTAAAAATGGAAGAATGCAAGTCTATAACAACTCCTATGAATCAAAAAGTAATGTTTTGCAAAGAAGATGGAGTTGAATTGGTTGATGAACGACTTTATAGTAGCCTGGTAGATTGCCTAATACACTTGACAACAACGAGACCAAACATTCTTTATGTTGTGAGTTTTCTTTCAAGATATATGCACTGTGATAGGGAAATTCAGTTTCAGACAGCTAACCATGTGATTAGATATAATAAAGTTACTGCGAATTTGGCATTATGTGAATAAAAAACATTGGACTTTTAGTTTCATGGAGTTTTTTATAGTGATTGAGATGGTAGCTCATATTATATGAGAAGCACCTCAAGCTATTTTATTTTTGATTCTGTATGTTCTCTTAGTATTCAAAGAATCATGATATTATGGCACAATATGCAGTTGAAGTATAGTAAAATGCAGCTGCATCAGCTGTGAATCAATCCTTTTAAATTCGGAAGCTGCTGACACATTTAAGCATGGGGTAAAAGATGAGCACTGAAATCATTGTTGATAATCAAGCTGCAATTTCAATGGCAAATAATCTTGTTTCACATAGAAAGACAAATAATTTAAAGATCAAGCTTTATTTTTTGAGGTGGTTGATACACTCAAACTTACTTCTCAAATAAAAAGTAAAACGGTCGTATCAAGTAAAGAACCCAACTAGTGAGGTTGGGATCGATCCCACGAGGAAAATAGTTCAGACTTAACCTTATTCTATTATTACTATTATTTAGTCAACTATTTCCCTAGAAAAAAAAAAGGACAAAAAATGGGGGTTTTATTTCTAAATTAATGAAAATAATTAACTAAATTAAAGTAAACAACTAACAGATTCAAATCTCGGAGCTTAATCAATTCATAAAAGTAAATAGGGCTTAAGTGTTCCCCACAGGTTCCTAACTTGATAATTCTAACTATAACAATTCTTTCCTAGTATCTTGCATGTAAAGTGATACGTTATGTATTTCTAAATCCTTGGTCCGGCATCTAGAAAATTTTACTCTGCACCCTGGTCCGGCTACGTGTGTTGCTATACTAACCCTTACATTTACCTCATATTAAGCATTGTATTCGATATTTGACTAAGTTATTACCTCGTACCAACCGACACTAGCCTATTGGATAGTGTACACTAAATCTATGTTGATAATTATTTTCCTATTATCTACCTCCTTTGTCCGGTAAGTAGCATTAAGGCGAGTTCTAACGTTGGTCATCCGTTAAAAAGACTTCTAAACGAAGAATTATTAATACATGCAAGACACTATTCTAGAATTGCTATTTTAGTTAGATTTTACCTCATTATTCACTCATGGTTGCCACAACCCTAAATATGGAGTTTAGTTACCCATGGTCATAATCACACAATTCATATATTTAAAATAAGAATTCATGTACTTACTTTAATGAGAAAGAATAAAATCTAGAAATTCACTTGATTAATCAACAAAACACCAACAATCAATTCCAGAAAAAGTGTATCAATTACTGAAATTAATTCTTCTATACTTGAGCAAGAGAACTAAAAATTATCGAAAAGTCTAACCCCCAAAACGAGGTGTTTCGAACTATTTATAATAAAAACAAAAACCTAATAAAAGAAGGATTCTAATTACTGAAAATCTATCCAAACGCATCTGAGTCGACGAACCTCGTGACGGACCGTAGTGGTCACGACTGGTCGTCATGGCCTCTGTCATCCCATACTTCACAAATTCTTCTGCTGCTTTCTTCATTACCCTCAACAAACAGGTATGATGGACCGTTCCAAGCACGACTTTCTGTCGAGGGTCTCCGTTCCATAATACTTTAACTTCTTGGAGTTTGGGTACTGGAACTACTCTCTGATCATTACGACGAACTAGAAGGACGGACCGTCGTGGCTATGACGGTCCATCATGGAATTCCGTAATCCCACACTAGGTCAGACTTCCCCATCTTCTTTTAGAAGCTTCTCTCCTCACTACGATGCCACCTACGTACCGTCACAGACTCGACGGACCGTGATAAGCTCCGTAGGTGGTCTCTTCTGCATTTCTCGCTCAAAAACTTCTGCGTTCATCTTTGGACAGATTTCTTGAAAATAAGGAGAAACTTACTTAAAAATCAATACAAAAAGGCTTTTAGACACACACTAAGGAAAAAACATTAAAAAAAATACCGTGAAATCATCGTACATCAACACCCTCAACTTAAATTAGGTTTTTGTCCTCAAGCAATGCACTATGACTCACTGCAAAATCTTTGTAGAAGAGTATCCATATTTTAGCTTTCGCAATCATTTGGCTATCAATCCCGATAATTCTCATCATGTTTATGCATGTTATCACTATTACGCTTGAATTTTGTGGAATCAGACCATGACACAGACCCACCACGCACTGACACCTATCCTCTTCAATTTCTCACAGAAGTGCTAATATTTCCGGTATTGCAACTAGTGTCCTCACTTCAAAACAACATTCTCATTTTTAACACAATGATTTCAGTTTGAGTATAAGTATTTACTTTTCAACACTCACTCTCAAAACAAATTCACAACTCATTCATACATATTGCCATAAGCTTGCCCTTATTTCACTACTTTAAGTTTGCCATACAACTCTTAGGATCCCGATAGGACTTTCTTAGCTTGTAACATAGGCTCAGGGTCAGGTAGGGTATATTTAGGTTTACTTTAGTGACTTGTTGCCCTCTTTGACATATCGCCTAAACGTACCACCTTTTTATTATTTTATTTTGCCCAATTTTTCAATTTTCTTTTTATCTTGTTGTTTTCCCTTTCTTATCCTTATATGCAAGTGACTTTTCATTTTTTTTAGTCACTTGTGTTTTGTTCTTTCTTTCTCTTCATTATTTCAACTCCACTTTCCGGAGTATTCCTTATAGCAGCCACCCTCAACTCATGACTTTGCCATGAGTCCAGGTTCACAATACCCACGGTTAGATCAGGGCGACGACAAGGTTGTTTTCTGCATTAGCCACCCTCAACTTATGATTTTGGCATAAACTGAGATGCACATGTCCATGGAGGGACCAGGGCCAACACATTGTTCACAGAGAAGATCAGTTGGGGTGAAAAAGAAAGATCTATTTTTAGGCTCAAATCATTTGGATCAATATGGGATTAACTTCATTTTGTTTTCTATTTTTTTTTTGGGGGGGGGGGGCTAAAGATTTACTATTTCGAACAAAGGACTATGATCCTTTCCTAATTGTTCATTTTGGCTTACTTTTAGCAAGACTAACCAGACAAGTTCTAGCTCAGTATCAATGGTGGATCCTTTGAATTTTCCTCACACTCACTTGACATTCATTACATTCTCAAATTATTAGGCACCTAGTTTGAGTCTTAGATTCATGGTCATGCAGCAGTGTATCTCTATTTCATGTTTAGAGCCACACAATTATCAATTACTATGCATACTTATGCATCATTTTCATATCGGAGCCATCATGCTTCAGAGTTAAACTATGTACACAAAATATAACATGCCGGTTCAACAATAAAAGTAATTAGTCATTTGGAGGGGGGGAGAACAAAGGCAAGAAAACCCCAAAAGAGGATCTTGAATTGGGCTTCTCAGACTCCACCCTAGCACTCACTTTCCATTTACCCCACCCCTAACAATAAGATATGCAATTGTCCCCAATGCATAAAAAAATTGAAATATGATAGTGGTAGGTGAAGCAAACCTGAGGCGCAAAGCTCCGACTATTAGCAAGCTGGTGGGCCCGGTTCCACGGAACCCACTACCTCTGTAGTCTTGACACCCTCAGTAGTGTCCTCATCAGCAACAGCACTATCAGTCATGCCTCCCGCTGTCTCCACATCTCTAGAGCTAGATGCCCTGGCAGTTGACTCTACAGCCCTAATCTTACGTGCCTCCTCATTAGCAATCGAGGCTCTCCTCGCAGCCTCTATCTCACGGCACTCGTTCTTCCTTGACCCAGCCTCATCCTCCTCTCGACCCCTCTGCCTCTTGGCATACTCTTGGAGGAGAGGTGGAAGAATCTCAGAAGTGGAGAATAAAGCAGCCAACACTGTGTCCTCAGCAGGCTCTGTGTCATCATCGCTGCCATCAAAACTGCGCAATCCCATATAACTATATTATTTGCAGCCGTGGGGGAGAGGTAGTGGCGGACAATCAACTATAGAAACTTAGTCGTGAAGGTCAAGTTAGCCTTTCTGATGGCTCCCTTCGTCTCCATTACCCAATCGGCATCATGTCCATCAATATATAAGTGCTGGGCCATCCACCTCTTGGTGGTCTCTCTCAGCGATGGGTCACGCAAGAATCATCTTTCTTTAAGAATTTGCCACCGGTAGTCAAACTCGGTGGTGATAGGGGTCCTGGTGGTATCAACATCCTCGCCCTACAAATACTAGCGTATGGCTGACAGGGAGATGTCGACCTGTATGTCGCGTACTCTAACGTGCTCAAGTGGGTCCTGTTCGGAGGGGGCAGCCCACTTATCGATCTGTGATCTAAGATTAGCCACATAAGAGGCGTAAAACTCTCAGACCAACTCCTCACTGTAGCGGCCCAAAGAACAATCTAGTCGGTGTCTGTTGAAGAGAGTGTGCATATCTGGAATGTTGGGGAGACTTCCCGTAAGGACCCACCTCTCCAATGTAAGGGTTCGTGTCATGATGCCTTTATCATTTAGAAGCTTGGCGTCTGAATACACTTGGTATTGCCTGTCGACACACCACCGGTCGGGCTGGTCGGAAAATAGGGTGGGAACTCAAGTCGGTGAGCCTTAAGTGAAATCAGGACTGTTAGCCTTAAAAGATGAGGTATACTGTGCAGTCGTGGTGGGTGGAGAGAATTCTACGGACCCGAAGGCTTCCTCTGACCACGAAACTCCTAACGAACCAGACACTCCTTCTTGTGTAGATGACCTAGAAGGAGTGCTATTCAGTGTGCGCTCCTCATCACATTGGGAGGCAGTGACTACGCTGGACGCCACGTTTTTGGGCGTAGTTCTGGTTGCACGAGTAGCTCATGCTGGAGTGGCAGTTCCTAGAGAAACTTACTTGAGATCATACTCATCATCATAGCCTATAACCAGTCGGGTAGACGGAGCGACAGACTTTGAACGCCTACGTGCGTAAACTCAATCTTGTTTTGGTGCCATTAGAGATAGTACCTGTAAAGAATCATTATTAGTACTAGAAGGAGCAAACAAGACAAGTTAAAACGAGACAAAATACACATAAGAGCAAAGCTGTAATGACATCTCTATAGTAGAAGTGGAACATGAAGAACCAGGTGACAGTCCGTTGTGAGTATGACGGACCATCATGGGGTTCGTCATATCTTACTTCAATAATTTTTATTTGGAGACCCTCATACGGAAAGTCTCTGACAGTTATGACGGATAAGCAGGACAGACCGTCGTGATAATGATGGCCTGTCGTCAATGTCCGTCGTGGGGCTCTTAGAAAAAGTATAGAGACACTTAGGAGAGAGGTATCTGACCATCATGACAGTTGTGCCAGACGGACTGTCGAGGGTACGACGGTCCTTCGTAGATGTCTGTTAGTGGACACTTAGAAAAAAATGGAGACCCTTAGGACAAGGGTCTCTGACAACCATGACGGTTGTACAGGATGAACCATCATGGGTACGACGGTCCGTCGTAGATGTCCGTCAGAGGACACTTTTAGAAAAAGTCGGAGATCCTTAGGAATAGGGTCTCTGACAACCATAACGGTTGTGCAAGACGGACCATCGTAGGAACGATGATCCATCGCATATGTCCGTTGGTAGACACTTAGAGAAAATAAATAGTGTGGTGTTGGGACAGACCCTATGACGGTCCATCGTCGGCGTCTCGTTCTATCATTCAGTGAGAGAATTGAGGATGCCACAATCATCCCCTGTGACTCAAATGTAATACTTGGTCATGATTGGTGGTTGTATCACAATCGTTGAAACAAGACTGGATGATAGAGTTTTTTGTATTCGAGACGTCGAGGGCTGAGAGAAGAAGACGTACAATGGTCGATAGATAGTTTGGTGGTAACTAAGAATATGGTGGTTCGAACAGAAAAGGTCCCTTATCTGTTATTTTCTGGGTTAAGAGGGACTAGACCGTATGCTCCCGGTCGAGTTTTGAAACAATTAAGAGGGAAACACGAGTTACCCCAGATCATAGATATGAGGAAATTTGCAACTGACCACGAGAACGGACGAGTTGCATTTGCTGAAGACATGTGTAGGATGTGGTTATATCGAAAGGTGTTAGGTGAACCTGTACCAAACAGGTTTCGTCCAGAATGTTCGAGGGAGTACAAAGAATGGTTGAAGAAGAGTCTCGTTGGAACTATTGAGCCTGGTCCAAACGTTCCTCATATTATAGCTTATGGTGGAGCCAAACATCAAGTCCGACTTCACCGCCTTCAAGAGAAGTTTTATAGGAATGAATAAGAGCATCAACATCGTCACTCAAAAGACGCCAAAGTCATAGCTCGATTGAAACAAGAACTACGAAGAGCCAGACACTGCATGGCAGAGTTAGATGATATCTTGGAACAACAGATACAGTCAATAGAGGGGTTCAGACATCAAGAAGGAGCTCGATTGGCAAGAGATCATCTCTGTAAGAACAGATATGCTATGTTGGAGGAGGTCAACATCACCAAGAGGACCAGACTTGATGAAGGATCAGAGAAGGCTTGAGTTTAGATTACCATCGCCTGCGTGTGAATGCTTAATTTGTACTTTGTTTTGTAATTTATTTTCAGAGCCTTTTCTTTTTTTTATGTTTATTAGACATTTTGGTTGGTATTAATGAGGTATTTTGGGGATAATAAATCGGGTTTAAAAAGCATATACATCCTCAATTCTTCAGGCCTACCCTTGACACAAAGGGTCACAAGCATGTTTAGGACTCGATATGTGTGTTTAACTGCTTATATGTTGTGTTGCTATGAATGAGGATACCTTAAACCCACTCCTGTCAAAATATTTCCAAAAAGAATGTACAGAAGCCACTGTTACAAAATGTCCGACCAAAATTTTCGAATCTCAAGTTTCTCACTCAAAAAACACCTCCTAAACCACAAATCCTAAAACACTTTTCTACCATCTCAGAAAAGAAGAAATCACTACTATGGACAAAGGTAAGAACATTCAGATGGAATTTGCTAAAGAAGAACTACAAAGAAAGATTGAACAGATCACTCAGGAAATTCAAGAATCAAAGGAAGAAGAACTCAGAGTCGACATGGCCACCACAATCTACAATGCTACAACCATGACGCTAGATGAACATGTAGCATCACAGATAAAGAGAAATAAAGATGTTGAGATGGAGACAAAGCACTTGCAGGAGAAGTTGGACATGCTTCGGCTGAAAATGCAAGAAAGAGAAGCGAGAGAGGCGAGGATAGAGTCGAAGACAACCGCTCTGTTAGCTAAAAGCATGTTACTTGATAAAGAGCTGACGATGGAAATGAAAGAATTCACCTCCATGATAGAAAGGATGGCTTCACTCAGGAGGAAGAACAAAGCCTTCCATAGCAACATGATTGATAAACTTCGGAAAATGGGCAAAAAATACCCCGTCTATGAGCAAGGATCTAATAGTGGTCCTGACAACGCTCACCCTGAAGTGACTGAGGAAGATGAGGATGAGGTCGTCTACAAGCCGCCGTTCCTAGGCCGTCTGAATAGAGGAAACTAATGCTGCAACAAGAAGGGAAATGACTAGTGTGTCGTCATCATTTTATCTTTTAAAATCTCTATTGTTGCCTTTCAATTTTCTTGTAATCGTAATAAATGAATGAATGAAAATTTTTATCTTGTGCTCGAACTACGTTGGGATCGAATTCTCCTTGTGAGGTACATAGGCAGCCTCTCCAGGCCCGGCCCCTATCTTAACAAACTTTCATTCTCCCTCCATGTTACGAAAAGATACGAAGACCAGATTAACAAATATCAAAGAGAAGTTGCAAGTAGACCGTAGCTCAACGTAATTTAGACTTTATGAGACATCATTAAAACTAAAACAAGCAAAATCCTTTTTCTATAAAAATGTGTTTCTGTCCTCGCTCATGGGTTGAAGATATCCTAAACAAAGCAACTTGTGTGTTTATCTGCTTTTTGTGTGATATTATACATTTTGTACTCTGAATCTGCACTGACAAATCTGCCTTGGAGTTGTTTTCCATCTCATGTACTTAGAAACTGATCTGTGTCAATCAAAAGCTGGCAGATCATCCTTATTTCACCAGATCAAAAGGTCCCGCATATTCTTTCCCTAGATAAAGCTCAGATAGAGGAAAGATAGTTATGGGAGATGACAATGAAGAAGTGAGTCTTACTGACTTTGTGGTGGCTCAACCCACCGTAGCAGAACATAATGAGTTGATTATGCAGCTGATGCAGCAGATTGCAGAGATGAGGGTGGAAATGCAACGGAGGCAGGATTTGCCTCTACCTGGATTTGCTGCTAACGCTGCTGATGGAAGGCCTCCAATCTATTTCCCTTTCTCAAATATGGATCCAACACGGAACCAGCCATCTACACCAGTTCAGAATCCGTCGATTATAGATCTGTCTACCTAAAATCCCCAATTTGCTTCAGCATCCTACAAAACTGCATCTCCTCTTCAAAACAACCATCCCCAAATACCGCCCCATCCTCAAAATACTCACCATCAAACCGCTCCACCGCCACAAAATCAAAACCAAAACGAAAATACTTTCAATCCCCAAATACCTCATCAACATTTATATCAGAACACCAATC
This sequence comes from Solanum chilense, assembly GCA_032847665.1. Lineage (NCBI taxonomy): Eukaryota > Viridiplantae > Streptophyta > Magnoliopsida > Solanales > Solanaceae > Solanum > Solanum chilense. The sequence goes on along the minus strand of CM064971.1, from coordinate 11,927,316 downwards.
CTCAGGCCTACCCACAGAATTACCAAACATCCCAAAACGCTCAAAGTCCCTCTATAGCTCCATCCCTACTAAAGAGAGCCAATTTTCAAGTTCCTGTCCCTGCCGAGCATGATGTGCACGGTTCTGAGTTGGACCATTACGAGAAACAAGAAAAAGAATGGAGGGCAAAGGAAGATGTAAGGGTTGATATAAAAGAGGAGATGAAGAAGACCATGAAGGAGCTACAATGTATCCCCGACATCACTGGACTGAGTTACGAGGACTTGTGTATCCACCCAAATTTGGACCTTCCAGAAAGGTTCAAGGTTCTGAAGTTTGACACCTTCGGAGGAGTGGGAAACCCTATGGCTCATTTGAGAGCCTACAATGACAAGCTCATGGGAGTTGGAAGGGACAAAGCTTTATTGATGCGGCTCTTCAGTATGAGCCTGTGTTGAGAGGTTCTCGAATGGTTTACCTTGCACGAAATCAGACAATGGCTCAACTGGAATGCATTGGCCAAAGACTTCATCGATTGATACACTTACAACGTAGATATAGTTCGATCGATACTCTCTGGAGAAGATGAAGCAAAAGTCAATCGAAAGCTATAGGGAGTTCGCCTATAGGTTGATAAAAGAAGCGGCAAGGGTGAGGCCACCCATGACTAAGAAAGAAATCGTTGAAGTGTTTGTGCGCGTACAAAAGCCACAGTATTATGATAGAATCATGTTGCACGTTGGAGCAAAGTTTGCCGAGATAGTCAAGGTTGGTGAGACTATCGAAGACGATTTAAAATCAAGAAAGATAGCCCGTGTAGCCGCATCACCTGGGTCTTCAGGTTTGTTGAGAAAGAAAAAAAAGAAGAAGTTGCTGCTATTTCATATGGGGGGAAGGAAACCCCCAGAAGCTCATCATATTCCCAAGGTCGTTCTCGGCCTTCCCCAAAGTCCTACCAATCTTGTTACAAGCAATCTAGTCATCCCAATAATCAGAATGCTACCTCCATTAATCCAAACATCCAAGTTCCCGTATACCAAAGTACACCCCTCAATTACCAAAGTCCGTCTCCCATATACCCAAATCATCCTCCACTCTACCAAATTCCATCTCCCTACCAAGGTTTTGCTCCCAACTGTGCTAACGTACAGTCGAGCTACCGAGCCCCCAATCCTGTTTATCCAGTCTAAGATCCAGTGTACCAAAATCCTCCTCCGAATTACAAATCTCCACCGCCAAATTACCAAACAAATCCATATCCCAGAAGCCAAGCTCCCAATACAAATACCACAAATTATCAATAGGTGCCTCTTCCTCAACAAGGCAATTATGACCCTTCCCGACCCAGATTTGAGAAGAAGCCTTCAAAGAAGTTTACTGCACTCGTTCAAGGCCTAACAAAACTGTATGAGAGATTGGCTGCGCTTGATACATCAACCCTGTGGGACCCAAACCTGTGGATGTCAATTCAAAGTTCTACAAACCCGATCTTAGATGTGCTTATCATTCCAACAGTGTTGGGCATGATACTAAAGATTGTATCAACCTCTAGCACAAAATTCTAGATCTGATTGATCAAGAGGTATTCTCTCTCCAACCGGCAGCACCAAATGTCAACACAAACCCATTGCCGAATCATGGAGGCAGCAATGTCAATATGATCGAGACAGATTAAGACTAGTGTGGAACGAAGATGATCACTCCCATTGTTCACGATGATTTGGAAGGAGATGTCGCTTCTTTAAACGTCAAAGAAAGGAGAGAGTTTGTTATTTTGACACCTGCAAAGGTTGTTGTCTTGGTGCCGTCGGAAACTCTCGTCAAGCCTAAGTTTGTTATTCAAACTTCCGCTGCTCAAGGAATGACCAGGTCTGGAAGGTGTTACACTCCTGACGAGCATACTCTCGGAGGACAGAAGAAGGATCAGGCTAAGAGACCGATAAGCGAAGGATAAGCAGAGAAATTCTGGAGGAGAATGCAACCAAAAGATTATTCCATCGTCAAGCATTTGGAGAATACTCCAGCTCAGATCTCCGTATGGGCCTTGATGATGAGATTTCAATCCCATAGGCAAGCCTTAATGAAATCTCTCGATGATACGTATGTACTTGCCGGCACAAGCACCGATAACGTGGCCGCCATGATTCATCAAGTTATTCGAGGGCACCGAATCAGCTTTTGTGACGATGAGATGCTTGCCGAGGGGAGGTCACATAACAAGGCACTGCACATCACTGTGATACGCCGTGAAAAGGTTGTCAACCATGTCTTAGTGGATGATGGATCTGGTCTGAATATCTACCCGTTATCGACATTGAGGCAGCTAAGGTTTGACTTTGGGAAACTGGAGCAAAACCAGGTCAACATGAGAGCCTTTGATGGGATTCAGAGAGACACATTGGAAGCAGCGAATTTTACCATTCAAATGGCCCTTGCAGAATTCAACGCACAATTTCAAGTATTGGATATCGATACCAGTTACAACCTTCTTCTGGGAAGGCCGTTCATCCGTATGGCTGGAGTCGTCCCCTCTACTCTCCATTAGATGATGAAGCTCGTGTTGCCGAACGAAGAGCTGGTTATTCATGGCGAGGGGAGTCACCTTAGAAATCAAGTGCCGATAATTGATGAGATATCATGAGTGCAGACTTTTACTCGGTGGAGCTGGTGAATGCCACCGGCGAAGATTTGGCCCCACAGACTCCAATGCTTGACGTATACAAGATGATAGCCATTGTGATGCTGCAGAATGTTTTTTATCCAGGATTTGGATTGGGAAGAGATACGCAAGGAATTATTGAGCCTGTTCCGGTCCTCGTTAAGGGATCCAGATATGGTTTGGGGTCCATCCCACAGACGATGACATGAAGGTGAAGAATAAAAATGATCAAGCCTTGACTAAGACGATCCCACATCTGTATCAATCCTTTCCAATTCAGGAATATGCCGAGTATGAAGACCTTAGGAAAGGAATTTGTGACCTCTTCGAGGAGATCGATGTTGTTGTCGAGGAAGAGGTCGAGCTAGCTGGTATCCGCGATGTTGAGCCAAGGGAGGTGTTGCGGAACTGGACCTCCACGCCGATCCTGATGCCCCAAACTCTTCATAGTAAGGCATCATTTAATGCACATTAAAATCGGTGGTAGTCCGGAAGAGGCCCGAGACCCACCATTTTGGCATTTTCTTAAATGTTCAAATTTTTGAATTTTCATTGTGACGTTCAAAAAAGTCAACATGGCCCCATGCCATGGCCAAGGTTTGCATTGTTTTAAATGAAAGTCTCTTTGTTTTTAACTTTATTTATTTAGTTGTCTGTTATACCTCACTTTCCTAATTTTGCCTGTTTATGATTTTAGTAACATAAGTTACAGACCTGCCAATGTCATGTCATGTCACGAGATAAATGAACAAAATGAGGCAGGTGACGACAAGGTTGATGATTATGAAGAAGAAAGTGGGAAACCAGATTATGTCGCCGAGGAGTTTTTGCAGTTCCAAAATCAACACATACCAAATCTAGAGGAAATAGAAATGATAAATTTGGGGAATCCGGAATTTGTTAAAGAAGTTAAGATCAGCATCCACCTAAATGAAGCCCAGAGAGAAGGCCTAGTTCATTTGCTTGCTGAATATATCGATGTGTTCGTTTGGGAAGTCGGTGATATACAAGGGTTGAGTACCGATGTCGTATCTCATAAGCCGCCAATTAACCCGGGGTTAGATCCGGTGAAGCAAAAAACTCAGAAATTCAAGCCTGAACTGAGTTTAAATATTAAGGAAGATATCAACAAGAAAATAGAGTCCCGATTGGTGTAAGTGACACAATATCCAACATGGCTGGCCAGTATTGTTCCGGTCACCAAGAAAGACGAGAAAATTAGGATTTGTGTCGACTATAGAGACCTCAACAAAGCTAGCCTGAAGGATAACTTTCCGCTGCCAAATATTCTTATTTTTGATTGACAATTGTGCCATGCATGAAATGCAGTCATTTGTGGATTGTTATGCAGGCTATCACCAAATTCTGATGGATAAGGAAGACGTAGAAAAAACGGTTTTTGTTACACCTTGGGGTCTATACCATTACAGAGTGATGTCGTTTGGCCTCAAGAATGCTGGGGCCACCTACATGAGAGCTATGACGACCATATTTCACGACATGATTCACAAAGAGATTGAAGTGTATGTGGATGACGTCATAATCAAGTCCCGCAAAAGTTCGGATCACTTCACACATCTAAGGAGATTATTTGATCGTTTGCGTCATTACAACTTGAAGTTAAATCCCGCCAATGTGCTTTTGGAGTTCCAGCTGGAATGTTGTTAGTACTTATAGTCAGCAGAAGGTGTATTGAGCTCGACCCTTCTAAGATTAAAGAAATTTAAGAGTTACCTTTACCGAAGACGAGAAAAGAGGTGATGAGTTTCTTAGGGAGGTTAAACTATATCAGTCGATCCATATCTCAAACAATTGTGGTGTGTGAGCCTATTTTCAAGCTATTGAAGAAAGACGCCTCGACAAAGTGGACTGAAGAGTATCAGACTGCTTTTTATGCTATCATGAACAATTTGTCCAATCCACCGATATTGATTCCTCCACGAGAAGGGAGTCCTTTGTTGCTGTACTTGTCTGTCTCAGATAGTGCATTCGGATGCGTACTTGGTCAACACGATGAGACAGGAAAGAAAGAAAGGGATATCTATTATATATGCAAGAAGTTTACTCCATACGAGTCTCATTACACTATGTTGGAGAGAACGTGCTGTGCTTTGACGTGGCTTGCCCAGAATTTGAGACACTATTTGTATTCGTATACTACATATCTCATTTCCAGAATGGATCCATTGAAGTATATTTTCCAGAAAGCGATGCTGACCGGAAAGTTAGATAAATGGCAAATGTTGTTGAGTGAGTTTGATATCGTGTATGTGACTCAAAAGGCAAAAAAGGCACAGGCTTTGGCTGATCATCATGCAGAAAATCCCGTTGATGAAGAATGTGAACCACTTAAGATTTATTTTCACGATGAAAAAGTGTCGTTTATGGGTGAGGAAATTTTCTGAAGCATATCCAAGTTGGAGATTATTCTTTGACAGAGTGTCAAATCATCAAGGTAAAGGTATTAGAGAAGTCTTAGTGTCAGAATCTTGTCAGCACTATCCCATGGTAGCTAAGCTCTGATTTAATTGCACAAACAACATGGCCGAATATGAAGCTTGTATTCTTGGTTTTAAAATGGTCATTGACATGAATGTTTACGAGTTGTTGGTTATTGGACATTCAGACCTTCTGATTCATCAAGTTCAAGGAGAATGGGCTGTGAAGAACCCAAAGATTATACCTTACGTACATCATGTGCAGAAGTTGTGCAAAAGATTTCATAAGATCGAGTTCAGACATACTCCCAGAATACAGAATGAATTAGCCGATACTCTGGCCACCATCGCTTCGATGATTAAACATCCGGATACAGATTACATTGATTCTCTGGATATATAGTAGAAAGAACATCCAGTCCATTGTTCCCATGTTGAAGCAGAACCGGACGGTTTGCCTTGGTATTTTTATATAAAGAAGTATTTGGAGTCTGGAATTTATTCCGGAGATGCTACGTCCAATCAGAATAAGTACATATGCCGTATGGTTCTCAATTTCTTTCTAAGTGGATAAGTCCTGTATAGGAGGACTCCAGACTTAGGTCTTGGCAGATGTGTCGATGCCATTGAATTTGCTAAACTGATTGAACAGATACATGCTGGAGTTTGTGGTACGCATATGAATGGGATCACTTTGACAAGAAAGATCCTATGAGACGGGTATTTTTGGATGACTATGGAAATGATTGTTGCAAGTTTGTGCAAAAATGCCACAAATGTCAAGTGCATGGTGATCTGATAGGAGTGCCACCTCACAAACATAAATCTATAAGTTCACCTTGTCCATTCGTAGGCTGGGGAATAGACGTCATCGGTCTGATAGAGCCAGCCACTTCTAAGGGACACAGATTCATTTTGGTTGCCATTGATTATTTCAGTAAGTGGGTGGAAGCAGCTTCTTAAAAGTCGGTAACCAAGAAAGTGGTGGTAACTTTGTTTGGAACAATCTGATATGCAGATTTGGAGTGCTAGAATCTATCATTACTGATAATGGTGCAAATCTTAACAATCACTTGATAAGAGAGATATGTGAGCAATTTAAGATTACTCATCGAAATTTAACTGCTTATCGTCCCCAAATGAACGGAGTTGTAGAGGCCGCCAATAAGAATATCAAAAAGATTTTGAGGAAAATGATTGACAAGCATCGATGTTGGTACGATGCTTTATTGGGATACCGCACGACTGTTAGAACATCGACTGGAGCTACTTTATACTTACTAGTATATGGAATAGAGGCAGTCATACCTAATGAAGTTGAGATGCCGTCATTGAGAATCATCCAAGAAGCTGAGTTGAGTAACGCTGAATGGGTTAGGAAAAGAATCGATCAGTTAACTTTGATTGACGACAAGAGAATGGTTGTTGTTTGTCATGTTCAGTTGTATCGAAAGAGAATGATTCGTGCTTTTCACAAGAAAGTAAAATCCAAAGTCTTCGAAGTTAGTTAGTTGGTTCTTAAGCGTATTTTTCCTCATCATGACGAGTACAAAGGAAAGTTCGCACCAAACTTGCAACGTACTTACATGGTTCGTAAAATATTATCTGGAGGCGCTTTGGTCCTGTCAGAGATGGATGGGACCATATGGCCAAAATTGATCAACTCAGATGTCGTCAAGAGATACTACATGTGAAGCTGCTTTCGCATTTCTGTTAGTTACTTGTAATCATTTTGTTTACTTGTATTTGTTTTGCTAAATTTTACTCCTTGTAATGAACTACGTCTGACCTGAATTCTCAAGAATGAGATATGTAGGCGGCCTATGTCGGCTTCATCACCCCATTTACCTATTTAATATTTCCTTATATTTGAACTATGTTCAACCAAAATTCTCAAATGAGATAGGTAGGCGGCCTATGTCATCCTCGGTCGGTTTCTTTGTAATTTTTCTTATTTTGTTACCTCTAAGGGGGCAACTATGTTTGACCTGATTCCTGCCTCAACGGGATACGTAGGCGCTACAAGGGTGTAGTCATACTCCACGGTAAGATTTATATTCCTCTTTACAATAGAAACTGGGACATAATTTTTGAGAGGGAATCAAAAAAATTTGAGAAGAAGATGCTTCCTCAGAAAGTTAAGGCTGAAGATATTTTGAAATCTTCAACTGGGACAGAATTTTTGAGAGGATCTCAAAAGTTCCGTAATCTGCTCAGTTACAGTGGAAATATAAGCAAGACAGTTAATTGGGACAGAAATGTTGAGGATGGCCTCAAAATTTCAGCACAGATTTATCTGCAAGTCCGGAGTGACTCTGAAAACTCCCCAGCGAATAATCAGATAGACCTCCAAGCATCAGAATCAAAGAAGTTTGTTAAGCCTGATATGACATGACTTGGTAGAGACCCCCTTTTTTTAGATACTATTTCTCAAAATTTATTCCTCTTAAATTTTCATTTTTATGTTCCATTTGTTTGGGCATAAAATATTTTGTCTTATCTATCAAGAGTCGGGAGATCGGGAAATCAACCCGAAATAGCAGGACAAGAAGCAGACAGCTGAAGAAACCGACACAGATTAGTTTGTTTTTAAAACTAACAATTTTTCTGTGGACGCACATTAATAGCTTTGCTCTGAAACCAGCAAGTTCTTCCGGTGGATGAATATGGAGAAGTCAAAGGGGGAGAAAACTATCCCAAAATCAATAGTTTTCCTAGAAATAGGAATCATTTTATATCGCCTATGTCGGAGACTTGGGAATATGAATTGTTTATTTCAATCAATTTCCAACAATATGAAATTTATAAAGAACGTCCAGCTAGATTCGAAGGAGAATCAAGCAAAAATCTCAAGGAGGAGATTACAGTTCCGTAAAGGACGTCATTTGCATCATAACATCATATATGACATCATGCATTACCCAGAGGGGTCAGTTATTTTATTATCGATCAAGACGATACACTATTTGGAAGTCGTTTATCATTATCATTGCTAGAGGCGATATGATTATTCATGCATCGCGGAAGACCATTCATCGCGAATCAATATTCATGCATCGCGAATCAATAATCATGCATCGCGAAAGACCATGCATCGTGAATCAATATTTATGCATCGTGGAAACCATGCATCGTGAATTAATATTCATGCACTGCGACTCAATATCCATTTATCGCGGAAGACCATGCATCGTGAGTCAATATCCAGGCATCGCGGAAGATCATGCATCACGAGTCAATATCCATGCATCGCGGAAGATAATGCATCAATGCATTGCGAAAGACCATGCATCGCGAGTCAATATCCATGTATGGCAGAAGACCATGCATCGTGAGTCAATATTCAGGCATCGCGGAAGATCATGCATCGCGAGTCAATATCCATGCATTGCGGAAGCTCATGCATCAATGCATCGCGGAAGTTCATGCATCGCGAGTTAATATCCAAGCATCGCGAGAAGATTTCATACCTCGCAGAAAGTTATGCATCACAAGAAGATTCCATGCCTCGTCGAAATTTATGCATCGCAAAAATTTTATACCTCGCAGAAATTTATGTATCCCGGGAAGATATTCATGCCCCGCAAAATGGCATACACAGCTGAAAAAGAAAATGGTCCCATGAGAAATATTTATCCATTGGCATCAACTGCACTCTTTTATTTTTTATAAAAGCAAACATCAAGAGAAGTATCGAAGACACATCAAGAGAAACATCAGCACTGTATCATCTTTCATTTATGTTGACATCAGCATGAAGAGTATATTGACATTAAAAGAAATATCGGCATCGCATCAGCATTTATTTATTTGGACATCAAATGAAGAGTACATTGGAGATTATATTGCAAACACAAGTCATAAGATTTATTTGCTTTACGTCAAAACAATCGAGTTGATGTCAAATGTAGAGGAGAACAATTAAGTGTCGACACGGTGCTGAAGACATCAAAATGGATGTAGCACAACGTGGAACTTTCTTAACAGCGAACTGGGACACAGTCCAAAGAGGAATGTCAAACTCCTAGGACGCGAGCAAAAGAGTGACTTCCACCACAATCAAACCACACCCCCATAATAAGGCATGTGGGTTTTTCTTTCAATTTGTCAGTTTTAGTTCGCGTCTGAAATTTCAGTGTCTGCCTGAGGAAACTTGCCAATCTAAGCGATGATCCACCAAGAGCCCTGAAAATTATGTCCGTGTGATTTCATAACTATGTGTGTGAAGTGCACCACATTCATGGCTAAGAGATTACAAGTCTCCTTTTCCATACTCGATTAAATTTGTTACTCTTCTAGAACCAGAGGTTATCTAGCATAATAGATTTCCTTTTCAATCGATAGAGTCGAACTACAAGCGGCCTGAATTCTTATACAGCCTGAGATATTTGTAAGTAAAACATGCGGTGATTCGGGACATTTCTCAAAAATGAAGTGAATCTATGCCAAGAGCTGATAATTGACTTTCTTGGTAGTGTCACAAAGTTGTTCACTCTTTCTTTGTGATTTAGCTTCTTCGAGACGGATAGTAACGTGCTAAGAAAACGTCCCTTAGTTGGTTCCAAGTGAAAATTGAGTTATAAGGGAGCTCAGTGAACCAAATAGCAGCCTCTCCTGTCAGTGAGAGAGGAAATACTATTAGCCTTATTACATCCAAATTCAAATCAGGCCTCCCTACACAGTTTTTATACACTGCCCTTACCTTAGCTATATGGGCATGTGGGTCCTCTGAATGTAGCCCTGAAAACAAACCGCTAGCGGTGAGCGTTTACATCAGACTACTAGTTACCACAAAGGTGTGGCCTTGTGGTAGAGTGGGCAAGACAAGTGGTCCATCAGCGTCTGCAATATTATCATAACCTTTGTAGTGTTCTTGAGGACGTGGAACAAGATTTTGTCCCCTTTGTTGATTTTCACCAAGATCATCGGGTAATAACTGATCATGAGCATCAACTGGAGATGGGATGTTCTGGTTTGGATCATCATCGTTAATACCCAAGTTTCGATTCATAGTGCGTAGTGTACGCTCTAATTCGTGGTTGTAGGAAAACAAGGGTTCTCTTCCTCTCCATGTATTTGGCATACAAGGAAGTTAGTTCTGCAAGAATCAAAAACAATAGAAAACTAAAACTAAGAAAATATTGACTAAACTTTAATAATAAGTTTAACTTAATCTAAAAGCTACTTTCCCCGGCAGCGGCGTGATATACCGTGGTTTCACGGTATTTTTAATACTTTTTACACGTAATATATTATATATAGTTGTTGCAGGACATGGTGAATTTATTCTCTGTCCATTTTGACTAGGTCATACACGAATTACTATTTCTTTTATGTATAATTTGCCCTGGCGCTATGGACTTCATCCTTGCATTCTCTATTGGGCCGTGGAGTCCCAATCCCCTATTTTCGAGTCGGTTTGTCCTTAAAAATTGAAGAATATATTACCTAAAGTCGATGGAAAAGTCTAGAAGTTTAAAGAATTGAAGAAAGTCAGAGAAGATGAATTAGAAGACCCATTTTTAGTTTTTGCATTTCGTGTTGTATTTCGGGCATAAGCCCTTGAAGTCATTTACTTTTTCTGTATTTACTTTGCATTATTATTTACAGGTACAAAAGAAAGAAAATGGGTCAAAACCCCAAAACAGGTGGGTCCAAATATTGGTCCAAGTGGACAGAAAACCCAGATTTGAACCCAATTCACTCTCTTTCTCTCCTTATATTTTTCGTCTATTAGGCTTGTCGATATCTGTTAGTTAGTTTTAAGTTAAGAAACTTCCAATCCCCGCAAAACGCCATATCATTTTAACGATTTGAAATTCAATCAAGATTAAGTAGTTTCAAAATAATAAAATTTTTGCTAGTTAGATATTTTCACATAGATAATAAATTAAGTTTTCATTTCCTAAGCAATTCTAAATAATTTTATTTCAAACAATTTTTGGCAAAATAGTTAGTTGCCGAAAAACCGTACATAAGTGGTATTTTAGGTGCTTTAAACATACAATATGAATCCCCGAACCCATTTCATGTTTTCAAATGATTTTGTCTGTTTAAGTCTTTTGAAAATAAAATTTTTCTTAATTTTCTCAAAATTAAGTGGCGACTCTAAAATGTCAAAAACTCATCAAATTTAATATTTTTCCTTTTTCGATGAAAAAATATTAAGACACAGATTTTTTCATGGGAGATTATGAAGAGAAGATGCAAGTTGTTGAAGATTATGTGAAGAATGTGGATGAATTTATTTTGTCAGAAAATAAAGCCAATGCGGAGGTTTGTTGGGTATTAATTTCCCTGAAATTCTTATCGTAATAGTTTTTTTTTTCTTTTTCCTTAAGAGAAACATAAAGTCTCCATATTTGACTGGTTCTTTTCTTGTAAGAAAAATATTATGACTCTATAAATACGGGCTCGTTTCTTCAAACTTAATCAACATTTACAATGCAGACCTAGGATTACGAGAGTTTTGGGTAGGGTAAAATTTGTGTTATCACTTGTGTGAACCTTCTGGTATTTCGAGTGAATTGGTTGAGGTTATTTCTCTCCATATATCGTACTTTCATATTTATATAGTAGATTGTTCATATCCTTTGTGGATGTAGGTCGATTGATCGAACCACAATAAATTTTTGTTTCTTTTGACATATTTCTCGCTATTACTCATGGTCTTTTGAAGTTTGTTTTGCTAGCTTCTGCATAACACCTAATTATTTTTAGTCCTAACAGGGTCAAATTAAAATGATCATATCTATTAGAATATGAAGAGTTAAGTGGCCAACAAACTATTAAAATAAAAGTTTATGAATCTTATTTCTAACATTATGAAATGTCTATCAACTCTAATTTTAGAATGGAGATTATGGTTGTTTTATTAAAACATGTGCAAATTGAAAATTTAGCGATACTTGTCAATTTAGTGAAAAATCGGAGAATAGTTTGGCGTATCATCGAAGTGGCATGAAAACCTTCAGAAACTGTTAATTTTAGTTATTCAAGGACTCAATTTGACGATCTGCCAAATAGTTTGGCGATGGGGCCTCCAAAAAGCTGATTAGGGCGACAAGATTCATTAAAAGATCATTTTCTTTGATTTTTCAGGTCTTTAGACATATGTAGAAGGGTATTCTTCTCGGTAAACTCTCTATTGACTTCCCCAAGTCCTTAGTATAACCTAATAACATCTCTATATATGAACTAACTCCTGCGATCCCTAATTCTCCTTCTTCCAAAGCTCAAGAACATCAATTTCAATTTCCCAAGATATAAAGGCTCCAAGTTCAGGATTCTCTTCAAGAATCCTAGGGTTCTCAATCATGATCATTTCATCTCCAAGAGCTTCATTGAAGGATTTATGAAGTTCAAGCTATAAGGTTCCACACCAAAACCTTTTCTCTAAGAATTTCTGAAATTCAGAAGTGTGATATTTCATCAATTGGATATCCTTTCACGTATTGAGTCCCAAAGAAAACTCAGTATTCTAGTTATGTGAATTCCATAAAACATAGGGTTATTATGATCAATATGAATTTAAATATATTTTAGTTCCTTTTCGTTACCACTTGTTCTTCTATAAAATTAAATACTTTTACTTAATTGTATATTCTTGAACCCTAAGGACAAATAATTACATGCCATTGGAATTCTGTCTTTCAAATTGCATGTCTCATTCATAATACAAAGATTTGTATTACAATCAACTTTTCAGGTTCATATACATAAAATAATTTTATATAAAGTGTTGATTACTTCAGTATCATTATTCAGAAGCTTCGACTCATAATAATAAATAGTTGACATGGATGACATTTACATATGTCTTCAATGTTTCTGAGCAATTTTTATAAGTAATTTCTCAACTAGTATGGAAACCAAAATAATGTCATCAATAATCGTTGATCAATTGTTTTATAAAAGCAAAGTTCACTAGTAATATGACAGTTAGGTATGGACAACATTACCAAGAATTGTTCTCTGAAAGTTGTACTTAGCACTGAGTTGGACTAGTGTTAGTTTACCCATGTCTCAAACGATGTACCATCATAGGTTTATGTAGCCCTCAATGTGACCATGCTTTCAGTTTAGTGGTATACTACGTCAAATCAAATACAACTATATAACTTTGACAAAGTATATTGAGACCTTTTCGATAAGGATAATACATCCAACTCCATCTTTAGTCACACGGCTATATGTCATTTCATATTATCTCTTACAGTTTATTCTTAGATAATCTTGTCCGATATGTATCGGGCCCTGGGAAAATGCAAAGAGGGACATCGATACTTCCAAGGATGCAACTTTCTCCTTCAATGGTGGATCCTCAGCCATTTAGCGAAGGGTTATGGGACTCGGGAGTTGCATACTCTTGACAACAAAAGCACCCTTAAAGATTTGAATGACATGTTCTACTAGGAAAATATGGACAATTTGAGAACAAGGGAGAGATGAGATCAAATTTTCTCTGAATTGAGAGAAGAGGATCTTCAATGGATGCTTGACCGTTTTATCTTGAAAGAAGTCATCGTGGAGAGTCGCAGACAGATTGTGCCTCCTCTCCCAGGTATTCGGTCATACACTTCGTAACCCCACACTTGGTCAGACTTCCCACCTTCCTTCAGCAGCTTCACTCGATGCAACCTAGGGACCATCACAAGCACGACGGACCGTCACAAGCTCCCTAGGTGGTAATTTTCTGCATTTCTTGCTCAAAAGCTTTCGCGTTCATCTTTAGACAAATTTCCTGCAAATAAAAGAGAAACTTACATAAAAATTCATACAAAAAGGCTTTTGGATACAAACTAAACTTAAGGAAAAAACATTTAAAATACCGTGAAACCACGGTTTATCAACCCCCTCAACTTAAATTCGTTGTTTGACCTCAAGCGACTCACTATGACTCACTACAAAATCTTTGTACAATAGTATCCATGTTTTTCCTTTCGCAATCATTTAACTATCAATCCCTATCAGTCTCATCATATTTATGCATGTTATCACTATTAGGCTTGAATTATGTGGAATCATACCATGTCACAGACTCACCACGCACTAACACCTATCATCTTCAATTTCTCACCTAGGTGCTAATATTTCCGGTATTGCAACTAGTGTCCTCACTTCAAAACAACATCCTCATTTTTCACACAATGATTTCAGTTTGAGTATAAGGATTACTTTTCAACACTCACTCTCAGAATAAATTCACAACTAATTCATACATATTGCCATAATCTTGCCCTTATTTTCACTGCTTTAAGTTCGCTATACAACTCTTAGGATCACGATAGGACATTCTTAGCTTGTAACATAGGCTCAGGGTTAGGTAGGGTATATTTAGATATACTTTAGTGAATTTTTTACCTCCTTGACATATCGGCTAAACATACCACTTTTTATCATTTTATTTTGCCCTCTTTCTCATATTTTTTCACTTTTCTATTTTCCCTTCTTTCTTAATTTTTGTAAGTGACTCTCTTCTTTTCTTGTTTTTATATATTGTATTTTTTTATTTCACTTTTCTTTCAATTGATTCTTGAGTCACTTTACTTTTGTTCTTTTTCTCTCTTTGTTCTTTCAACCCCACTTTCCAGAGCATTCCTCATAATAGCCACCCTCAACTCATGGCTTTGCCATGAGTCAAAGTACACAATACCCAAAGTTGGGTCAGGGCCATAAAAAGGTTGTTTACTGCATTAGCCACCCTCAACTTATGCTTTTGGCATAAGTTGAGTTGCACATGTCCAAGGAGGGACCAGGGGCAACACGTTATTCCCAGAAAAGATCAGTTGGGGTGAAAAAGAAAGGTCTAGTTTAAGCTCAAATCATTTGGATCAAAGAAGGATTAATTTCATTTGTTTTATTATTTAGGCTAAAAATGGCTATATTGAACAAGGGCCTATGAAGCTTTCCTAATTGTCTATTACAGCTTACTTTTAGCAGGACTAACTAGGCAAGTTCTAGCTTAGTACAAATAGTGGACTATTAAGATCTTCCTCACACTCACTTGACATCTCATTACTCTACCACATTATCAGACACCTACTTCAAATTTTAAACTTAGGGTCATGCAGTGGTGTATCTTGTCGTGCTTAGAGCCACACATTGATCAATTACATGCATCATTATCAGTTCATCAGGATATAATTTTAGCCATAATGCATTCAAGGATGGATGTGATGCAGAACTGTAGCCATTTGTGGTTCTAGTTTCTGGACCCTAGCAAGCGGGACCAGAGCGGGGAAAGAAGCTGAGCGAGAGGAGCTGGGGGCAGTGCAACTACCCGTAATAGACTCGACCGGTCAAGTGTTAGTGGTTTGAGAAGCAGCCTGCGTAGCCGTGCGAGCCTGTGCTACCGTATCAGCCAGATTGTCACCAAGTGGAGGAAACTCTCGACGGGGCCCTCTGGGTGGAGCCAACTCATTGGCCTCATCCCTTATGAGGCCGATATCAATAGTGCCCAACGGAGTCTTGAGCTGATCAATGTGCCTGATGGGCACACCTGCGAACCTGCATACAGAAAATATCATGGGGTAAGTAGTTGTGACCTTAAAAGCCTATCGTGCATGACCGCCTGTAGAAGCCACGCAAAGTCCACCTCAAACCCGACTATCATTACTGCCATCAGAACTGCACGATTCCGTGTGACTATATTATCAGCGGCTGTGGGGGAAAGGCAATGGCGGACAATCAACCATAAGAACTTAGCCGTGAAGGTCATATTAGCCTTCTTGATGGATCCCTTTGGCTCGGTTACCCAGTCGGCACCCTCTCTATTAACAGACAAGTGCAGGGCCCATCCACCTCTTGGTGGTCTCTCTCGGCAATGGCTCACGCAAGAATTGGCCATCTTTGACAACTTGCCACCGGTAGTCGAACTCGACGGTGAGAGGGGTCTGGTTGGCATCAACATCCTCACCGTATAGATACTGGCGGATGGCAGGCAGGGAGATATCAACCTGAATGCCACGTACTCGGACCTGCTCAAGTGGGGCCTGTTTGGCGGGGGCAGCCCGCCTATAAATTTGTTATTTGAGAGTAGCCTAGGAGGCATAGAACTCTCGGACCAACTCTTCACTATATCAGCCCAAAGAACGCGCTGTCCACTTTAGTCGGTGTTTGGTGAAGATATTATGGATCTCTGGCATAGTAGGGAGACTTCCCGTAAGAACTAACCTCTCCAATGTAAGGGTCGGACTGCTTTATCATTCAGAAACTTTGCGTCTGAATAAACTTGATACTGCCCGTTGACACACCATCGGTTTATCTGGTCGGCAACCAGGGTGAGAGCACGAGTCGGTGAGCCAGGTGTGGATTCAGAACTGTAAGCCTCATCAGACGAGGCAGACTGTGCAGTTGTGGCGGGTGCGGGGACTTCAGCAGACCCGGAGTCTTACTCCGACCACGGAACTCCTAAGGAGCCAAACTCTCCTTCTTCATGAGTGGCTGACCCAGAAGGTGCGTCGGTCAGTGTGTTCTCCTCATCAGACTGGGAGGCAGTGACTACACCGGACCCCACCTTTTTAGGTGTCGCTCTGGTAGCACGCGTAACTCAGGATGGGGTGGAAGTGCCTGGGGTCATGTACTCGGGGTCACGCTCATCATCAGAGTCAATGATCAGGCGGGCAGACAGGGCGAAAGACTTTGATCGCCCACGTGCATAGACTCGATTTTATTTTTGTTCCATAATAGATAGTATCTGTAAAGAATCACTATTAGTACTAGAAGGAGCAAACAAGACAAGCAAAACGACACAAAGTAAATAAAAGAGTCAAGATGTAATGACATTTCTATAGTAACAGTGAAACACGACGGACCAGGTGACGACTCATCGTGAGTACGACGGACAGTCATGGGGTCCGTCATGTCTTACTTAAAACTATGTTTATGTGGAGACTCCTGAAGGAATGTCTCTGACAATTATTACGGATAAGCAAGCCATACCATCGTGATGATGACGGTCCATCGTCAATGTCCATCGTGGGACACTTAGAACAAGTATGGAGACCCTTAGGAGAGGGGTCTCTGACCGTCATGACGGTTTATACAGGATAGATCGTCGAGGGTATGATGGTCTGTCGTAGGTGTCCGTCAGAGGACACTTGGAAAAAGTATGGAGACACTTAGGAGAGGAGTCTCTGACCGTCATGATGATTATGCAGAACGGACCGTCGAGGATATGACGGTCCGTCGTATATGTCCGTAAGAGGACACTTGGAAAAAGTTGGAGATCCTGAGGAACAGGGTCTTTGACAATAGACCCTATGACGGTCAGTTGTGGGTACGACGGTCCGTCATCGGGGTCTCGTTCTCTCATTCAGTGACAAACTGAGAATGCCACATTCATCCTCTGTGACTCACATGGAATACTTAGTGTTAACCTATACGTTTATACCCAAATACCTAGTAAACTAGTAATGCTAAAGCACCTATTTGTAGAGTTTTTACAAAGCAATTAAGGATTCTCAACCTAGGTTAAACAAAATTGGATAAAGGAATGAACACCCATCAATAAGAACTAGGCTAATACTAATTGAAAAAAAAATGCAATGTAAATGGGTAGAAATTAGAGACATACACCTCAGAACAGGAGTAAGACAAGAAACTGAGGCACTTGGTTAGCAAGAACAGAACCACAGCAGCAGTCTTCGACTAGTAGAGAGTGGATTTTAGGAATTGTGGAATTTGGGGAAATGATCGGTTGAAAGAGAGGTAGGAAGTGGGAAGATTAAAAGGGAGGGAATGGGTGAAAGAGGGAAAGAAATCGTTCAAATGAAGGGGCGGGGTTTTTATAGGTTGAATATTTTTAAAAGTTCCCCAACCAGGTTGGGTCGAGCTGGGTGCACTTATTAATGACGCGACGAATCCCTGACGACGGTCCATCACAATTGCGATGGTCCATCGTTGGTTCCATTGCGTGTGCCCTAGTTTTGAAAATAAATAAAAGTCGTACCTGCACGACAGAGTCATGCGACGGTCCGTTACAATTACGATGGGTTCGTCAGTGACTGCTGCAGAGTGATTTTCTGCAAAATTTCCTGGTGATGTGCCTGCAAATTTAAAACCATTAGTAGAAAATGCTACCATTACTAGAAAGAAAAAACTATAATTATTGGGTTATCTACCAACCAGCGCCTGATTTAACGTCGCGGCATGACTAAGTACACTTGATTACTCAGCCTTCCTCAAGATAGTATGCCTCGATCACTTCATTTTTCGATTCAGTATGCCAAAAATAGAAATTTATTTGTTCTCCATTCACCTTAAACCGCACTCCCTCCTTGCTTTCTAACTCTACTGCTCCATGAGGGAATAATTGGGTAATCAAGTAAGGGCCAGTCCATTTGGACTTGAGCTTTCCCGGAAGCCAATGCAACCTAGAATTGTCTAAAAGCACCAAATCCTCAACCATAAAATCTCGTTTTTCACTTTTTAGGTCATAATCCTTCTTCATCTTTTTTTTTTGTAGGATATAGCATATACCAATTGGATCTCACAACTCTGCCTCATGGACCTACAAATGTTGAAGGTCGCTTCTTCATTGTTCAACCGAAATTTCATCTGCCCCTTTTCCATGTCTGGATGGGTAACCTGGAAAGGTGATAAATATATCTAGTACTAGTACAAAACAACATTATAAACTACACTACTAAGTCACTACCCATAGCAAGGAATTACCTCTCAAGAATAATAGGCACTTCAAAATTGACTTCACAATAAAGAATGACAAAATCTTCCGGAAATATGAACGACTCCACTTTTACTAGCACATCGTGCAGTATCCCTATAGGCCTTTTCATTGTTCGATCAGGCATCAGTAGTCGCACAGCAAGGGGCTTTGGGTCACCCAACCCAACTTCTTGTAAATCGAGAGGGGCATGAGATTTATGCTTGCCCCCAGATCACATAATGCTTTCGCAAAATGTAATGACCCGACTGTACAAGGAATAGTGAACGCACCAGGATCTTCTTTCTTTTGTACCAGAGATCTTGTAGCAATAGCACTACAATGCTACATCTATCATCACTTTCGAAAGTGATTGATCTTTCCTTTGTAACCAGATCTTTCATAAACTTGGCATAACCGGACATTTGTTCTAGTGCTTGTACCAAAGGGACATTGATAGAAAGCTGTTTCAACATTGTTATAAAACACCGATATTTACCATCCTCGGTCTTTTTTACTAATATTTGAGGAAAGGGGGGGTGGCCTAGGCATGGGAATTACTTTATAGGCACTTCAGCATCTTTTCCAGTGTTATCTTCTACTTCACCACTACTCTCTACCGCCTTATCATTATCGTTTATCACCTTTTCTTCCTTAGACGGCATAGGTGGGTCAGTGGTCTTCTTACCACCCCGAGTAGTGATTGCCATATAGTGTCCGTTATTTTTTGGATTTTGGACAGTGTTGCTAGGAAGAGTGCTTGGTTTCCGTGTGTTCACAGTTGCAGATAATTGGGCCATTTGCAACTCAATCTGCTTAATCGATATTGCATGTGTATCGACTTTCTACCCAATACCCGCTAAATCACTCCTTAATTTTTTAATGTGCTCATCATTACCAACATATCTTCAACTCGCGCCATACTTTCTCCACCATCCCTAGGAGTAACTTCATGATTTTAAGAAGGGACATAGGGCCCATTCCGATCATTTTTATTACCATAGTTACCACTGTTGAAGTTGTTGTTGCGATTGTAGCTTCCATCTCACACATAATGACCCTCACAGTTATAGTTACCATAGATCCGACCTTGGTTCCCTTGACCTCGGCGCCAATTCTCCTGATTAGAGTCTTGGTCACTCGGTCGGAAACCCCCCATCTGCTCATTTATCGCATAGGAATTCTTCTCATAATAACATTCATCATTTGGTGGTGGTGGTTTAGACAAGTAGTTGACTGCATTTATCTTTTCTGCACCCCTAGTGACATGTTTTAATACCAACCCAATCTCAGTTCTCATCTGAGCCATCTCTTCACGAATCTCATCTGTGGCTTGGTTGTGAGTTAATTTCACTACGAAGGTATTTCTCCCAGTATCTGACTTCCTAGTACTCCAAGCTTTATTGTTCCGGGAGATTTTCTCTAACTTTTCAGCAACCTCAACATAAGGACACTCCCCATAAGAACCACGTGCTATTGTATCCAACACCGCTTTATTATTATCATCTTGTCCTCGATAGAAGTATTCCTTCACTGACTCATCATCCATATGGTGATTGGGGATGCTTCTAAAAAACGAGGTGAATCTTTCCCAAGAACTACTAACTGATTCTCCTGGTAGTGCCACAAAGTTGTTCACTCTGTCTTTGTGGTTTAGTTTCTTGGAGACCGGATAGTAGCGTGCTAAGAAAACATCCCTTAGTTGGTTCCAAGTGAAAATTGAGTTATAAGAGAGCTCAGTGAACCAAATAGCAGCCTCTCCCGTCAGTGAGAGAGGAAACACTCTTAGCCCTATTACATCAAAGTCCAAGTCAGGCCTCCCTACAGAACTTTTACCCACTGCCCTTACTTTAGCTATATGGGCATGTGGATCCTCAGAAGGTAGCCCTGAAAACAAATATCTGTCAGTGAGCATTTGCATCAGGATACTAGTTACCACAAAGGTGTGGCCTGGTGGTAGAGGGGGCAAGACAAGTAGCCCATTGGAGTCTGCTATATTGTCATAGCCTCTGTAGTATTCTTGGGGATGTGGAGCAGGATTTTGTCCCCTCGTTGGTTTTCACCCAGAGCATCGGGTATTAACTGACCATGAACATCAACCGGAGCTGGGATGTTCTGGTTTGGATCATCATTATTAATACCCTAGTTTCGATTCATGTTGCGTAGTGTATGCTCTAATTGGTGATCGTAGGGAAACAAGGGTTCTCTTCCTCTCTGTGTATTTTGCATACAAAGGAGATAGTTCTGTAAGAATCAAAACAATAAACAATGTAAAATTAAGAAAATATTGACTAAACTTTAGTAATAAGTGTAAGTTAATCTAAAAGCTACTTTCCCCTGCAGCGGCGCCAAAATTTGATGCGCTCAAACATACTTCTCAAATAAAAATTAAAGCGGTCGTATTAACTAAAGAACCCAACTAATTAGGTTAGGATCGTTTCTACGACGAAAATAGTTCAGACTTAACTTAAATCTATTATTACTATTATTTAGTCAATAATTTCCTTGGAAAACAAAGACAATAAAATGGGGGTTTTAATTTCTAAATGAATAAAAATAATTAGCTAAATCAAAGTAGAAAACTAACAGATTCAAATGTTGGAGTTTAATCAGTTAATAAAAGTAACTTGGGTTTACGTGTTCCCCACAGGTTCCTAACTTGATAATTCTAACTATAACAATTCTTTCCTAGTATCTTTCATGCAAAGTGAAAAGTTATGTATTTCTAAATCCTTGGTCTGGCATCTAGAAATTTTCACTCTGCACCTTGGTCCGGCTAAGTTTGTTGCTCTACTAACCCTTACTTTTACCCCACATGAAGAATTGCATTTGATATTTGACTAAGTTATTACCTCGTACCAATCAATACTAGCCTATTAGATAGTTTACACTAATTATATGTTGATAATTCTTTTCGTATTATCTACCTCCTTGGTCCGGCAAGTAGTATTAAGGCGATATCTAACGTTGCCCATCCATTAAAAAGACTTCTAAGCGAAAGAATTATCAATACATGCAAGACACTATTTTACAATTGATATTTTAGTTAGATTTTACCTTATTATTCACACATGGTTCCCACATCCCTAGTTATGGAGTTTAGTTACCCATAGTCATAACCACAATATTGATATATATAATATATGGAATTCATGCACTTAATTCAATGAGAAAGAATAAAATCCAGAAATTTACTTGATTAATCGACAAAATCACCAACAATCAACTCCAGAGAATAGTGTAACAATCCAAAGTGTACTAATCAAAATAATCTCTTCACAATGAATCTAACATAAAAGTGTCTAATAACCAAGAGTCTAACCCCCAAAAACGAGGTTTTTTTGAATTATTTATAAAAAAAACAAAAACCTAATAAAAGAAGGACTCTAATTGATGTAAATCTGTCAAAATGCGGCAGGGTCAACGGACCTCACGACAGGTTGTCATTGTCACGATGGGTCATCATGGACTCCGTCGTCCTATACTTTGTAAATTCTTCTATTTCTCTCTTCATTACCCTCGACAGCAGGTATGACGGATCGTCACAGGCACAACGGTCCGTCGAGGGTCTTTGTTCCATAACACTTGAACTCTTTGGAATTTTGGTATTAGGACTACTTCTCTGATCATCACGACAAACCAACAGGATGAACCGTCATGGTTACGACAGTCCGTCACGCACTTCGTAACCCCACACTTGGTCAGACTTCCCCATCTTCCTTTAGCAGCTTCACTACGATGTCACCTACGGACCGTCACAGGAACGACAGACCGTCACAAGCTCCGTAGGTGGTACTTTTTTCATTTCTTGCTCAAAAACATCTGCGTTCATCTTTAGATTGATTTCCTGCCAAATATTACATAAAAAAAATACAAAAAGGCTTTTGGACACACACTAAACTTAAGGAAAAAGCATTAAAAATACCATAAAATCACGGTATATCACTCATCTCCTAGGTATTCGGGGAATTCGCCCTTATGCACCCTTTCGAGTCTTGCGACAATTCGGGAGGAGACAAACTGTACGCAAAGAAGCATACTATGGCGCTTATGTATACTATATTGGAGATGATAGACTACACAACGCGTCTGAAATGTTTAGAGAATGGAAAAGGGCCAAGCGTATGAATAAAGACACCATCGCCCCTGACTGATTCAATGTTGGATATGACAAGGGTAACAAAAGAATGGTTGAAGAAGGACATACAAAATGTCTCCTCCCAAACCCTGCACAGCTTTTGCAGCATAACGTATAGAGAGTCCAAAGCAATGGTCGAGCTACAAGTGGTTAGTAAAGAGGTCCAAGAGGTGTACGCTATGTTTGTCAAGAACCAAGATACTGTTGAGAGGGTGACTCAAGAGGTGGAAAGACTGAGGCGTGGTTATGATGATTTCGATACCTGGATCACGGAGAAATCGAGAGGATGCGATACGAAAGCTTTGAAGACATAGGACGCCAAGGTGAAGGATTCTTGCTGATGTTAAGATATATGTTTCAGCAATACAAGACTCAGGGGGGCGGTGACAGAGCAAGATCATCTGGAGAGGCACAGTGGACTTCGTTCCTTCGTGGGTTTTTATATGTATTTACGTTGTTTTTATCCCCTGCGTGGGCATGCCTGTATTGCATTTTCATATGACCCTTGTGTGGGTTTGTCCTTAATATTATATCCTTTACTTTCCCCTTTATGAACATTATTATTCACTAGTGAAATTTATTTTGGGGGAAATAGTTTATTTGGTTCAAATTCACATGTACATCATTCAAATACGCTAGGCCTACCCTTGGCACAAAAGGGCCCCCCTGTATGTGTTAGGACGTGATATATGTGTGTTTAACTACTTATGTGTTATGTTGCTATGAATGAGGATATCATAAAACCACTCTTATCCAGAAATTTCCAAAAGAATATATAGAAGTCACTATTACAAATGTCCGACCAAAACTTTCTGAGTCGTAAGTTTCTCATTCAAAAGACAAATCCCATCTCCAAACCCTAAAACACTATTCTACCGTCTTAGGAAAGGCAAAAATCACTGCTATGGACAAAGGTAAGAACATCCAGATGGAACTCACTGGAGAAGAACTACAAACGAAGATAGAACAAATAACTTGGGAAATTCAAGAAGCCAAGGAGGAAGGGCTCAGAGTCGACATGGATGAGGATCTGGCATCACCGATGAAGAGAAAGAAAGATGCTGAGATGGAGATAGAGGACTTGCGAGAGAAGTTTGACATGCTTCGGTTGAAAGTGCAAGAAAGAGAAGCGAGAGAGGCAAGGATAGAATCGGAGACGGTTGCTTTGTTAGCTAAAAGCATGTCTCTTGATGAGGAGCGGA
This sequence comes from Solanum chilense, assembly GCA_032847665.1. NCBI lineage: Eukaryota > Viridiplantae > Streptophyta > Magnoliopsida > Solanales > Solanaceae > Solanum > Solanum chilense. The sequence goes on along the minus strand of CM064971.1, from coordinate 11,903,234 downwards.
CAGTGGAAATAGAAGAATTTGCCTCCATGAGAGAAAGGATGGTCGTAGTGAGAATGAAGAACAAATCCTTCCATATCAACATCATTGATAAACTTCAGAAGATGGGCAAAAAGTGCCACGTCTACGAGCAAGGAGATAATAGTGGTCCCGACAACCCTCACCTTGAAGCGATTAAGGAAGACGACGATGAGGAAATCGTCTACAAGCCTCCATTCCTAGGTCATTTAAAAGTTTGAGACTAATAATGCAACAAGAAGGGAAATGACTAACGTGTTGTCATCATTTCATCTTTTAAAATCTCTATTGTTGCCTTACAATTCCCTTGTAATCATAATGAACGAATGAATGAAAATGTTCTTGTACTCGAACTACGTTGGGCCTGAAATTCTCTTTATGAGATACGTAGGCAGCCTCTCTAGGCCTGACCCCTATCTTTAAAAATTTCCATTCTCCCCTTCATGTTACTAGAAGATACAAAGGTCAGATCAACGGACATCAAAGAGCAGCTACAAGATGAACTTAGCTCAACGTGATTTAGCCTTTCTAAGACAGTGTAAAAACTAAAACAAGCAAACTCCTGCTTGTAAAAAAAAGTGTTTCCCTCCTTGCTCGTGAGTTGAAGATATCCTCAAACAAAGCAATTGTGTGTTTATCTTCTCTCTGTGTGATATTATGCATTTTGTATTCTGAATCTGCACTGAAAAGTCTGTCTTTGAGTTGTTTTCCTTCTCAGGTACTTTGAAACTGATCTGAGTCGATCAAAAGCTAGCAGATCATCCCTATTTCACCAGATCAAAAGGTCCCGCAGATTCCTTACCTAGACAAAGCTCAGATAAAGGAAAAACAATTATGGGGGATTATAACGAAGAAGTGAGTCTTACTGATGTTATGGTGGCTCAACCCATCGTAGCAGACCAGAATGAGTTGATTCTGCAATTGATGCAACAAATTGCAGAAATGAGAGTAGATATGCAAAGGAGACAAGATCTGCCTCCACCAGGATTTGCTGCTAATGCTTCTAATGGGAGGCCTCCAATCTACTTGCCTTTCTCAAATATGGATAAAGCCCAGAACCATCCATCTACACCTGCTCATAATCCGTCAGTTATAGATCTGACTATCCAAAATCCATAATATGCTTCTGCATCCTACCAAACTCCACCTCCTCCTCAAAACAACCACCCCCAAATGCCATCCCATCCTAAAAATACACACCACCAAACAACTCCTCCACCACAAAATCAAAACCAAAATACTTTGAATCCCCAAACACCCCACCACCACTTAAATCAGAATACAAATCCTCAGACGTCGTACCCACCGAATCATCAAACCGCTCAAAATGCTCAGAGTCCTTCTGTAGCTCCACCCTTACCAAAAAGAGACATTTTCCAAATTACCGTCCCTGCCGAGCACGATATGCATGGTTCTCAGCTGGACCATTATGAGGAACAGGAAAAGGAGTGGAGGGTAAAGTAACAGGTAAAGGTCGACATAAAAGAAGAGATCAAGAAGGCCATGAAGGAGCTCCAAAGTATCCCTGATATCGTCGGGCTTAGTTATGAAGACTTATGTATTCATTTAAATTTGGACCTTCCAAAAGCGTTCAAGATCCCGAAGTTTGACACCTTTGGAGGAGTGGGGAATCCTACTGCTCTCTTGAGAGCCTACTGCTACCAGCTTTTTCGAGTTGGAAGGGATGAAGCTTTACTGATGCGGCTCTTCAGCCGAAACCTGTGCGGAGAAGCTCTTGAATGGTTCACATCACATGTAACTAGGAAATGGCCCAGTTGGAATGCATTGGCCAAAGGTGACACCACCATGTCTGAGAAAGAAATCGTTGAAGTATTCGTGCGCGTGCAAGAGCCTGAATATTATGATAGAATTATGTTGCTCGTTCGATCAAAGTTTGCCGAGATAGTCAAGATTGGTGACACTATCAAGGAAAGTTTAAAATCAAGAAAGATAGCCCGTGTAGCTGCATCGCCTGGATCTTCAGGTTTGTTGAAAAATAAAAGATAAGAAATCGTTGTTGTTTCATATGGAGAAAGGAAAACCCCCAGAAGCTCGTCATATTCCCAATGTCATTCCCGGCCTTCCCAAAAGTCCTAACAAGCTTGCTACACACAAGCTAGTCATCCCAATAATCCTCCAATTTACCAGAATGCTACTGGCACTTATCCAAATGTCCAAGCTCCACTATACCAAAGTCCACCCCCAAATTACCAAAATCCATCTCCCATTTACCCAAATCATCCTCCACCTACCAAATTCCATCTCCCTACCAGGGTGTTGCCCCCACTGTGCTACCGTGCAGTCAAGCTACCGAGAACCCCCTCCTGCGTATCAATTCCACGCTCTTTCATATAAAAATCCCCACCCGAACTACCAAGCTCCATCGCCAAACTACCAAATAAATCCACATCCCAGAGGCCAAGCTCTCCGTCCAAATACCAGAAGTTATCAATAGGTACCTTCTCCCCAACAAGGCAGTTATGACCCTCCCCGACCCAGATTCGAGAAGAAGACTTCAATGATATTCAATGCGCTCTCTGAAAGCCGAATAAAGTTGTATGAGCGACTGGATACAGCCGGATATATCCACCCTGTGGGGTCCGAACCCATGGATGTAAATTCGAAATTTTACAGACCCGATCAGAGATGTGCTTATCATTTAAACAGTGTCGGGCATGATACTGAGGATTGTATCAAACTTAAGCATAAAATTCAGGATTTGATTGACCAGAAGGTAGTCTCTCTCTGAACAGCGGCACCAAATGTCAACACGAACCCATTACCGAATCATGAAGGCGACAATGTCAATATGATCGAAACCGACGATGAATGGTGTGGAACAAAAATGATTACACCAATCATTCACGATGATTTGGTAAAGGTTGTAGCTTTTTTGAGAATCAAAAAGAAGAAAGAGTTCGCTATTTTGACACCCACAAAAGTTGTTGCTTTGGTGCCATAAAAAACTCTCATTAAGCCTGAGTTTGTTATTGAAACTGTTGTTGCTCAAGGCATGACCAGATCCAGAAAATGTTACACTCCTGACGAGCTTTCTCTCGGTGGTCAAAAGAAAGATCAGTCTAAAAGGCCAATAAGTGAAGGAGAAGCGAAGGAATTCTAGAGAAGAATGCAGTCGAAAGATTATTCTATCATCAAGCATTTGGAGAAGACTCCAGACCAGATTTTTGTATGGGCCCTTCTGATGAGTTCTTAATCACACAGGCAGGCTTTGATAAAGGCTCTCGATGATATGTATGTACCTGCAGTCACAAGCAGCGATAACGTGGCCGCTATGATTCACTAGGTTATTCGAGGGCACCGAATCAGCTTCTATAAAGAAGAGTTGCCTTTCAAAGGGAGGTCACACAACAAGGCATTGCACATCATTGTGGTATACCGCGAAAAGGTTGTCAACCGCGTCTTAGTAGATGATGGACCTGCTCTGAATATCTGCCAGTTGTCGACATGGAGGCAGCTAAGGTTTGACCTTGGAATGCTGGAACAAAACCAAGTCAATGTAAGAGCCTTTGATGGGGTTCAGAGAGATAAGTTGGGAGAAGTGAATCTGATCATAAAAATGTGTCCAGCAGAATTCAGTGCACAGTTTCAAGTATTTGATATTGATACCATCTCTAACCTTCTTCTGGAAAGGCCTTTACTCCATATGGCTAGAGTTGTCCATTTTACTTTGCATCAAATGATGAAACTTGTTTGGAAAAATGAAGAACTGGTTATTCATGGCGAAGGGAGTCACTCCGGTAGAAAAACGCCGATTATGGATGAGATATCGCCAGGTACAAATTTCTACACGATGCAGCTGGTAAATTCCACCGGTGAACACTTGTCCCCAAAGACTCCCATGCCTACCATGTACAAGATGATAGCCACTATGATGCTGCAGAATGGTTTTGAACCAGGTTTCGGATTGGGAAGAAATTTCCAAGGAATTATTGAGCCTATTTCGGTCCTTTTCAAGGGAGCCAGATATGGTTTGGGGTACATCCCCATAGATGATGACTTGAAGACGAAGAAGAAAATGATTAAGCATTGGCTAAGTCGATCCCGCATCTGTATCAATCCTTCCAAGTCTGGGAGTATGCCGAGCATGAAGACCTTGGGAAAGGAATCTGTAAACTTTTCAAGGAGATCGATGTTGTTATTGAGGAAGAGGTCGAGCTAGATAGTATCCTCAATGCTGAGCCAGGAGAGATGCTGCAGAATTGGACCTCCACGCCCATCCTGATCCCCCAAACTCCTTGGTAGAAAAGAATCATTTCATGCATATTAAAATTGGTGGTGGTTTGGAAGAGACTCGAGACCCACCATTTTGCATATTTTTTAACTGTTTTGAATTTTCAAATTTCCTTCCTGATGTTCAAAATAGGCAACATGGTCCTATGCCATGGACAAAGCTTGTATTATTTTTTAAATTTTAATTAAAGCCTCTTTTGTTTATAAAATTTATTTATTTACTAATTTGTTACACTTTGATTGTCTAACTTTGTTTATTTATGGTTTCAGTAATGTAAGTTTTAAGCCTGCCAATGTCATGTCATGTCACGAGCTGAATAAACAAAGTAAGGCTGGTAATGACGAGGTTGATGATTATGAAGAAGAAATTGAGGAACATGTGTACGTCACTGAGGAATTTCAGCGGTTTGAAAGTCAGCATAAGCCAAATCTTGAGGAAATAGAAATGGTAAATCTGGGAGACCCAGAATGCGTTAATGAGGTTAAGATCAGCATCCACTTAAATTAAACTCAAAGAAAAGGGCAAATTCATTTTCTTGCTGAATATATTGAATGTGTTCGTCTCGGAAGTAGGCGACATGCAAGGGCTCAGTACTCAGGTTGTATCTCATAAACTACCGACTAAACCGGGGTTCTATCCGGTGAAGCAAAAGGCTCGGAAGTTCAATCCTGAACTAAGTTCAAAGATCAAAGAAGATATCACCAATAAAATAGAATCTCAATTGGTGGAAGTGACACAATACCCAACTTGGTTAGCCAATGTTGTTCCGGTTTCCAAGAAAAAGGGGAAAATCAGGATTTGTGTCGACTACAGAGACCTCAACAAAGCTAGCTTGAAGGATAATTTTTCGTTGCCGAATATTCATATATTGATTGATAATTGTTCTAAGCATGAGATGCAATCATTTGTGGATTGTTACGCAGATTACCACCAGATTTGAATGGATGAGGAAGATGTAGAAACAGCTTTTGTTAAACCTTGGGGTGTATATCATTATAGGGTGATTCCATTTGGCCTCAAAAATGCTAGTGCTACCTATATGAGGTCTATGACGATCATATTTCATGACATGATTCATAAGGAGATTGAAGTGTATGTGGAGGACGTCATAATCAAGTCCCGCGAGAGTTGGACCACTTGACACATCTAAGGAAATTCGTTGATTGTTTGCGTCTTTAAAACTTGAAGTTAAATCCCGCCAAATGCGCTTTTGGAGTTCCAACCGGAAAGTTGTTCGGATTTATAGTCCGCAGAAGGGGTATTGAGCTCGACACTTCTATGATTAAAGAAATTCAAGAGTTACCTCCGCTGAAGATAAGAAAAGAGGTGATGAGTTTCTTAGGGAGATTAAACTACATCAGTCGATTCATATCTCAACCAACCATGGTGTGTGAGCTTATTTTCAAGATGTTGAAGAAATACGCCCCAACAAAGTGGACTGAACAGTGTCAGACTGCTTTTGATTCTATCAAGAACAATTTGTCCAATCCACCGGTATTGGTTCCTCCGCGAGAAGGGAGTCCTTTGTTGTTGTACTTGTCTGACTTAGATAGTGCATTCGGATGCGTACTTGGTCAACACGACGAGACAGGAAAGAAGGAAAGGGCTATCTATTATATAAGCAAGAAGTTTACCCCATACGAGTCTCGTTACACTTTATTGGAGAGAACGTGTTGTGCTTTAATGTGGCTTGCCCAGAAGCTGAGACATTATTTGTCTTCTTATACTACATACCTCATTTCCAGAATGGATCCACTAAAGTATATCTTCCAGAAGGCGATGCCGACCGTAAAGTTAGCTAAGTGGCAAATGTTGTTGAGTGAATTTGACATTGTGTATATGACTCGGAAAGCGATAAAGGCAAAGTCTTTGGCTGATCATCTTTCAGAAAATCCTGTTGATGAAGAGTATGAACCACTTAAGACTTATTTTCACGATGAATAAGTGTCATTTGTGGGTGAAGATATTTCTGAAGCATATCCAGGTTGGAGATTATTCTTTATTGGAGTGGCAAATCATCAAGGTAAAGGTATTGGAGCAGTCTTAGTGTCCGAATATGGTCAACACTATCCCATGGCGACTAACCTTCGATTTAATTGCACAAACAACATGGCCGAATACGAAGCTTATATTATTGGTTTGTAAATGGCCATCGACATGAACGTCTATGAGTTGTTGGTTATTGGAGATTCAGATCTTTTGACTCACCAAGTTCAAGGAGAATGGGTTGTGAAGAACCCAAAGATTATACCTTACGTATAGTATGTGCAGAAGTTGTGGAAAAGATTTTGTAAGATCGAGTTCAGACATACTCCCAATGTACATAATGAATTGGCCGATGCTTTTGCCACCATCGCTTCAATGATTAAACATACGGATACAGATTATATTGATCCTCTAGATATAAATTTAAAGAACATCCAGTCCATTGTTCCTATGTTGAAATAGAACAAGACGGTTTGCCTTGGTATTTTCATATAAAGAAGTATTTGCAGTATGGAACTTATCCTGAAGATTCTATGTCCAATAAGAAGAAGTCGATACGTAGTATGGCCCTCAATTTCTTGTTAAACGGAGAAATCCTGTATAGGAGGACTCCAGACTTAGGTCTTCTAAGATGTGTTGATGATGTTGAAGTTGCGAAGCTTATTGAACAGATACATGCTGGAGTTTGTGGCACACATATGAATGGGCTCACTTTGGCAAGAAAGATCCTACGAGCTGGATATTTCTGGATGACAATAGAAAATGATTGTTGCAAGTTTGTGCAAAAATGCCACAAATGTGAAGTGCACGGTAATTTGATACGACTTTCGCCTCATGAACTTAATGCTATGAGTTCATCTTGGCCATTTGTAGCTTGGCGTATGGATGTCATCGGTCTGATAGAGACAGTTGCTTCAAATGGACACAGATTCATTTTTGTTGCTATGGTTATTTCACCAAGTGGGTGGAAGCAGCTTCTTACAAGTCGGTGACCAAGAAAGTTGTGGCTGATTTTGTTAGCAACAATTTGATATGCAGGTTCGGATTACAGGAATCGATAATTACTGATAATGGTGCAAATCTTAACAGTTATTTGATGAGAGATATATGTGAGAAATTCAACATTACTCATCGAAACTCAACTGCTTATCGCCCTCAAATGAACAGAGCTGTCGAGGCTGCCAATAAGAATATCAAGAAGATTCTGAGAAAGATGATTAACAATCACTCAGGTTGGTATGAGATGTTGCCATATGCTTTATTGGGTTATCAAACGACCGTCAGAATATAGATTGGAGCTAGTTCATACTTGCTAGTGTATGGGACAGAAGCAGTCATACCCACCGAAGTTGAAATACCGTCCTTGAGAATCCAAGAAGCTGAGTTGAGTAATGTTGAATGGGTTAGCAAGCAAATTGATCAGTTGAACTTGATCGATGAGAAGAGAATGGTCGTCATCTGTCGTAGTCAACTATATCTACAGAGAATGATCGTGTTTTTCACAAGAGAGTAAGATCCAGAATTTTCGAAGTTGGTTAGTTGGTCATTAAGCGCATTTTCCGTCATCAAGACGAATACAAAGGAAAACTTGCGCCAAATTGGCAAGGTCCCTACATGGTTCGCAAGGTATTATCCGGAGGTGCTTTGGTCTTGTCAGAGATGGATGGCACCGCATGGCCGAAATCAATCAACTCGGATGCTGTCAAGAGATACTACGTGTGAAGCTTCGGTTTGCATTTCTATTTTTTGGTTGTAATCCTTCTGTTTGTTGTATTTGTTTTGCTTAAATTTTTATCCCTTTGTATTGAACTACGTCTGACCTGAATTCTCAAGAATGAGATACGTAGGCGGCCTGTGTCGGCCTCGGTCACCCCATTTATCCCTTTTAAATATCCCTTTGTAATGAACTAAGTCTGACCTGAATTCTCAAGAATGATATACGTAGGCGGCCTATGTCGACATTGGTCACCCCTTTTACCCCTTTTAAGTATTCCTTTGAATTTGAACAATGTTCGACCTTAATCCTCAAGAATGAGATACGTAGGCGGCCTATGTCAGCCTCGGTTGGTTTCTTTTTAAAAAAAAATTTTGTTGTTGTTAACCTTGAGGGGAACTAAGTTTGACCTGATTCCTACCTCAACGGGATACGTAGGCGCCACAAGGGTTCGGTCATATCTCCCGTAAGATTTCTATTCTTCTTTACAATAGAAACTGGGACAGAATTTTTTAGAGGGACTCAAAAATACTCGAGAAAAAGATTCGTCCTTAGCATGTTAAGACTGAAATTATTTCGAGATTTGCAACTAGGACAAAAATTTTAAGAAGATCTCAAAAATTCCGCGATATACTCAGTTATAGTGGAAAGACAAGCAAGGCAGTTAATTGGGACAGAAATTTTGAGGATGTCCTCAAAATTTCTGCATGTCTTCACAAGTCCGGAGTGGCTCTGAAAACTCCCAGGGAATAATTAGATAAACCTCCAAGCATCAGACTCAAAAAAGTTTGTTAAGCCTTATATGACATGACTTGTCAGTGACCTTTTTCACATACAATTTCTCAAAAATTTATTTCTCTTAAATTTTCTCTTTTACGTTTCATTTATTTTGGCATAAAATATTTTGTCTCATCTATCAAGAATCGGGAGATCGGGAAATCAACCGTAGATAGCAGAACAAGGAGCAAAAAACTGAAGAAATCGATACAGATCAGTTCGTTTTTAAAACTAAAGAATTTTTCTTTGGACGCAGGTTTATAGCTTTGCTCTGAAATCAGCAAATTCTTTCGATGGATGAATATGGAGAAGTCAAAGGAGGAGGAGACTATCCCAAAATCAATAGTTTTCCTAGAAGCATGGATAATTTTATATCGCTTATGTCAGATACTTGGAAATATGTTCTGTTTATTTCAATCAATTTCCAACAACATGAAATTTATAAAGAACGTCCAGCTAGATTCGAAGTAATCAAGCGAAAATCTAAAGGAAAAGTTTATGGTTTCCGTAAAGGACGTCATTTGCATCATAATGTCGGATATGATATTATGTATTATCTAGATGGGTCAGTTATTTTATTGTCGATCAAGACAATATACTATTTGGAAGTCATTTTACTATTATCATAATTGGAGACGATATGAGTATCCAGAAAGCACCCAGAAGATCACTATCTTGCTTGATTGAAGCACTATTTTCATTTAGTAACAAGTATGACATCAAGAGTCAATATCCATTCATCGCAGAAGATCATGCACCGCGAGTCAATATACATGCATCGCAGAAGATCATGCATCGCAAGTCAATATCCATGCATCGCGGAAAATCATGCATTGCGAGTCAATATTCATGCGTCGCGGAAGATCATGCATCGCGAGTTAATATCCAAGCATCACGAGAATGAAATTCATATCTCGCAGAAATTCATACATCACGAGAAGATTTCATACATCGTAGAAATTTACACATCGCGAGAAGATTTCATACCTCGCAGAAATTTATGCATCGCGAGAAGATCTCATACCTCAGAGAAATTTATGCATCGCTAGAAGATTGCATACCTCGCAAAAATTCATGCATTACGAGAAGATTCCATGCCTCCTTGAAATTTACACATCGCAAGAGGATTTCATGCCTCGCAGAAATTTACGCATCACGGGAAGATATTCATTGCCCGCAAGAAGTCATGCACTGCTAGAAAAGGAAATTGTGCATCCCAAGAGAAATATTTTTCCATCGGCATCAACTGCATTCTTTTATTTTGATAAAAGTAAACATCAAGAAAAGCATCAAAGACGACGACAAGAGAAATACTAGCACACCGCATCATCTTTCCTTTATGTTGACATCAAATGAAGAGTATATTGAAGATTACATTGCAAACACAAGACATAAGCTTTATTTGCTTTACGTCAAACAATCGAGTTAACGTCGAAGGTCGAGGAGAACAATTAAGTGTCGACATGGTCCGGACGACGTCAAACGGGACGCATCATAACGTGGAACTTTTTCTTAGCAACGAACTGTGACGTAGTCCAAAGAGGAGTGTCAAACTCTTAGGACGCGAGCAGAGGAGCGATTTCCACCAACGTCAAGCCACACCCCTATCAGAAGGCATATGGGTTTTTCCTTTGGGTTTTGTCAGTTTCGGTTCCGGAATTTCGATCTACTGGGAGAAACTTTCCAATCTAAGTACAATGTGCCAAGGGTTTTGGAAATTGTGTACGTGTAAGTTCTTAATCATGGGTGTGAAGTGCACCACTTTCATGGCTAAGAGGTTACAAGCCTCCTATTCATACTCTTTTTATTTGTCACTTGTTCGAAGCCAAAGGTTATATAGCATAAAACATTTTCTTTTCTACCGATCGAGTCGAACTACATGCAGCCTAATTCCTAGTTTAAGGATATGTAGGCAGGCTCAACGTTGATAACTCGCTGTATTCCAATATTCGCTCTTAAATGCTATCCCCGACCATTTCGGATCATTCATAATTCAATATCGAGGTGGCTGTTGATTTCCTTTAAAATTGTGCGTTAACTCAAGCGTATCAAACTACAAGTGGCCTGAATTCTCATATAGCCTAAGATACTTAGGAAACCTATTTTCGTGGTTTGGCCATAACTCCTAAAGTCCGTACCTTAATCCTTTCCCTAGAGATTAATATGTGGTCATTCATAATTGGATCGGTCAATTTCGTTTTCCTCAAATTTCTTGCATCAATCCAAGTAAAACGAGGGACAGTTGTTGACACCCAATTTTGGCCCTCCCCGAAATAAATTAATTAACGAGCTTCTTAATTCTAAAATTATTTTTAAAAATTATTTTTAAAAAAATTCAAAAAATAAATAAATATTTATATATTACAAGTTACTTAAAGTAATTTCATCAATTTTGATATAATATATTTGTTTTACATAACTATGTATATATTAAGTATATTGCATGATTATTCGAAAATCGTCTCAAAAGATTTTAGTTACATAAACGTCTACTAACTAGCTTAGATATAATATCGATTAGTTAATTTATAATTAAGTCAATTATTATTTTACATTAAGATTATGAAGCTCTTTAAATTAATTTGTATTAATTCAATCCCTTGAATCCGTTTGAGAAAAATTTAGGATTTTCGTTCCAACCTTCCAACTTGATTATTTCTCCCAGCCCACCTGAAAATATGAGGCCCAAAACCCTTTCCACTTTTACTAAACCAACTAATACCAAGCCCAATTCCGAATTAATCCCCTCTCAAGCCCCATCCCTCTTTTTCCCAATCCCAGATAACCCGACCCGACCCCTTTCCTCTGCACGAAAGAAAACCCAACGAGCGTCCCTTTCACGCGACAATGCAGCAAGATTCACAGAGAAACGACGAAGAAAAATCGTGTCTAATATAATCTTCGTCGTCGTCTTCGATGTCCATTTCGAACCGTACTAGTGCATCAGTAAAGAGCGCCAAAAGAGGCACGCGAATTCGTCCTTGATATAGCAAGATGAGTCCACGTCAAGTATCAAGGACAATCAACAGATCCGGCGCGTTCTTTCCCCTTTCCCATTTTTGATTGAATTCAGAGCTTCAGAGAAAAGGGGGTTTAGCCGAAATGATGAAAGGTTGGAGTTTTATATTTTGATTTTCTTTTTTTTTTTTTTGGGGGGGGGGGGGGGGGGGGGGGGGGGGCTTTTTTTTCATTTGATTTTTCACCCGTTTTCCCTTCCTGGGCAAAACCCTAATCCCTCTACTATATATTCTCTCTTGTTCACCGCAGAGAGAGGGGTTCTATTTTTTAAAAAAATTTAGAAAAAGGGTACATATTATTTTTAATATATATATATATATATATATATATATATATATATATATATATATATATATATATATATATATATATATATATATATATATATATATATATATATATATATATATATATATATATATATACGAAGAATAAGTTCAATAAATATCTGAAGTAAACAGTAGAGTGATTATCTTGGTGTTTGGATTCGAGTTCACGGCTAGACTTCTATTTTATTTTGGTTTGAAACTCGACTTTCTTTGTGGTAGTGGAGTCCTTGGCTCGCTTGAGTTCCCAGCTCTCTATCCAGAGAAGGTACAGTTCCCTTCTCTATAACACTGCCTCTTAGTTTTTTAAGAAAGTGATCGTGTTCAATGTTTTAAAGATTTCGCTAATTGGCAGTTTGGTTGTTACTAAGTGAGTGTCGTTTAATCATGATGTGTGTGTTTTTAATCGTTTCATCGAGTTAGTAAGAAATATCGTGTTAAAATATGTGGGTTCAAGGTCAAGATTTTTTTTTGAGTAAGAGTATGTCTGCACCTTATCTTTCACCGATTTTGAAATTTATTAATGTGGGAGTTGTTTGTCATAACATTCTATCTTTTTTCGTGGTCGAATTCCATGGTCGTTTCGTCTTATGATGTGTCTTGAATATCTATTTTTAGGCCTGACACGGTCTAAATGTCGATGTTACTATTTCTAAAAGGGCTAAGCTTATGCTTTAATTCTTTTTCTAGGAATAATTTTAGCTTTTCTTCCCATGGCTAGTATTGTAAATGCTCTTTATATCAAGTTTTTCTTTATGTATGTATTTGGAAGTACGCTTTTGGTCACGTCTCTATTACTTTCATGGAGTTTTTGGATGGAACCTTCAAAAGTTACAACTCTTCTTTGTAGATTCAGTTTATTTTCGTAAGTGTTATTCTATGAAAAAAAACTATAAATATATATGTGTATATATATATATATATATATATATATATATATATATATATATATATATATATATATATATATATATATATATATATATATATATATATATATATATATATATATATATACACACACATGTAAACATATATGAACATATATGTAAACAAAAAAAATGAAATGCATATGTTCTCTTCTCAAGTTTGTTCCATACATCTTTAGTTTCAAATGATATTGTTATTTTAATGAGAGAATCAGTTTAACTCGATTTTCCTTTAATACTATGTTGTTATTCATTCCATGTCGTTCCCGATAACTCGATAACATTTGTATTGGATTTTCTGTGGCTTTTACTTCGAAATTTTTCCCTGTTCTCATGTCAATTTTATGGTTGTGGCTTGTAGTTTTCTTGAGAAATTATGAATAGTCACTTTATTCTTTAAAAAAAAAAAAGAAGTTAAGAGCCAACAGTGGGTATGTCTGCATAATTTGGCTCTGAATTTTAGTTTGCTCCAGTTTTAAGTCCTTGACTATTTATTTCTTCCCTTTTAATATTAAACTCCATACATGCCTAACTCAAAAAAAAATCCCTTTTGTTGCGCTTGCTGATCCATTTTGAGGGGCCTAATGTTTCATAGTATTCTTGTAGTTAAGCTTTAGATCCATAGCGATTTATTGTTGTCTGCTTTATGTTACTATAACCATCTACACCCTATTTAGAAAACTATCATTTGTATAAAAAAAAATTTTGATTTCAGTTCGAAATTATGCAAAAGTTGCAGTTGGTATCCTTCTTCGGTTACTCGTTAAGACGCTAATTTGAATCATTCTAGCCATGAAAGGAATATGATAGTCCTATTTGATGCCGGCTATTCTTTGTCAGAGAAGCAAGCTCACCCTTTGGCGCTTACTGTAATTTAGTGTAGGTATAAAGTTTCTTTAGTAAGTTATGATGGAGTTTGTTTTGGAGATAGATTTTGTGAAGTATTTTGTTGGTTAATTGTCTAAATTAGTATATACTTTTTTTTTAAAATATAAACGAATATAATTTAATTTTGTATACGCCTTGGAGAAACTTCTTCAATTCTTATGTGTAAAGAATCATGCTAAATTTATTGTAATTTCTAAGGTTTTTTTTAGTTGTCAAGCTCATCCCAGTTAGCCTCTTGTATGATCTTAACTTTATTCAATTGTCATTGCAACCTAAGTATGAGTTTATCTATGGATTGTTTGATTTGAATGCTACCTGCATAGTTTGTTAATGTTGCAGTATGTTTTGTTTAGCAACAAATATTTGAGGGTTACCTATTGTGTTTTCATTTGGTAGTCTGTTATTCGGTCTTTTTTGCTCATACATTATAATAGTCGCAAAATTTGTGGTTGAACCCCCTTTATATTATGATATTATTCATACCTTTGGCAATTAATTCATCAATCAGTAATCACGGTATTATCATATTAATTTTAGTTCAATGATTACGGCACTAGCCAATTTACTTAAAAAAAAAATAATAAGTCGGCTTCCAACTTGTTTTCTCGTATAATATATATATATATATATATATATATGTATATATATATATATATATATATGTATATATATATATATATATGTATATATATATATATATGTATATATATATATATATATATATGTATATATATATGTATATGTATATATATATAT
>CM064971.1:11660703-11888164 GCA_032847665.1 Solanum chilense | reverse complement strand
ACACACACACACACACACACATATATATATATATATATATATGTGTGTGTATGTATATATATATATATATATATATATATATATATATATATATTCCCTAAAAGATTGAAGAGCATATTCCCTAAAGTCGATGGACAAGTCCAGAAGTTTAAAGAATTGAAGATCAGAGAAGATGAATTAGAAGACCCATTTTTAGTTTTTGCATTTTGTATTGTATTTCGGGCATAAGCCCTTTTCGTCTTTTACTTTTTTTGTATTCACTTTGTATTATTATTTCCTTAATCTAGGACAGGTACGAAAGAAAAAAAATGGGTCAAAACCTCCAAAAAAAGTGGGTCCAAATATTGGGCGAAGCGGACAGAAAACCCTGATTTCGACCCGATTCTCTCTCTCTCTCCTTTTATTTTTTGTTTATTTGGCTTGTCGATATCTGTTAGTTAGTTTTAAGTTAAGAAACTTCCAATCCCTACAAAATGCCATATCGTTTTAACGATTTGAAATTGAATCAAGATTAAGTAGTTTCAAAATAATAAAATTTTTGCAAGTTTGATATTTTCACTTAGATAAAAAAATTAAGTTTTCATTTCCTAAGCAATTCCAAATAATTTTATTTCAAACAATTTTTGGCCAAATATGTAGTTGCCGGAAAATCATAATTAACAGGTATTTTAGTTTATCTAAACACCTTCCTAAAATACAATATAAATCCCTGAACCCCTTTCATGTTTTCAAATGATTTTTGTCTGCTTATGTCTTTTGAAAACAAAAGTTTTTCTTAATTTTCTCAAAGTTAAGTGGCGACTCTAAAAAGTCGAAAACTCTTCAAATTTAATATTTTTCCTTTTTCGATAAAACAGTATTAAGACAGATTTTTTCGCAGGAGATTATGAAGAGGAGATGACAGTTGTTGAAGATTATGTGAAGAAGGTGGATGAATTTATTTTGTTAGAAAATAAAGCCAATGCAGAGGTTTGTTGGATATTAATTTCCCTGAAATTCTCACCGTAATAGTTTTTTTCTTTTTCTTTAAAAGAAACATAAAGTCTCCATATTTGACTGGTTCTTTTCTTGTAGAAAAAATTTTATGAATCTATAAATAGGGGCTCGTTCCTTCTAACTTAATCAACATTCACAATGCAGTCCCAGAATTTATGAGAGTTTTGGGTAGAGGAAATTTGTGTTTTCACTTGTGTATGTATTTAGAGTGAATTGGTTGAGGTTATTTCTCTCCATATATCGTACTTTTATATTTATATAGTGGATTGTTCATATCCTTTGTGGATGTAGGTCGATTGATTGAACCACATTAAATCTTTGTTTCTTTTGACATAAAACTCGCTATTACTCATGGTCTTTTGAAGTTTGTTTTGCTTGCTTCTGCATAACACCTAATTATTTTTAGTTCTAATAGGGTCAAATTAAAATGATCATATCTCTTAGAATATGAAGAGTTAAGTGGCCAACAAATAAAACAAAAGTTTATGAGTCTTATTTCTAACATCAAGAAACGTCTATCAACTATCATTTTAGAGTATAAATTATGGTTGTTTTATTAGAACATGTGCGAATTGAGAATTTAGCGATACTTGTCAATTTAGTGAAAATTGGAGAATAGCTTGGCCTATCATCGAAGTGGCACGAAAACCTTCAGAAACTGTTAATTTTAGTTATTCAAGGACTCTGTTTGGCGATCTGCCAAATAGTTTGGCGATGGGGCCTTCAAATAGCTGATTAGGGCGACGAGATTCATTAAAAGATCATTTTCTTTGACTTTTTAGGTCTTCAGACATTTGTAGAAGGGTATTCTTGTCTTTTTACCCTCTATTGACTTCCCCAAGTCCATAGTATAACCTAATAACATCTCTACATATGAACTAACTCCTGCAATCCCTAATTCTCTTTCTCCCAAAGCCCAAGAACATCAGTTTCAATTTTTCAAGATCTAAAGGCTCCAAGTTCAGGATTCTCTTCAAGAATCCTAGGGTTTTCAATCAAGATCCTTTCATCTCCAAGAGCTTCATTGAAGGATTTATGAAGTTCAAGCTATAAGATTCTACACCCGAAGGTTTTCTCTAAGAATTTCTTAAATTCAGAAGTGTGATATTTCATCAATTGGGTATCCTTTCACTTATTGAGTCCCAAATAAAACACAGTATTTCAGTTATGTGAATTCCATAAAACATAGGGTTCGTATGATCAATATGAATTTAAATATATTTTAGTTCCTTTCTTTACCAGTTGTTCTTCCATAAATTTCAGTACTTTTACGTAATTTGTATATTCCTGACCTCTAAGGACATATAATTACATGTCACTGGAATTGTGTCTTTCAAATTGCATGTCTCATTCATAATACATAGATTTTCATGATTTGTTTTACAATTAATTTTTTAGGTTCATATGCATAAATTCCTTTTATATAAAGTGTTGATTACTTCAATATCATTATTCAGGAGCTTCAGCTCATAATAATAAATAGATGACATGGATGACATTTACATATGTCTTCAATGTTTTTGAACAATTTTTAAAAGTAAGTTCTCAATTAGTATGGCACCCGAAATAATGTCATCAATAATCGTTGATCAATTTTCTTATAAAAGCAAAGTTCACTAGTAATATGACAGTTAGGTATGGACAACATTACCAAGAATTATTCAGCTGGAAGTTGTACTTAGCACTGAGTTGGACTAGAGTTAGTTTACCCAAGTCTCAAACGATGTACAATCATAGGTTTATGTATCCCTCAATGTGTGCATGCTTTCAGTTTAGTGGTATACTACGTCAAATCATATACACCTTTATAACTCTGACAAAGTATATTGAGCCCTTTTCGATAAGGATAATACATCCAACTCCATCTTTAGTGACATGGATATATGTCATTTGATAGTATCTCTTATAGTTTAGTCTTAGATAATGCATGACCTTTTATTCAACTATTTCAATCAATATTTATCAGTTGCATGTTTTACTACTTAATCATTACATCAGATTATATGTATCAGTTTCATATTCATCTAGCATCTCATATTCATTATGTTTAGCTCTATAAATTTCATGCATATCTCACATAGTTTATACAAATTCAAAGTATTGATTGCATGCCTCTTCTGCCTACATTTTGCATCTGATGTAGATTCTGATGCTTATTATTCGGATCTTATTCAGTCGAATCACAACTTTATTTCATCAAGTGATGACTTCTCTTTATTCGAAGACTCATTTTAGCTTGTAATTCTAGTATTTTACTTTCTATTCATATGTATTGACTAAGAGCAATAGGAGGTCATGTCCCGACTATCTACAATTTGTATTAATAGAGACTTCATAGACAATAAGTTAGAGTTGTTGTATTCAGTCTATTTAGTTCTAGATTTTTTTGTAAGATTGTAATTGTTATAAAAAGAACTTTATTCAACAATGTATTAATCTAGTATATTCAATACATATGCTTTCTCTTAGTCATTTCAGCTCTTATACATGTTCATATTTAGTTGCTCATTACTTATGCAGTATGTAAAGTAAGCTTGAGGTCACTTATTACTCTAAGAGTAGTCTCAGATCGTAACAATTAAGCTTGAAACCTTGAAAACATTGGAACGGATGTTATCGAAATTCTTAGCTGGAAGAGCAAACATACAAAGCCAGCAAACCAGAAAGGCAACTGAATCCATCTCTTCATAAGAGACCCCTCTACGACTAACTCAATGAAAGGATCATTTCTTCCTCAGTTCGTGGTAAAATGACATATCATAGCTGCAAGGATTGTAATTTGACGTTGGCTTACTTGTTGTTAAGAACCCGTAGTGGAGGCTCTTTACACTTGTCTGGTCCTCTGAACCAGAAACTCACTTAATTATGTATGGAAACCTCCTAAGACATACCCTTTGAATGTATATAAAATGCTATAAATAAGTAGGCACAAATTTTAGGCAAAATTGATTTCCCTTTTGTTAATCTTTTTTAGTAAATTTTTGAGCCTAAGGGACAACTTTATCAGAAAAAATTTCCATGAAGAGGAAGTATTCCAATCATATGGATATCTCTCATATGAATTAGAAAGCTCATACATTTTGTTAATTGATGAATGCTAAAAATCACAAAAGGCTCGTAAGATTTTCTCATTGATGTCATAGGTAAATAAATAGGCAAAATCAGTGTCATATACTCTATTGCGCTCAGCACCTCCTTACTTTGGCTGAGAACATCCTTTATCCATTCGTAATAGAAGACTTTCAAATTTGCTATCCATATTGAGGATAACTCCAATGGTAAGACATTTATAGAAGACTTTCAAAAAAATAGCGGCAACTTTCTTATCATATATAAATGATTGCAATACAAAAACAGTTTTGTTAACTTCTTTGTTAAATTCAAAAATGTCAATTTCCTCCTTTGTCGATCATTTGGCTAGATAGAGGAACTCGACAAGTGATCTTCTATCAAGTGTAAAGCGTCAATAATTTGAGGGTGAACCCCCAAAGCACAGACCCAGCATGTTGGTATCGCTTGACATTTGCTATATCAAGTTGATGATATGTTAATATTATGTAAATATCATGGATTAACTAGAACACAATCACAAATGAGCAAACGGAGAAGAAAAGTAAGACAAGGATTCAACAAAGTTCGCTAGGCCTAATCCTTCGAGCAAAAGCTGAGGCTTTTTTTCACTATGAACAAAGAACAAGTGTACAATGATTTAGAATTCCCAACTACATCGGTGTCAAACCGATAAGAAAAGTTTATTCCTATCTTATAAGGACAATATATTCCTTTCTCAAAACTATTAGGACATAAGATCTCCTAAACCAATAGTAATTATGAGTATACTAAAATGTACATGAAAACAATTCAAGATATAATTAACAAATCTTCTCCTTAGCTTGTATTCCTTTCATCAACAGGAATAACATCTAATTTCCTTGTCATAAGTTTGTGGAAGGGCTTATTGAGTACTATACACACAAATCAAGTTTAGATAACGCCTAAACTTATTGAAAAAAACTGCCTTGGTCATTATATTTATTGGATTATCATGTCTAGTGACTTTCTCCACATCAACAACCTCTGCAAATACAATGTCTCGGATAAATTATATGCGATCATTTTTCCCTTTGCTAATGAAACAAACTTCCATGTTTGATTCTTTTGAAGTGACTTAATATCTTCACCCATAGCATCAACCCATTGGTACACTTCTAAACTAAAAACAACTTCTTTATAGCTATTAAGCTATGCTGGCAATGGTCTATGCTTCATCACCTATATTTGCAAATCTGTTTCATTGGTTAATCACTCTCTTTTCCCTGTCTGCTGCAATAGTATATGATTTTTGTTTTATAGGCGCATTAACACTTGTTGAATCCATCCCATTTTTCGGTCAACTTTAGTTATTCAATTGCTACAAGCAATTGTTTAAAAGGAATAGTAATTGGAGTTGAAAATAAAAGATTTGGTTGCTGGCAAATTGGTAAGATTTGTAATCATTTTTGACTTTGCTATATTTACATATGTCATTAGTGACATAAGCATAGTTTTATCCTTCTATAAATAGAGCATTCTTGCTCATTTGTAGAACACACCAAAACTTGAGATAAAAAACACTTTGAGAGAAAAAGTGAGGTGTTCCATAAACTATACAAGAAAAATAGTTTATGAAGAAAAATAGAGTGTGAGCGATATTTTAGTTAGGTGGAAACCAAAAGAGTGTTGTTTCTTTTGAGTATGTAGTAGTCACTTTAAGTATTGTATTCGTGACTACACTGTGTAAAATTCCTTACTATAGTCATATCAATTGCTCCTCTTGGCCCGTGGTTTTTTCCTTATTGAGAAGAGTTTCCACGAAAAATTCTTGGTGTCGCTATTTTCCCATTTATTTCCATTACTTTAACCATATCTATTTTTCTGTTTATCCGAATTTTCCCAACAAACTGGTATCAGAGCCAAGGTTTTTTCTGAGTATGCGCTGTGGTTGCAGCACAGTCTGAACTTCCACATCAAAAAAGATTTACTTTGGTTTGCGATAATAATATTTTTTGGGGAAAAACAATGGAAGTAAACACTAGTAGAATGGTTACTTTGAATGGTGTTAATTATGCCATTTGGAAGGGGAAAAGGAAGATCTTCTTTATGTCAAGAACTTTTACAAACCAGTATTTACCACTGTAAATCCTGATAATAAAACAGATGAAGAGTGGAATCTGTTGCACAGACAGGTTTGTGAATTCATTAGGCAATGGGTCG
This sequence comes from Solanum chilense, assembly GCA_032847665.1. Taxonomy (NCBI): domain Eukaryota; kingdom Viridiplantae; phylum Streptophyta; class Magnoliopsida; order Solanales; family Solanaceae; genus Solanum; species Solanum chilense. The sequence continues at coordinate 11,881,915 of CM064971.1, read as the reverse complement.
ACGATAATGTGTTGAACCATATTTTTGGGGAGACACATGCTCGAACCCTATGGGAGCATCTTGAAAGTTTGTATGCTCGGAAGACTGGCAATAACAAAATATTCTTAATAAAGCAAATGTTGGGTTTAAAATATCATGGTGGTTCTCCGATGACAGACCATCTGAATAATTTTCAGGGGATCATGAATCAATTATCTGCTATGGGCATCAAGTTTGATGAAGAAATTTAATGCTTGCTTCTACTTTGTTCTTTACCAGACTCTTGGGAAACACTTAAAACTTCATTGTCAAATTTTGCTCCGGATGGTGTGATCTCTATGGATTCCACCAAGAGTAGTGTCTTGAACCAAGAGATGAGAGAAAAACTCAAAGGTTCTTCTTCGTCACATGTTCTGATAACTGTCCCCAGAGGGAGAAGCAAAAATCATGGTTCTCTGTATAGAGAACAAAATAGGAGAAAGTCCAGAGGCAGACTTAAGGATATTGAGTGCTATCATTGTGGCATGAAAGGGCACACAAAGAAGTTCTGCAGGAAATTGAAGAGGGAGAACAAAAACAAAGAGTAAACTAAGGAAGATGACAATGAAAATTGCCTAGCCACTGTTGCCACCGAAGATCTTGTTACTGTCCTTGATCCGGATATGATAAATATTGCTTGTGATGATTCAAACTGGGTTGTGGACACTGGTGCCGCATCTCATGTGAAATCAACGAAGGATTTTTTCTCTTCCTATACTCCTGGTGATTTTGGAACCTTGAGTATGGGTAAAGAGACTATTTCTAGGGTGGTTGGTATTGGTACAATATATTTGGAAACTAGTGTTGGAACTAAACTAGTTTTGAACAATGTGAAACATGCCCCTGGTGTTCGTCTGCACCTAATTTCTATTGGTGTTTTAAATGTTAGTACCGACGGTGATGGAAAATGGAAGCTCATTAAGGGTTTCTTAGTTGTGGCTCATGGTAACAAACGTTGTGGTCTATACTGGACTGCAGCATCTGCTTGTGTTGATACGGTAAATGTTGTTGAGAGCGATAACTCCTCAATGTTATGGCACAAGAGACTTAGACACACCGGTGAGAAAGGACTTACTGTTCTAGCCAAGAAGAAATTTTTGTCAAATTTCAAAGTGCTAAATTAAAAAAGTGTGAGCACTGCTTGGCTAGTAAAAAAATAGAGTTTCTTTTAAGTCCTACCCCACTTCAAGAAAGACAGAGTTGCTTGAGTTGGTACACTCTGATTTATGTGGTCCAATGAAGACAAAGACATTGGGTGGTGCACTCTACTTTGTCACTTTCATTGATGATTGCTCGAGAAAATTTAGGGTCTATGTCTTGAAGACTAAAGACCAAGTGTTAGGTGTCTTCAAGCAGTTTCAGGCTTCAGCTAAAAGAAAAAAATGGAAGGAAACTTAAATGTATTCGTACTGATAATGGTGGTGAATATTGTGGACCATTTGAAAAATACTGCAAGCATCAAGGTATTAGACACCAGAAGATTCCTCCTAAGACTCCTTAGCTTAATGGTTTGGCTGAGAGGATGAACATGACCTTGATGGAAAGAGTTAGATGTTTTCTTTCTGAAGCAAAGTTGCATAACTCAATTTGGGGTGAGGCTTTATTGACCGCTGCACATGTTATTAGTATATCTCCTGTTGTTGCTTTGCAAAGTGATGTACAAAATAGTGTTTGGTATGGAAAGGATGTTTCCTATAACCATTTGAGAGTATTTGGTTGCAAAGATTTTGTACATGTGCCGAAAGATGCGAGGTCAAAGTTAGATGCCAATACAAGGCAATGCATCTTCATTGGATATGTCCTAGATGAATTTGGTTACACGCTATATGATCCAATTGAAAAGAAACTTGTGAGAAGCCGTGATATTATTTTCATGGAGAATCAAACAATTGAAGATATTGACAAAGCGGAGAATGTAGAATCTTCAAGTTTTTATGGTATAGTTCATCATGATGAAGTTCTTCACACAAGTGTGCATGATGTTGTTGGTCTTGATAATCATGGTGGTTCCCTGAATCATGTATCGAATCAACATGTTGATGTTGATAATAACAATGATGATCCAGTTGCTCATGAATTTGTGAACAAATCAAATATTCCGCCTCGGAGGTCCACAAGACAGCGGTTTCCTTCCTCCCGTTATTCACCCAATGAGTATGTGTTACTCACTGATGGGGGAGAACCTGAATGTTATGAGGAGGCCATGGAAGATGAGCACAAGGATAAATGGATTGAAGCCATGCAAGATTAGATGAAGACTCTTCATGAGAACCACACTTATGAGTTCGTAAAATTGCGTAAGAGCATGAGAGCTTTGATGAACAAGTGGGTGTTCAAACTTAAAGTTGAAGAACACAACTTGAAGCCCAGGTACAAAGCTAGATTGGTTGTTAAGGGATTTGGTCATTAAAAGGTATTGACTTTGATGAAATATTTTCTCCTGTTGTGAAAATGTCCTCGATTCACACAGCTTTGTTTTGCCTGCTAGTCTTAATTTAGAGATTGAGTAAATGGATCTTCAGACCGATTTCCTTTACGGTGACCTAGATAATGAGATTTATATGGAACAACCTGAGGGCTTCAAAGTAGAAGGTAAAGAAAATTTTGTGTGCAAACTCAAAAAGAGTCTTTAAGGCCTAAAACAAGCTCCTAGACAATGGTACAAGAAGTTTAAATCTGTTATGGAGGAGCAAGGCTATAAGAAGACTTCTTCAGATCATTGTGTATTTGTACAAAAAAAATTTGACAATGATTTTATCATCATCTTCCGGTATGTAGATGATATGTTGATTGCGGGCAAGAATGCTTCCAAGATTGACGAGCTGAAAAATGAGTTATTTAAGTCTTTTTCTATGAAAGACTTGGATCATGCCAAACAAAAGAGTGTTGTTTCTTTTGAGTGTGTAGTAGTCACTTTGAATATTGTATTCGTGACTACACGTGTGTAAAATTTCTTACTGTAGTGATATCAGTTGCTCCTCTTGGCCCGTGGTTTTTTCCCTTATTGAGAAGGGTTTCCACGTAAAATTCTTGGTGTCACTATTTTCCCATTTATTTCCATCACTTTTACCATATCTATTATTGAGTTTATCCGCGTTTTTTGAACAACACTATCATCTTGATTAATGTATTGCACTACCTCCACGTTTGAACCACTTGGTTGAGCTATTGGAGATTCAACTACTAGTTCTATGAGATCAATGACATCACGATCTGTTTCTGTTATTTCCTTTTTTTTCTGCCTGTCTAGTGAGATAGATCCATTGCATGTCACATCCCCACTAATAGCTAACCCAGGATCTTTTGATATGTGAATCACAACCTATAACCTTTCGCTCCGATCGCATACCCTAGGAATATGTACTTCTTTGACCTCGACAGAAGTTTTAATTCTCATCCATTACATAAGCATAAGAAAGAGTCAAAGACAACCAAATAATCTTACATTTCAATAATCAACATGTGAACTGAACCAAACCTGAAAAGGAGTTGTGAAACCATACTCTGTGCTCTTCTACAACACTATTTTATTTTATTGTGGTGCTCTAACACAAGTGGGTGTCTCACTATTCCCTTTATGTTACATATAAGTCATTTAGGTTGTAAAATTTCAACTCATTGTCAATTTAAATATCCTTAACTTTTCTTTCGGTCAAACTCTCAATCATCATATTTCATTTAACAAATATTGAGAATGCCTCATTTTGTGTTAGAAAAAAAAATATCCCTTGAGTAATCGTCAATCAAAGTCATAAAGTACCAGGCACATGTAGGACATGTGTTCTTATTTTGTTCAATTTTATACAAATTTAAGTGTCTACTTGTATATACCCAAAGTTGAAGAAAATAAAAGACCAAATTAAAGGATATATTAATGTAAGCATAATACATAAATATGATCCTTAACTTGGCGTCGCTAGTTTACAACTGTGACCTAACTTTGAGTGTGCACATGTGGATACTTAAATTTGTATAATATTAAACAAATACACACATTCATCCTACATGACAATTTTGTGTCCTATGTGGGCCCTGGCATCCTATGTATGCTTTATCGTACACATATGTCTACTTGTTTCATTGTATACAAATTTAAGTGTCTACTTGCGCACACTCAAAATTGAAGGGAGTATTTGTTCGTTGAAACTAAGAGTGGCAGCGGAACCGGTACCTACCGGTTCCCGGTCCGGTCCGTCCCGATCCGGTTCGGTACCGGTTCGGTACCGGTTAGTACCTGTTAGGGTTTGGATTTTCCGGTTCCGGGACAGGAACCGGGACGGAATTACGGAATATCCGGTTTTTACCGGTTCCGATAATTACCGGTCCGGTCCGGTTTAATTTTTTTTTTTTTTTAAATAGAGCCGTTACTAGCCGTTGGGTAACGGCTAGTAGGCCCCCTCAACGGCTAGTTGAAGAAAAATTCATCCAATAAAGCCCTTACCCTACCCCTAACTTTTTCAATACCCTAAAGTTTTAAAAATTACACTTTAACCCATTTTTTTACTTATAAATACCCCTAAATTTCATTCTTTTAAATCACAATATCATTTATTCATCTTCTACTCTCTCAACTCTCTACTCTCTATCTCTAATCTCTAATTCTATAATATATAATATCTTAAATTTCGGTGTTGCCTTACTTGGTCTTTGGAAATTAGATTTGGAGCTTCAAAATTCAATTTTCAACTTTCCACGTTCGGCTATCGGCGGTCATAAACGTCTACTTTTTTTAAGTAGACGTTCGGTACATTCGTTCTAACTTTTATTTTACGTTTCATTTATATTTAAATAATTATTTATTTATTTGTGATTTATTATTTGCATCATTGCATAACATTTTTCTTATTATATTTATTCTCACGTTTAATTTTTTAATATGGATTTCGGACAAAATATTGTTCAAAAAGGAAAGGGGAAAAAAAGTGCATTAGAGCGTGTAAGAAATGTTTGTAACTTTACATCCTCCGATAATGCAAAAATCGGTAGTTCTTCTAAATCAAAAACTAAAAAATCTACTATATTAAGAATAAATACGGATGATTATACACATGTTGATGATACGGTATTTAATATTGATAGTAATTCAGGATTAGATCCTTATCATGAACATTTACAACGTCGCTTTGGTAATTTTGATGAGGATTTGCCTAGTGATAATGATAATGATAATGATATTGATAATTATACTGATACGCCTATTTTTGATGATGATGATGATGAAACTCAGCCACCTACGGCTACTACTACTCCTAGTCCCGCTCCCTTTCGTTGTCCTGCCCCAGTTCCCCTAGTACATCCTAGGCCTAAAGTAGAACGTGTTAAAAAATCGGTTGTTTGGCAATTTATGACACAAAATGAAGATAAAACACAAGCTATTTGTAATAAATGTAAATATATATTAAATCATAAAACTGTGGGCAAATCTGGCGGGACGGGACATTTGAGTAGTCATTTAATGTCTTGTTGTAAAAATGAATTTTTGCATGCTAAAGCGGTAGCGGAAGCTAAAAAAAAGGTACCCCTCTTCCTGAAAATGTAGGAGTAGGCGGCTCTAAAATGGTACAAACACAATTAAATCCGTCTAATGTTTCTGGCTCTAGTTTACTACCTTCATATACTAGAGAAAAAGATCTTGAAGAACTAGCTAAAATGATATGTGTTATGGGTTTGCCATTTAGTTTTGCTGAAAATCCCGGTTTTATACATTATATTCAAATTGTATATAATCCAAATTTTAAAGGTTTTGCTAGAAATACAATAAAAAAGGCTGTATTTGATTATCATGCACAACATTTTCAATATCTTCGTTGTTTATTTTATTATAATACTTGTAAAATAGCTATTACTTCTGATATGGGTCGTAGTGTAAATGGTAACGATTATTTGACTGTTACTGCACATTGGATTGATGAAAATTTTTATATGCAAAAAAGAATTTTAGGTTACAAATGTTGTCAAATGCAAAAAACCGGTAGTTATATTGCTCAAACTATTTTAGATATTTTACAAAGTTATGGAATATGTGATAAAATAAGTAGTATAACCTTAGATAATGCTTCAAGTAATAATTCTGCTGTTCAATATTTAAAAACTACACTTTGTCCTTTTTATGGTGATAATTATCATATTAGGTGTACTGCACATATATATAATTTGATGGTTAGAGATGGTGTAAATATGTATGATAACGGATGTACGAAAGTTGAAAATGCATGTCATTTTATATTTAGATGTCAAGTTAAGTCTCGGCGTAAAGATTTTCAAAATCGCTGTTTTGAAAATAATCTTCCACCTAGAAAAATTCCAAAAATAGTGTCTACTAGATGGAATACTTTATATGAAATGCTTGTAGTCGCTTATGAATATCGAATACCCTTACAAATGGTTTGGAATGCTCATAATTCTGATATGACATATAGACTAGATGATAATGATTGGCGTGATATAAATGAACTTATAGATTTCCTTAAAGTTTTTTACTTAACTACAAAAAGAATTTCTGTACTTTATAGTCCATCAATTTGTACTGTTTTGCCTGATATTTGTATGATTTCTTTTAAATTATATAAATTTAAAAATAAACCAAGATTTCAACAAACCATTGAAAAAATGATTATAAAATTTAAAAAATATTATATTCCTATTCCTCAAATTTATTTAACTGCATGTTTGTTACACCCTAAGTATAAAGATTTCGGTTCATCAAGAATGGTTGAAAAAATATATTTTAACTTAGATATTAATGATGAATTAGAAGAAATTCCTAGCTGTCAACAAGTTAAAGATAGCATAAAAATTGAAGCAAGAAAATTGTATGATTTATATAATGCTAATAAAAATTTATCAAGTGAAAATGAACCTGAAAACTCTAGGGTTAGATTTGATGAAAATAATATTGATAATTATTTAGAGGATTATCTTGAACTTTCTCACGATAATAGAAATGATTTTGATGCATATATTAATCAAATTACAGAACCTACTGAAGATGTTCTCAAATGGTGGAGAGAGCGCACCAAAGGATTTCCAAAACTAGTACCGATGGTTCGAGATATATTAGCAATGCAAGCGTCGTCGGTAGCTTCGGAAGGCGTCTTTAGTGCAGCAAGGTTTCAACTTGGAGAACATAGGCATTCACTAGCAGCCGACAACTTGGAGATATCGGTATTATTTCGAGATTGGATTAATGCCGACAGAAGAAATTTGGGTCGTGAACCACTACCGACCAAATTTCAAGATGACGTTGATGAAGTAATGCAGGATTATAGTGACGACGGGATTGAAGCAATGGAAGATCTTTCTATTCAACCTATTCCCGAACATGTTACTAAAGAAATGTTGAATGATTTACGAATGGATTTATATGGTGGCACCAACTATTAATTCAAACTAATATTTTTGTAAATGTAATTGTAATATCAAATATATATTAATAAAAATATAGGCTATTCGCCTTAATTTGTTTTTTAATATTGTTATATTAAATTTAATTTTGGATATAGTCAATTTTAAATTTTATAACTTTAAAGTTTAAATTCAAAAATTTCAAAATTTAAGAGTTTGAAATTTAAATTTTATAACTTTAAAATTTGAATTTTAAATTTTCAAACTTTAAAAGTTTGAATTTAAAGTTTGAAAATTTAAATTTGAAACTTTAAAATTTTGAAAATTTTAAATTAAAACTTTAAAGTTTATATAACTTTAAAGTTTGAAATTTAAATTTAACTTTAAAATTTGAATTTAAAATTTTCAAACTAGTTTGTTTAAAGTTTGAAAATTTAAATTTATAACTTTAAAGTTTGAAATTTAAATTATAATAAAAATTAGATTCAATTAATTTTTTTTTTAAATTCGGTTCGTCCCGGTGATACCGGTCCGGTCCGGTCCGGTCTAGTACCGGTTTACTACCGGATCGGGACGGAACAATAGTTATTTTACCGGTTTCCCGGACCGGTCCGGTTCCGGTTCCGAAACTAAACCGGTACACGCAGTACCGGTTTCGTACCGGTTCCGGTAATTACCAGTCCGGTTTTGCCGGTTCCGGTACCACTGCCACACTTAGTTGAAACCAAATTAAGAGTCATGTTTATTGTAAACTAACTTGATTTTTGGTGTTCTTCCTTTCTTTTTTTTTTGATAAATTGTAAAGAAGAATCATTTAATATTGGGCTTTACAAACTAATGGACTTTCAATAGGCAAAGATACATTGCCGGCCACATCTCCCTTGTCTTCTAATCTTCTCAGTCACTCCGCGCAGCTTCATCGTTTTCAAATACTCTGTTTCTTCATATCCATCTAAAACCTCAAACCCCATAAACCCTAAACTTCGTATTAATACAGCAAGTTCCAATTTTTCATTCATGGCGTCATTTAATTTCAATCCATTCAACAATAACTGGTTCAACAAACCTTCAACACCATTTCAACCAATTAATCTTCTATCCCACTTTGATTCCCTAAAAAATCCATCAACATTCTCCACCTTTTGCAGCTATTTCAAATCCATTTTCAAGAAAACCCAAATAAGCTCCTGAAAAACCAGGTCATTACCGGAAAATGTTGGACCAGTTCTATTGGGAGTGTGAGACCCAACCCGACTTTAGACATTCTCCAGAAGTTGAGCGGATTATGAATGAGGATCCCTTTATTGAGAAAAAGGAGAACCCAACTAAGGAAGAGATTGAGGAGAATGAGAAGTGGTTCGCTGAGTTTCAAGAAAACCCAGTATTTCAGTTTTTGCTCCAAGCTGAAGAAATTGCTGATAAAATATATGAACTTGAGCTTCAAGAGAATTCGACTCCATATAGAAAGGAAAATAAGAAATTGTGGCAGGTATTCGGAAAATTACATTTTGTGTAGTTTGTATTTATTCTTATCTCAATGACTGTCGAAGTAGCAGAGAAAAGAGTTTTTTTTAAGCTGTTACATTGTAGGTTAGTGAAAAATTTGCAGAATTTGTAGTGTTAGAGAATCTAAATATCAAGCATCGAATGAAAAAATTCCAATCTAGATATTGAGATAATTTATTCACATAGTGAACCTGAATTAGCTTAGGATTGTATTGAGAATTAATTTGTTCATATAGTGAACCTGAATTAGCTTAGGATTGTTAGTTGTGGAACTTGTTTGTAAGTAATGGAAGAAAATTGTGAAGTAGGAATTGAAACTTAAATTTCATTAGTAATAAATTTTTATACCAGATTATGAATTCTAAATTTTTTAATTCATTTAACATTTCGAGTTTGAAGTTTTATGTATTGTTCTGGTTCTCAAATTAGTAAAAGCAACTATCTTGATATTTACTTTGGCAATATGATACAGTCACATGAAATGCGACATGATATAATTTATGTTTGACTATTGTGATTTAGATTTTTGAGCCGAGAGTCTAGAGGAAAGAGACTCTCTACCTCTAAGGTAGTGTTAAGGTCAGGAAAGAGACTCTCTACCTCTAAGGTAGTGTTAAGGTCTACGTACATTCTATCCTTCTCATTCCCTACTTTGTTGGACTACATTGGGCAAGTTGTGGTGTGATATAGCTTTACAAGTGAGAGACTGAGAGTCTTCTGTTGGTGTCTAATGGTAACATATGGCACTTTTTGAAGTTCCTTTTCTAGGATATGCTTAAAGTAAATCTATTTTGTTAAGTCATAATTGTTAAAAAATAAAAAAAAGAGTTCCATCAACAATAGATTTTTAACATTACCACGGGTGTGATTATTTGGTATACCTCGGTAACTGTCTATGTCCATTCTATTTCAAGAATTTCCCAACTGAGATTGATTTATGTGAAGGCAGTGCCAAATGTCATTGGATTGGATGGGAGGCCAATGCCTAGAAAAGCGATAAAGACAAAGAAGGAATCAGATGATAAATTTTGGGATTTTGCAAGGCAGTTCTTTTTTGGGCTTTGGGGATTTCGTCAGTGACCGTACCCACCTGGAAGGCCCATTGATGCTGCACAAGCTATTGGATACAAAAGGCTTGAAAAGCGATATCATGATTGTAAGTTTGCTTACATTCATTCTACACTTAATATGGTCAAGATTATGCTATTCTTCCAATTACTGGCAAAATATTGTGCTCACTTTTCTTGTACACCTTGAACTGCTGAGGATTTTGGCTCCTTAAATTATGAATAATGGGATATTTAGTAAGGGTGCATAGGTTGGAGATTTTTATCTTGAATTAGCTGCTGGTACTGCTTTTCATATAGATTTATTCAGTCATCTTGATGGACATTCTGCTCTTTTGATACTTGCAAATTTTAAGTAGTGTATATGTTGTCTTTGTTTGATTTCTTCTGGACAGTAGGCACCTAAAGAAACAATATTCTTGATTTCATTTGTAATTGATGTCAAAAACAAGGTGTTTACTTGTTATTTTATCAAGCATTCTTGTTATAATAAATAGGTTTTGATGGTAGCACTGTGAAGTCAGAAATCCCTCATATCTGAGAGGGGGTAGAGCAAAAGTTGCTAAATCCTCTCTTATAGAAGATCTTAAAGTGATGAAAACACACATTCTCCCATTTGATCTGAGTGAATATAATTGCAAAGAAAATGATGCAGGTCACCAGTATCTCTTTAATGGTGAAGAATACACCATTACCATTGTCAAAAAAAATGATACAAATTCCTACTGGCTGGCGAAGCGAACTAAAACCTAGGAGTTCTCGACATGCACCTAGTGGAAAAAACTATGATGGAACATATCATTCAAAAGGTTTGTAGCTTATCTGTTACTCTCAAGCTGTTTGTTTATAGTTCCAACTAGCGTGTATTCTATTAGCTTATTATGATAAGCTAGCTTATCTGTTAGTTCAGAGTGATCTGGTGCTATGTGTTAGTTATATTCTTAGTTTTCTGTTTATCAGTTCATCATGACTTACCTTAATGTTTAATTTGAAGCTAAATATCTTGCACTTTGGTAATCTGGGGCTATGCTGGTTACAACAAGACTGTCATACTCGTTGGTTTTGTTGTTTATCCTTATTTTTCAACTGCTGACTGTTGTTATAATGCTTGAATTCCAGTCATTATGAAGAGCGGTGGGTGGTTCTACAAGGATCGATTAGGTCGTTCGAGGGAACCTATGGGATTAATACAGCTTAAGACTGCTTGGGGTGCTGGAATCATTGATAAGCACACCTTCATTTGGGGTGAGGATATGGACGAATGGGCTCCCATCGGAATGGTATATGGTTTTGGAAAAAGCAATTGCCACTTGGGAAGGTTTGTCTTTGCAATAATGCTCCCAACATATCAAGATTACTCTGCACACAGTTAGTTTTTCAACTATAAATTCATCAGAAAACAGAGATTTTCTAGAAACCCTGCATTCTGAAGCAAATGCTCATATCAATTTAGTCAGTAAAACATAAATTACACCCAGCAAGCTTTTAAATTTTTTACGTATTCGTCTTCAGATGTTTGTCAGCATGCTATGTTACTTTTGTGCTTATTCTGTAGTTCTCGTATTTGGTTTTGTTTCTCTCATTCCATGTACATTGAGGTCCATGTTGTCATATGATTGATCCCTTGCATTTATTTGGATAAAGTGCAGTTAGACTAGCTGCTGCTGCTACTGCTCTCCTTCATAAACTACAAAAGGGTAGAGCTCCTTGGGTTCCTCTAAGAGGACATCAGCCGAAGACATATAAGCAGATGCAAGAAGAAGCTTATGAAAGTAGAAGGCATGATTTGGCTGTGCTAGAAGCAAATGATGGTGTCTGTCCTAGTGTAAGGATTCCGAGTCATACCATGTTTCTTTGGGCTAGTGGCTCAGAGCTGACATCAATTTTGGAGGCTGACCACATGCCAAACAAATATATCCCAAAAGATCTCAGGTATGTAGAATCATTTTATTTTGAAACATTTTTCTTTCTACTGTTGATGTCAAAAACTTATTGCTCATCCAGTGTTTTTGGACGGCGATAGGCGAGAAGGATCTGCCTCGCCTTGTGGCAAGGCGAGCAACGAGGCACTCATCTTTTTGAATTGAGGCACCAATTAATACCAGGATCTTAAAATATTTAATTGCATATATAAATATCCAAAATGTCAATATCAATAACATATTAACAAATCTTTCAATTCAAAAACTACTAGTAGATAGTAGATACCAAAGTCAAGAACTTGAATGACTCAATAATTCGTAAGGCAATTGACAAGCAATACTAGAACTCTAAAAAACCAAAGACTGCACACTGCTGAGTGCTGAAAGAAATTTCAAAACAGAGCATGAAAGAAGAAGAAAGTGCTAAAAACATAGTTGATGAATTCACAAAGCAGAGAACCGAAGAAGAAAGAAGAAGGTCGTGAAGCGAACTGTAGAGAACAAAGAGAGAAGAGAGTTGTGTTTGTCCAAAACACCAAATAAACCCTAATATTGCCTTTTAATTAGTAAATCATGCCTATTTTATTTTTAAAAGGTGACGCCTCTGTCGCCTCAGCCTTGACACGTTGCCTCTCGCCTCACCTCTCGCCAAAGGCGATAAGGGGCTCAACTTTCACAACCCTGTTTTTATCTCCATTTGTCAATATTATCAAATGCAATGCTTGTTTGCAGTATGTTGTAGGATATGCATTCTTACAAATTATAACTAAAGAATTTTGAGGATGTTTACTTTATGGAAAGAGTGGTATATATTCTGCTCGTCAACCAAAAAAATAAAAATGTAAGCCACTTTTAGAATTTAGATATGTATATTTCTGTTTCTGGTCTACAGTGACATCATGTGTATTCATTTCATGGAAAGTATTGCAGTGGGCTGATCCATATTTTTACATTCACAGACAACAGTTTAGATTCCATTAGCAAAACGGTCACACCAGGCCGATGCATATGTTATTACTAAGTTGGTGAAGAAGTATGCATGATCATTTGATCTTTGCATTAACCAATTGTTATTGTATCTGTTCTAAAACACTATCAATTTCCTTATATCACTATTTTAATTTATGATTTGCTTTAGTTAAAGGCGAAAGAAAAGTTGCGTTAAAAAGGAAAATCGTCAGTTGTATCAACTACTTGAGTCCTTTTACAAAAGTTTTATTGGTTGATTCATAATCGGAAAACTGAGCTGGTCATTTGCATGAAACAGGAAAGAACTAAAGAAGGTTATTCCTGGATTGAGGCCATGGGAGGTTCTAAGTGTTGAACAAGCCATGGATCAAATAACATATGGTGGTGAATGGTACCGCGAGCCTCTTGGTTCATACACAACAGGCCCTCCATATATCGCTGAATGGAATAAGGATGTCATTGTAAGTGCTCTATCCCAACGTAAAAAAAAGTTCTTGTTTACCGTATGTTGGTTGCTGAATTTGACTTTTGGCCTTTCTGTGATCTTGTGAAACACAAGTTTTCTTTTTCGTATGTTGGTTGCGGAATTTGACTTTTGGCTTTTTGTCATCTTGTGGTGTGTATTTTGACAAGTTAGTGTCCATATATTACTAATTTTTGGTGCATTATGTCATATGTGGATTCGTATGACTTTGATCTCCTAGTTTTAGATTAGAACTAGGAAAGTTTTGATGTACCTTTAGAAAAGCTTGATCTCTATTTTGCACAGGTTATTTATAGTGCAATATCCTAGATTGAGTATTCTTCATTCTAATTTTGATCAATAAGGTCACATATTGACACTTTTTTCCTTCGACACAGAGTGTTTCAAATATTCCATGACCTCGGTGTCCGAGTGTACAATAAGATGAATAGGACAGTTCCCGGTTTTGGTACAGTAATGGAGAAACTTCAAATTGATTCAGCTGCCAGAGAAACCAGAAGGATGCAGATGAGGGTTGCAAAAAAGATGGCCGAGGAGGAAATTGCATTGATAGGCAGAACTCGAAATGATGATGAGTTACATTCCTGGTTCATCTCGACTACATTTGGAACTCAAAGAAGTTTTTTTCTGTAAATCAAAGTTCAGGTATCTCTGTATATTGAATGCCTTAATATGGTAAGGAGCTGATGCAATTTAGGACCTGTTAGATTCACATTTAACAGACTTATGTTGTGTTATAAGTTAGTTCTTTTTGTAGGTTACAAATTGTTGAATCCATCCCATTTTTAGTCAACTTTAGCTATTCAATTGGTACAAGCAATTGTTAAAAAGGAATAATAATTGGAGTTGAAAATAAAAGATTTGGTAGTTGGCAAATCGGTAAGACTTGCAACCATTCTTGACTTTGCTATATTTACATATGTCATTAGTGACATAGGCATGATTTTATCCTTCTATAAATAAAACATTCTTGCTCATTTGTAGAATACACCAAGTTTTTAGAGAGAAAAACCATTTTGAGAGCAAAGTGAGGTATTTCATAGACTAGACCAGAAAATAGTCTGTGAAGGAAAATAGAGGGTGAGCGATATTTTAGTAAGACGGAAACCAAAAGAGTGTTGTTCTTTTTGAGTGTGTAGTAGTCACTTTGAGTATTGTATTCGTGACTACACAGTGTAAAATTCCTTACTATAGTAATATCAATTGCTCCTCTTGGCCCGTGGTTTTTTCCCTTATTCATAATGGTTTCCACATAAAATTCTTGGTGTCGTTATTTTTTCCCATTTTATTTCCATTACTTTTACCATATATATTTTTGTGCTCGTCCGCACTTTCCCAACACAAATAGGAACACTAGCTTTCCTTTATTGGGTTCAACTTATTTTAAAGCATATTGTATTATTAATGATTATTATTTCCAGGTTTTATCAATTGCTAGAGTAAGTGGAGGATGTATCTAACATCAATTTTAGGAAAAGATTCCCTTGTTCTATTTTGGCATAATATATAAATATAAATCTTAACTTGGCCCCAGCTGAAAATAATGACCATTGACTTTAAGTGTGTACAAGTAAATAGTTAAACTTGTAGACACATTCATTTTACATCACAATTTTATGTCCTATGTGGCGTCCTACATGTATTATACTATGTAGGCCATGTGTGTCTATTTGTTTAGTTTTTTTATAAGTTTGAGTGTCTACTTGTACACACTCAAAGTTTGAGTGCATAGTTGTCTGCTGAAACCAAGTTAATGTTCATGTTTATATATTGTCTTCTATTTTCTATTAGAGATGTTTGTTATGCACGTGATGGATCCAAAGTTTGAGAAGATGAATGCATTAATGAATTTAGGATATATTTGGCTGAAGGGCTCAATTGTTAAATCTTACATTTCCCATGAGACTCAATATAAATAAGGCATAATACACAAATATACTCTTTAACTTGGCTTCGAATCACATAATGTCCTTCAATTTTGAGTGTGTACAAGTAGACACATAAACTTGTATAAAGTTGAATAAATAGATACACATGTCCTACATGTCATTTTTTTATCCTACGTAGTGTCCTACGTGTATTGTGCCATATAGGAATCATGTGTTTATTTATTTAAAAGTTGGATAGTCAAAGTGATTGTTTGTGCATTATGAAAGTTGGAGCTCAAAGTTAAAATTTGAAGGAATCTTTAGAGTCCAATATATGTATTATGTCAATAAATAATCCCCTCTTACAACTAGTACTAGTTGTAGGGGTGTGCACAATTTGGATTAAATTGAATAATCAAATTAAATTAATTTTTTGTTTTTCGGATTAGTTTTAAATTAATAAATTGCTTTGTTTGGTTTTGTTTCTGGTTTTATAAATATAAACTGAAAAAATTGAAATATATATATATAGGTTTAGAATCAAGTTGGAGTTAATCGCTTTTGTCCCTTTTTGGTTTATTGCCCATTTATATTTTACGAATATTACATAAATGTGTCCTTTTACTTGATCTCATTTTATATTTACGCCCTCAAACTTTGGGTGTGCACAAGTAAATACTTTAACTTGTATAAAATTTGGAAAATGCACATGTATCCCCTCAACCTATGCCCAAAATCTCAAAGACACACTTATACTAACTAAGGTACTATTACCCCCGCTGAACTTATTTTATAAGTAATTTTCTACCATTTTTCTGCCTACGTGGCACTAGCTTGAAAAAGAATTAACCTACGTTTGGCCCACAAGATAGTGTCAACTAGGACAAAAATGGGTAAAAAATTATTAATAAAATAAGTTCAAGGGGTAATAGGACCTTAGTATAGTATAAGTGTGTCTCTGAGATTTCGTGCATAGGTTGAGGGGGTACTTGTGCATTATCCTATAAAATTTAACAAGTAGACACACGAGTCCTATGTGACATTACATGTATGACACAAACTGTCATGTAGGATGTCATGTAAAACATGCGTGTTTATGTGTTTAACTTTATTAAGGTTAAGTGTCTAGTTATACAAATCAAAAGTTGGAGGATATATATGTGATCTGAGACCAAGTTAAAGATATATTTATGTATTATGCCTATATTTTATGTTTAAATGACATCTATAATAGGTATACTTATAATTATTGTGTTTAAAGTTTTACTTATGATTTAATTATAAAGTATATTTAAGGGTTTAAATATTATTACTTCGGTTGTTTTATTAATTATTGACAAAATTGAATAATCAAATCGAAAAAAGTCGAACCGAATAGAAAAAAATCAAACCAAATAAAATTTATTTTGAATCGGATTGAATTACACTCTTACAAAACCAAAATAAAAAAATCTAAATCTTATAGTGCAAAATCAAACAAAAGAAAACCAAATGCACGCCCCTAACTAGTTGTACCTCATCCATGATAAGTTTTTTCAAAATTTCTTATTTTGAGGTGGATTTTAATTTTACCCTTTAATTTGTGGTTTTCATTTTGTCCTTCAATACTTTAATTAGCAAAACTAAGGACAAAAATTTACCCCTATAATTTTTTTTTTAAAAAAAAGACACGAAGGTAAATAATAGTTGAAATGTAAAAAAGTTCTCGCTAGGCCTTATAGGTCATAGCATGTGCCTTGCGATTTTTTTTTCGCCTAAGGCATTACATATTCCTTGGGGTACAAGTTTAGTAGTATGAACCTTTAAGACATAGTGTGTTTGATATGAATTTTCTCACGTTTGGTTGGGACAAAAGTTTTGGAATTTTTTTTCCAAATCAACTCATTTTCTCTAACTTAACGATAATGACTTTGCTTCAAAAATTAAGGAAAACATTTTTCAAAGACCTCCTTCAATTTTAAATTACATTAATTTGGAAAAACAATAATTTTATATTTTTTAAAAGTCAATTTTAAAAAAAAATTTTACCCGATACTTGACCCCCACACACCCACCACCGGCCAACCCCCCACCCCTCCCCAAAATTATAATTTTTCTTTTTAAAAATATTTTCTACTTCAAATTTTTATTTTTAAACTCCTACCCTCCTCCCTCGACCAGCCCCGCACCCACCCCCAACCCCCAAAAAAATTAATTTTATTTTCTAAAAACATTATAAAATTCAAATTTTTATTTTTTCACTCCTACCCCCTCCTCTGTCCCCCCCCCACCCCCCCACCACCACCACCTCAAATAAAAATTGTTTTTAAAAAATATTTTTAATTTCATAAATTATTTTTTACGCTAGTAATAATAAAAGATGTCTTTCAAAAATAGTTTTCAATCATAAATCAAACACAAAAAATCATTTCCGGAAAATATTTTCTACTCACCAACCAAACATGAGAAAATAAATTAAAAATCTACTTGTTTTTATAGGAAAACATTTTCCATGAAAAATATTTTCTTTCATACCAAAACTGAACTTATGCCCCCGTAAGACATAACTTGGTCTTGGCACACAAGTTCAATTTTAGAACTTCATGCCTTTGAAATTTCATAAATTGAACTTAGTGATGTGCATTAGGCATAAATTATGTAGTATGACCTTGTTAAGACATATAGTCCTAAAATTAAACTTATGCTTGATAAGGCAAAAAAGTCCAAAATCAAACTTATGTCCCGTAAAATATAACTTGTCTTGAAATAGAAATTCGATTTATGATTATTATGTTTTAAGAAGTCATATACTGGACTTATATCAACATAAATGGATCATATATATATATATATATATATATATATATATATATATATATATATATATATATATATATATATATATATATATATATATATATATATGTATGTAATTTTCTAATAGAGATATAAGATCTACGGATAAGCAAATGAATTCGTCAGAACTCATAAATCCCTATCTGTTTCCAAACAATATTTTTGGGGATACCAAACATGGAACATGCCTATCTATTTGAGTGGGCTGAAATACTTGGGGGAAGAAAATAACAAAATAAATATTCCTCCTCTTTGTTAATACTTATCCACTATTAACTTTTGAAATTTTTTATAATGGTAAAGGTCCAATCAACAATCGTTGTACGAGGCTACATTATTTTTTCTAAATATTAGGCAAATCACATAGTATAAGAAAGAAATTACTTTTTATCCCCACTCTTTCATTAATTACCAAAAATCTCTTTTTTTAGTGTTTCTCGGTACATAATATTGCAGGAAGATACTTTAATTAATAATGGCCAGATACTTAAATTTTAAGTTGTTGTTATCAGTTTAAGCGTTAAAGAAGGGATTAAAAATAGAAATTAATTGATTCCCAAAAATCACTCATACGTTTCTTCCTACAACCAATCAGTCATAAACCTCTAATTGAATTGCAATTTTTAAATTTCAAATTGAGAAACCTTCTTCCTGTTCTTAAAAAAAAAGTAAAAATTTGCTTCAAACAATTTTGGAATGCAATTTCGTGAAGATTC
Organism: Solanum chilense; assembly: GCA_032847665.1. Classification (NCBI taxonomy): domain Eukaryota; kingdom Viridiplantae; phylum Streptophyta; class Magnoliopsida; order Solanales; family Solanaceae; genus Solanum; species Solanum chilense. Next base: position 11,863,186 of record CM064971.1, on the reverse strand, counting down.
AAAATAAATACTTTGATCTTGTTAAGGAATTCTAGATCATGGGAAAGTAATGTTAGATATGATCGATAAAGAAGTGACGTGATAGTGATTGGAGAAAATCTTTTATTCGTAACTTATTTCAACAATTGCAGCTGAATTGGGTATTGATGAATTGAAAAAAAAACATCAAGATCGGGTAATTCATCTAAATTGTGTATTCAAAATGATATGAGGGTGAAATTGTACATAGAAATTAAGAAACATGAGGTAGGATCCGGTATTATCCACTATACATTGATACGTCGGATAAAAATGATGAAGAGATACAAAATTTTGATGCAACAACAGGTGCAATTGTGTGTGTTGAAGGTGAAAAATAGGACGCAAGCATTTACTTTTTTTCCCGTAAGACTCTTGATGCTTGCTTTTAAGAAGTATTATGCTTCATGTCTACTAATTCTCAAATTTGGTACTTTATGAAGTACTTTCAGGTTAATATTTTATGATTCAGTAAATGAAAAATGTTATGTTTTCAATTCTAGTTACATTTATTGATTCTTAATTTTTGATAAATTTAGTTTGATATACATTATTTTGTGTCTATTACTTAATTGTTTTGTAAATTTTGTATGCGATAGAATAGTAGCATCAATAGATGTGTGCCAAAGTTAAAAGAGACAACATGTAAAAAAGGTATCATTTGAAGCAATGATATATCATATACATAATATCTTGTTCTAAATTTTGTATCTACTAATAATAGAATATCAGATGTAATATTTTCTACCAATAATATATATTATATACAGTTTTGATATTTGTGGACGTAATTGTATTTCATGTACATAATAATTTTCTTGAAACTTATTAGCAGCTTAAAAAAGTTTAAAGAATTTTGATATTAAAATTGTGCAATTGATACTTAATATCTTTGTAACTTTGACTTGAATTCACTAAATCGTATCAATTTGAGATGTTTGAAATACCTAAATATCTTATACATGATATTGATTTAGTATCATCTATTATGATTCGTACCAATCTTATAAAATATTTGTGTACCATATTGTGTGAAAAATAACGTATTAAAATGTATTGAAACAAATTTAAAAGCGACATAAAAATTATGGACATAAAAACAATTTAGAATTATACTTAGAAATATAAAACAATAAACTACTATTCTACATTAATCAGTTCATCATCTACCAAATGGAACGAAGACAACCTTAAGCCTTGTAAGATCATCATTCACGCTAATGTATTTCGCCTTGAATTTTTTGATACCATATTTCCATAACAGTGTTGCATTTTTTGAGAGAAAATAGTCACTTCGGAAAGGTATCGATAGGATCTTCATTTCATCGCTAAAACATTCAGCAAAAGTGTAACACTTTGAAAATCCAAGACGAGTCTTAGAGCCTAACATAGGTTCCATGGGGTCTAATCACTGTTTTAAGACCTATTTTAATTAATATAGGTCATTTAGGAAGTTTAAGAACCAAGCGTCCATGACGTTCGGAAACTAGTTCAAAGGGGTACTAGCGTGCCTTAGCCTATTTGACTAGCTTTTAGGAGACGGAAATCCATGAAATTAGGTGGAAGGGTGTATAACAAGTTTTAAACATGATTCGTGGTTGAAACGTCCGGTTACAACTCTACAAGGAACAACCAAGGGCCCTTGAGGAGGACCCTAGCATGTAGGCAACAACACTTTCTAGGCAGTGTGCAACCACGAGAAACCATCAACGGCTCGTGTGTGGATCGACGGGGCGTAAATTCCCACCGTCGTTCCACACTTAACCATTTGATGGATCCCTCGCCTGCACAAGTCTCTGACCACATTGATGAGTTTGTAGGATGGAGGGGGGCAGTTGTCGACTCACGGATGGCCCGTCGTCGGGAAACAGTCTGTGAGGGTTATGTTTTCCTGCATGTTTTTAATTTTGGTTCATTTAATTAATTAAGGGGTTTAGGGGTTATTTAGGGATTAAAGGGAGATTAATTAACTAATTTAACCCCCCATAAAAATACCCCAACCCTCATTAATCTAAACACAACTCACCAAAATAAAATATCTTTCTTCTCTCTTCTTTCTCTCTCTATTTGGAAGCCACCATTGAAGACAATCTAGGGAGAGGTTTTGGGGGATGGAAAGGGACACTTTCACCATCAAGTCTTCATCAAGCGTTAAGGTATGATATCTAATTCACCTTTGAGACTCTTTCCTGAAAGGGATCCTTTAAAATGGATTTCAAAAGTTGGGTTTTCAAGTGGGTTTCACTCAATTACAAATTTGATGTTTTGAACTGAGTTCTTTATGATTTCTTCAGGATATAGTGGATATATTAACATGTAATTTAACTTGATTATAGTAATTTATGATGGCTTCACCTAAATTGAAGAGCATGATCCTTAACCTTTAACCCTAGGTTGATCTGGATATAAATTGGGTTATGGTTTATTCAATTGTCTTGATTATGAGTAAAATCACTATTAGATGATGTTGTTACACCAATCGTCAACAAATAGGAATGAATTTTTGTCTTTCATTCTAGTCTTGAGAATTGATCTAGGTTAAGAAAATTGTTTTAACTAATCTTATTTTAAGCATTATTTGGTATTAAATTATGGTGTAGTGACTCTTCTAGTATTATTATCATGCTGATTTTTGAATTATGATGTGGAACATCTAAATTGGATTCAATTGAGGGTTTATGGTAAGGCCTAAATGATGAACCATGAAAGAGACTTGGTAAGCCTTGGAATCTCTATCTTTACTTCCAATTGCAATTAATTGTGGTTAAGTCATGATGTTATGTTGGAGTATGTCTTATATTAGGATGATAGGGTGGTATGATGTTGGATTGAAATGTCTTGACTATGTTGTGAGGTTGACTAAGGTGTATGTGATATAAGGATGGTGATGACTATAAATATGCCTTTATATGCTATATAATGCTAATGTGTTGCCTTCACTTATATGAATTGTGATGAAAGGACTATACTCATACAATTCTTATTGAGCTATTGATGATGATGGTTATACAAGGGGTAGACCCTATGACCCAAACTAAGCTATGATTGATAATGACAGATTTAAAGACATTTCAATAAAGGGACTTAGCTTAGCACCGATGAACTTGACAATGGGAGGTGATGACTTCCAAAGAGGAAGATTCTCCCTATAGTTCTATATGAGATGTTGACTTTCCAAAGAGGAATACTCATCCAATAGATTCCCATGAGAGGAGGCCCCAATTACAAAGTGGTATCAAGAGGGGATATACTATCTCTTAGTTCTTGAACTATGTTGCCCCCATAGGAAGACTAGCTAGTGGATCCACCGAAAAAGCTATATTTATGTTTGGTTTTACTTTGGCCGGTAGACCACCTACCATAGGTGTAAGGTTTTACAACACCGAATTCCACATTTAGCTACTGTGGTCTATGTCAGTTAAGGCAAGTGTTCCCTAAATTAAAATAAAGTAATGAAGTATAAACTACTAAGGTGACTTAAGAGGTTTAACTTAGCCTAGGTAGGGTTATGGGACTCGACTTATGCCTTCACTAGTTGACCTTGATGGAAGCTTTAGGAAGTTGATACTATGTATGTATATGATATTGATGTATATGGTGATAACATGTTGATGCTACAATATAAATGATTTTATATGGTGATGATTATCCTCTTGATCATGTAATTGGGTTGTACTATTAAAGTATGATGTTAGGTGTCCTTAAAGATTATGTTATGTGAAGTTGGACTTTTGTTATGGTTTCTTCTTGAGGTTACTTGATTGAGTAAGATTATGGGACTTTGTTTGGTCATTGCACGAGTTGACTCGATAAGGATTCATGAGTAGTAGTCTTGCTTATTATGATATGATTAACTCTTATTCGTACTTGTGATGTTATTCCTTGATGGTAGGGTTGTAGTAAATCATGGGTTCAAGTATGTTGGATTACATATTACTTGTTTTAGTTAGTAAGTATGTTTTGTTAATTGGTATGACTTTCTTGATTATGCATGAAACTTTTAAAAAGGGCCAAATGACATATTTTGACTAAATATCCCCTTTTAGCATGTTTTGCTATTATATGTGCATATGGTCTCATAATTAATACATGTGGAGTACTAACCACATTTTCTTCCCTTTTCCAAACATTTTAGGTTTCGGTCGTTAAAGGCTCATTTGGGACAACTTGAAAAAGGCTTTAATATTCACTATCATCCAAGTGAGTAGGTCCTCACTTTCCGAGGACGATGCCAATATCATGCCTATGAAGTTTTTTTGTCTTTCAGAGACTTTTATGTTCATTTTAATTTCATTGTTTATGACTTGTATAATCCTATATATGGCTTCTTTACCTTTGACGTAGGGCTATGCGCAAATTATTATGATCGTTTAGATGGTATGAGATGAGACAATCTTTGAAACTATTTGCTATTTTAAAGGGATAATACCCAAGTACCCCCTCAACCTATGCCCGAAATCTCAGAGACACACTTATACTATACTAAGGTCCTATTACCCCCCTGAACTTATTTTATTAATAATTTTTTACCCCTTTTTAGCCTACGTGGCACTATCTTGTGGGCCCAACGATGGTTGACTTTTTTTCGAACTAGTGCCACATAGGCTAAATAGGGGTATAAAATTACTTATAAAATAAGTTCAGGGGGGGTAATAGGACCTTAGTATAGTATAAGTGTGTCTCTGGAATTTTGGGCATAGGTTGAGGGGGTACTTGTGCATTTTCCCTATTTTAAATATATGTATATGTAATAAGTAGAAAGCTATGTAACCTTCCTATACGAAGGGTCTATGTATACTCGATACATATAGATTATGTGTATGTAGAGGTCCATGTAAAACTCCAAGTAGATGTAATGAAAATTTTAAATTTTTCTGCAAATTTTAACCTATGAATGTAATGACATGACATTAAGGGGCTAGTTTTAGTCCTTAAAGAGGACGACGACGCCGGTTACGTCTAATGGGTAAACCCGGATGTGATAAACTTGGTATCAGAGCATGAGGTTGAATATAATTGAGTTATGTCTCTCTCTCTACCACGTCTATGTAGGTTTGTATTCATAATTGTGAAGCGCGCTACACTTATAAATAGGAACCTATGTGATGCCTAGGAATCACTCTCTTTCTTGGAAATCCTATATCGTGCCATCAGAGTATACTTATGGTGTTCTTTTGCATCTAATCCTATTGTTGTGCTTATAGGAAGAATAAACACTCGAAAGAATGCGTCTTGAAGTCTTGACGAGGAAATTGCCAATGCGGGAGCTCCTTCCCATGGTGAGAAAATTCCTCCACTTGAAGAAGATGTTAATGTTGACCAAGCTCCGGTCAATCCTCCACCCTTGACATATAGAGATATGAGAGCTTCCCTCATCCAATTGGCTCAAGCCGCCACTATCAAGCCCAAGCTATGACGGCCCAAGCCAACCGGGAGCTTGCACCCCGTCCTCTTTAACAAGTCACTACTATGACTTCCCGTCTAAGAGATTTCACTCGGATAAATTCTCCTACTTTCTACAGGTTTAAGATTAATGAAGACCTCCAAGAATTCATTGGTGAAGTCTTTAAAATACTTTTAGCTATCGGGTTGACTACAAGTGAGAAGGCCGAGTTGGCCACCTATCAACTTAAGGATATGGCACAAGCATGGTATAAGCAATGGAGGGATAATAGGCCATTAAGGGGTGGTCCGTTGACTTGGAGATCTTTAAGAAGGCTTTTCTAGATCGGTTCTTTCCTAGAGAGATGAGGTAGGAAAAAATGGTGGAATTCATCAACCTTCGCCAAGGAGGAAGGAGTGTTCATGAATACTCCATGGAATTCATTGAATTGTCCAAGTGTGCTCCTTCTTTGGTTTCCGATCCTAGACACCAAATGAGCAGCTTTATGATGGGGGTGTCAGAAGATTTATAAGAGGAATGCCATTCGGCCATGCTACATGACAACATGAACATTTCCCGTCTTATGGTGCATGCAAGAAGGGTTGAAGAGGCAAGGGATAAGAGAAAGAGTAGAGATTCGAAGAGGGCAAGATCATTTGATGGAGGTTCTTCAAAGAATAGGCTTGAAATACAAGACAAGCCTAAATTTAATAAGATGGTCTCTAATCAAGTTCCATCAAAGTTCCCTAAGTCTCGTGATGACAAGGAAAATAAATTGAGAGCTAAAGAAGGAGAGGAAACTCACCAAATAAGAAGCCTATATGTGCCAAATGTGGAAAGGGTCATCTTAGTGAGTACTTCGTAGGAATGGGAAATTGCTTTAGTTGTGGCAAGAGTGGTCACAAGATGAAAGATTTTCCAAACTTGAAGTGTCAAGAGAGGCGTGGTCAAACTCAAGCAAGTGGTTCTAGTGATGTTCCTAAGAATAACTACTTCTTTGCTCTCTGCTCTAGGGGTGAACAAGAGACTTCTCCCGACGTGGTGACCGGTATGTTGAAAGTATTTATCATAGATGTTTATGCTTTACTTCATCCAGGTGCTACCTTGTCATTTTTTACCCCTCTTGTAGCTATAAATTTTGATATTTTACCCGATATTTTACATGAACCTTTTACAGTGTCTACTCCGGTGGGTGAGTCTGTTGTTGCAGCATAGAAATAGTCCAAGAATTTTTCCCAATAGAGTTTCTTATGTTGATCTAGTAGAACTAGATATGCTAGATGTTGATATTATATTGGGTATCGATTTGTTGCACGCTTGCTTTGCTTCAATTGATTGTAAGACAAGGGTGGTGAAGTTTAACTTTCCAAATGAACCGGTTATAGAGTGGAAGGGGGGAAATTCTATTCCTAGAGGTCGTATTATCTCTTGTCTAAATGCATGTAAAAATATCTCTAAAGATTGTCTATACCATATTGTAAGGTCCAAGATCTAGACTCCAAAATTCCTCCCATTGAGTCGGTTCCCGTAGTGAGTGAATTTCCATAGGTCTTTCCTAATGACCTTCCCATTATTCCTCTCGAACGGGAAATTGAATTTGGTATCAATTTGCTACCGCAAACGAATCTTATTTCAATTTCTCCTTATCGGATGGCTTCGACTGAATTGAAAGAGTTGAAGGCTCAACTCAAAGATTTACTAGACAAAGCTTTATTAGACCTAGTATTTTTCCATGGGGTGCTCCAGTTTTGTTTGTTAAGAAGAAGGATGGGTCCTTAAGAACGTGTATTGATTACCGCCAACTCAATAAAGTCATAATCAAGAACAAGTATCCTCTCTTTAGAATTGATGACTCGTTTGATCAACTCCAAAGGGCAAGATACTTTTCTAAGATTGACTTATGGTCAGGGTATCACCAACATAGGGTGAGAGGTGAGGATATACCAAAGACGGCATTTCGGACTAGATATGGTCATTATGAGTTCTTGGTAATGTCTTTCGGTCTCACCAATGCTCCAGTGGTGTTTATGGACCTAATGAATAGGGTGTTTCAAAATTAACTAGATTCATTTGTCATTGTCTTTATTGACGACATCTTGGTATATTCAAAGAATGAGGGTGATCATATGGGTCATTAAGGAGTGGTATTGCAAACCATTAAGGAACATCAATTGTTTGCCAATTATAGCAAGTATAAGTTTTGGTTGAGGTCAGTGACATTTGTTGGTCATATCATATCTAGTGAAGGAGTTGAGGTTGATCCAAGGAAAACGGAGGCAGTGAAAAATTGGCCTAGACTTTTGACTCCAACTGATATTAGGAGTTTCTTGGGCTAAGAGAGCTATTATCGAAGGTTAGTGGATGGTTTTGCGTCCATTGCATCTCCCTTGACTACATTGACCCAAAAGTGTAAGAAATTTGAGTGGTTGGAGGCATGTGAGAGAAGTTTTCAAATGTTAAAAGATAGGCTTACGTCCATTCCGGTGTTGACCTTAACAGAGGGTACAAAGGTTTTTGTTGTGTATTGTGACGCATCCCGTGTTGGTCTAGGGTGTGTGCTTAGCAACATGGAAAAGTGATATCCTACGCTTCTAGGAAACTTAAGGTACATGAGCGAAACTATCTAACTCATGACCTTGAGTTAGCGGCCGTGGTGTTTGCTTTGAAAATCTAGAGGCATTACTCGTATGGAGTTCATGTTGATATTTTCACCGACCATAAGAGTCTCCAATATGTGCTTACCCAAAAGGAGTTGAATCTCCGACAAAGAAGGTGGTTAGAATTGTTGAAAGATTATCACATGAGTGTTCTCTATCACCCCAGCAAGGCTAATATGGTTGGATGCCCTAAGTCATATGACTATGGGTAGTGTTTCCCACATTGATGAAGCTAAGAAAGACCTAGTAAGGGATGTACATAGGTTGGCTAGGTTGGGGTGAGATTAGAAGGTTCTTCAGATGGTGGAGTCATTGTCCATCATAACTCCGAGTCATCTTTAGTGGTGGAAGTAAAGTCCAAAAAACACCTTGATGAACCATTAATGGAGTTGAAAGAATCGGTTCTCGGCAAGTTAAATGAGTTATTCTCCTTAGGGGGGATGGTGTGTTAAGGTACCATGGGATATTGTGTGTTCCCGATGTAGATGGGTTTAGGGACCGGATCCTAGAAGAAGCCCATGGGTCCCGCTACTCAATTCATTCAGGTTTGAAAAAAATGTACCATGACCTTAGAGAGAGATATTGGTGGCAAGGAATGAAGAAATACATAGAGGAGTTTGTCGCTAGGTGTCCAAATTGCCAACAAGTAAAAGACGAACATCAAAAGTCGGGTGGCTTACTACGAGAGATCCAAATTCCTACTTGGAAGTGGGAAGACATCAATATGGACTTTCTAGTAGGTTTACCTCGGACTCAAAAGTCATATGATTGCATATGGGTGATTATGGATAGGTTGACTAAGTTCGCTCGCTTCATTCCTGTCAAGTCTACTTATTCGGTGAAGATTATACTAGGATCTTCATATATGATATTGTGTGTCACCATGGTATTCCGTTATCCATCATATAGGATCGGGGTGCACAATTCACATCTAGATTTTGGAGGTCATTCCAAAAAGGGTTGGGTTCTAAGGTGAAGTTGAGTACTACTTTTCATCCCCAAACGGATGGTCAAGTGGAACGCCCTATTCAAACCCTCGAGGATATGCTTAGGGATTGCATTATTTATTTTAAAGGGAATTCGGATAAACATTTGCCTTTGGTGGAGTTTCCCTATAATAATAATTTTCATTCATCCATTTCCATGGCTCCCTATGATGCCTTGTATGGTAGGAGGTGTAGGTCTCGTATTGGTTGGTCTGAAGTGGGTGAGATTTCGCTTCTTGATCCCGATTTGGTTTATAGTACTTTTGAAAAGGTTCATATCATAAGGAACCGATTGCAAATGCCCTATAGTCGGCAAAAGTCTTATGCCGATCATATGAGAACGGTTTTGGAGTTTGAAGAAGGTGATAAGGTGTATTTAAAAATTTTACCAATGAAAGGGGTGGTTAGATTTGGAAAGAAAGGGAAGTTGAGTCCTCGTTATGTGGGTCCCTATGAAATCTTGCAAAGGGTTGGTAAGGCTACCTATAAATTGAAACTTCCTAGTGAATTGGCTTCGGTTCATTCGGTTTTTCATGTTTCTATATTGAAGAAGTGTACTGGTGATCCCGAGTCCATTCTTCCTATTGAGGGTCTTGATGTCAAGGATAACCTCTCTTATGATGAAGTTTCGATTCAAATTCTTGATAGGCAAGTCAAGAAGTTAAGGAATAAAGAAGTGGTTTCCTTAAAGGTGTTATGGAAGAATCACCTAGTTGAGGGTTCAGCATGGGAGGCCGAAGCCGACATGAAGTCCCGTTACCCTCAATTTTTTTATAATTAAGGTTAGTCATTCTTTTTAATAACATAAATATGACTAGAAATTGAAGTTTCATGATTTTTGGTGAAGTCTAGCAAAAATGTGCATTTTGAAAATTGCATTATTGTGAAGTTGCAGTGAATTTGGTGCCTAAAACTTGAATTTTTGCCTTTTTGGTTTATCTTGAGTTATGTTGTTCATTTTGACATGGTGAGTCTTAGTAAAAAGTTACAAGACCTATTGATAGAACTTGTACTAATTGACTCATGTAATCTATGTTGAACTCATGTGTGTTGTGAGAAAGAAGTACGTCATAATGAAGTGTTTGAACCTCATGTGTGGTAATTGGAGTACTGAAATTGCCTTATTGAAATGATACGATTTATGTTGATTTGATATTGTTGACTGGTTGGACTGCTAGTTTTGAGTCTATTCCTTCCTTCAAAAGGGTTTTTGTATCATTCGGGGACGAATGTTCCTATGGGGGGGATAATGTAACATTTTGAAAATCCAAGACGAGTCTTAGAGCCTAACATAGGTGACATGAGGTCTAAGAACTGTTTTAAGACCTATTTTAATGATTATAGTTCATTAAGAACCAAAACATCCAAGAACGTCCATGACGTTCAGAAACTAGTTCTAGTAGCTTTTAGTAGACAAAAATCCATGAAATTAGGTGGAAGGGTGTATAAAAAGTGTTAAAGATGATTCGTGATAGAAAAATCATGGTACAACTCCCCAAGGACCAACCAAGGTCCCTTGAGGAGGACCCTAGCACGTAGGAGGCAACACTGCCTAGGCAGTGTGCAACAATCAAAAACCATCAACGGCTCGTGTGTGGATCGACGGGTCATCGATGCCCACCGTCGTCCCAAACTTAGCCATATTTATGGATATCTCATCTGCACAAGTCTCTGACCACATTGACGAGTGTGCAAAATGGCGAGGGGGGGGGGGGCAATTGTGGACTCATGAACGGCCCGTCATCGGGGTTCTATCTGTGAGGGTTAAATTTTCCTGCATGTTTTTCATGTTGGTTCATTTAATCAATTAAGGGGTTTAGGGGTTATTTAGGGATTAAAGGGAGATTAATAAACTAATTTAACCCCCCATATAAAGACCCCAACCTTCATTAATCTAAACACAACTCAACAAAATAAAATATCTTCATTCTCTCTCTTTCTCTCTCTATTTGGAAGACACCAATGAAGACAAGCTAGGGGGAGGTTTTGGGGGCTGGAAATGGACGATTTCACCATCAAATCTTCATCAAAAATTGAGGTATGGAATCTAATTCACCTTTGAGACTTTTTCCTCGAATGGTTCCTTCAAAATGGATTTCAAAAGTTGGGTATTCAAGTCGGTTTCACTCAATTACGAATTTGATGTTATGAACTGAGTTGTTTATGATTTCTTTAGGATATAATAGATATATTAACATGTAATTTAACTTGATTATAGTAATTTGTGATGGTTGGACCAAAATTGAAGTGCATGATCCTTAACCCTAAACCCTAGGTTGATCTTGCTGTAAATTGGGTTGTGATTTATTCAATTGTCTTGATTATAGGTTAAATCACTGTTAGATGATGTTGTTACACCAATCGTTAACAAATTGGAATGAATTGTTGTATTTCATGCTAATCTTAAGAAGTGATCTAGGTTATTGAGATTGGCATAAGTAATATTCTTTTAATTATTGATTTGGTATTGAATTATGGTGTATTGACTCTTCTGTTTTATAATCATGTTGATTTTTGAATTATGATGTGGAACATCTAAATTGGGTTGAATTGAAGATTTATAGTAAGGCTTAAATGATGAACCATGAAGGAGACTTGGTAAGCCTTGGAATCTCTATTTTTACTTTCAATTGTGATTAATTGTGGTTAAGTCATGATGTTATGTTGGAGTATGCCTTATATTAGGATGATAGGGTGGTATAATGTTGGATAGAAATGTCCTTACTATGTTGTGAGGTTTATTAAGGTGTATGTAGTATAAGGATGATGATGACTATCAATGTGCCTTGATATGCTATGAAATGCTAATGTGTTAACTTCACTTATATGAATTATGATGAAAGGACTATACTCATACAATTATTATTGAGCTATTGATGATGATGATTATACAAGGGGCAGACCCTATGACCTAAACTAAGATATGATTGATAACTAAAGACTTAAAGCCATTTCAATAAAGGGACTTAGCTTTGCACCTAGTGAACTTTACAAAGGGAGGTGATTGACTTCCCAAAGAAGAACATTCACCCTATAGTTCTATATGAGATGTTGACTTCCCAAAGAGGAATACTCATCCAATGGATTCCCATGTGAGGAGTCCCCAATTACGAAGTGGTATCAAAAGGGGATATACTATCTCTTAGTTCTTGAACTATGTTGCCCCCATAGGAAGACTAGCTAGTGGATCTACCTAGCAAGCTATGTTTATGTTTGATTTTACTTTGGCCGGTAGACCACCTTCCATCGGTGTAAGGTTTTACAACACCGAATTCCATATTTAGCTCTTGTGGTCTATGTCGGTTAAGTCAAGTGTTCCCTCAATTAAAATAAAGTAATCAAGTATAAACTACTAAGGTGACTTGAGAGGTTTAACTTAGCCTAGGTAGGGGTATGAGACTCTACTTATGCCTTGCACTAGTTGACCTTGATGGAAGCTTTACGAAGTTGATACTATGTATGTATATGATAATGATGTATATGGTGATATCATTTTGATAATACAATATAAATGATATTATATGGTAATGATTATCCTATTGAACATGTAATTGGTTTGTACTATTAAAGTATGATGTTAGGTGATACGCTCAAACTTACTTCTCAAATAAGAAGTAAAACGGTCGTATCAAGTAAAAAACCCAACTAATGAGGTTGGAATCGTTCACACGAGGAAAATAGTTCACACTTAACTTCAATCTATTATTACTATTATTTAGTCAATTATTTCCTTAGGAAACAAAAGACAATAAGGGGGGGGGGTTATTTCTAAATTAATAAAGATAACTAATTAAATTAAAGTAACCAACTAACAGAATCAAACCTTGGAGTTTAATCAATTAATAAAAGTAACTAGGGTTTAAGTGTTCCCCACAGGTTCCTAACTTGATAATTCTAAATAAAACAATTCTTTCCTAGTATCTTGCATTCAAAGTGATAAGTTATATATTTTGAAATCCTTGGTCCGGCATCTAGAAAATTTCAGTCACACCTTGGTCTGGCTACGTGTGTTGCTATACTAACCCTTACCTTTACCTCATATTAAGCATTGTATTCGATATTTGACTAAGTTATTACCTCGTACCAATCAATACTAGCCTATTAGATAGTATACACTAAATCTTTGTTGATAATTCTTTTACTATTATCTACCTCTTTGGTCCGGCAAGTAGCATTAAGGCGAGTTCTAACGTTGGTCAATCGTTAAAAAGACTTCTAAACGAAAGAATTATCAATACATGCAAGACACTATTCTAGAATTGTTATTTTAGTAAAATTTTACCTTATTATTCACCCATGGTTCCCACAACCCTAGTTATGGAGTTTAGTTACCCATAGTCATAATCACAATATTCATATATGTAATAAAAGAATTCATGCACTTACTTCAGTAAGAAAGAATAAAGTCCAGAAGTTCACATGATTAATCAACAAAAGCACTAACAATCAATTCCAGAAAAAGTGGATCAATTAGTGAAATTAATTGAAGACTAAAGATTCTCCAAAATTATAACAATCACAAAGTCTACTAACAACGAGTCTAACATAAGAGAATTTAACATAAGAGAGTCTAACCCCAAAAACGAGGTTTTTCCAACTATTTATAAAAAAACAAAAACCTAATAAAAGAGGGACTCTAATTGCTGAAAATCTATCAAAATGCGTCCGAGTAGACAGACCTCGTGATGGGCCGTCGTGGTCACGATGGGCCGTCATGACCTCCGTCATCCTATACTGTACAAATCCTTCTGCTGCTTTCTTCATTACCCTCGACGAACAAGTATGACGGACTGTCACAGGCACAACGGTCCGTCAAGGGTCTCCGTTCCATAACACTTGAACTCTTAGAATTTGGGTACTCAGACTACTTCTTTGATCATCATGACGAACCAGCAGGACGGACCGCCATGACGAACCATCGTGGCTATGACGGTCCGTTATGAACTTCGTAATCGCACGCTTAGGTCAGACTTCCCCATCTTCCTTCAGCAGCTTCACTACGATGCTACCTACGGACTGTCACAAGTTCGACGGACCGTCACAAGCTCCGTAGGTTGTAACTTTTTTGCATTTCTTGCTCAAAAACTTCCGTGTTCATCTTTAGACAGATTTCCTGCAAATAAAGAGAAACTTACATAAAAATCAATACAAAAAGAATTTTTGACACACTCTAAACTTAAGGAAAAAGCATTAAAAATACCGTGAAACCACGGTATATCAACACCCTAAACTTAGATTCGTTTTTTGTCCTCAAGGGACGCACTATGACTCACTACAAAATCTTTATACAATAGTATCCATGTTTTAGGTTTCGCAATCATTTGGCTATCAATCCTGATTAGTCCCATCATGTTTATGCATTTTATCACTATTAGGCTTGAATTATGTGGAATCAGACCATCACATAGACTTACCACGCACTGACACCTATCCTCTTCAATTTCTCACCGAGGTGCTAATATTTCCAGTATCGCAACTAGTGTCCTCACTTCAAAACAAAATCCTCATTTTTCACACAATGATTTCAGTTTGAGTATAAGGATTACTTTTTAACACTCACTCTCAGAACGAATTCACAACTCATTCATACAAATTGCCATAAGCTTGCCCTTATTTTCACTGCTTTAAGGTTTCTATACAACTCTTAGGATCACGATATGACTTTCATAGCTTGTAACATAGGGTTAGGGTCTGGTAGGGTATATTTAGGTATACTTTAGTTACTTTTTTACCTCCTTGACATATCGGCTCAACATACCACTTTTTATCATTTTATTTTGCCCAATTTCTCATATTCTTTCACCTTGCTATTTTCCCTTCTTTCTTCATTTGTGTAAGTGACTCTCTTCTTTTCTTGCTTGTATTTATTGTATTTTTTTTATTTCACTTTTCTTTCAACTTGAATATGAGTCACTTTACTTTTGTTCTTTCTCTCTCTTTATTCTTTCAACCCCACTTTTCAGAGCATTCCTCATAATAGCCACCCTCAACTCATGGCTTTGCTATGAGTCAAAGTACACAATACCCAAAGTTGGGACAGGGCCTGAAAAGGTTGTTTAGTGCATTAGCCACCCTCAACTTATGCTTTTGGCATAAGCTGAGGTGCACATGTCCAAGGAGGGACCAGGGCCAACACATTATTCCCAGAAAAGATTAGTTGGGGTGAAAAAGAAAGTTCTAGTTTAAGAACAAATCATTTGGATCAAAGAGGGATTAATTTCATTCGTTTTTTTTATTTAGGCTAAAAAATTAGCTATATTGAACAAGGGCCTATGATCCTTTCCTAATTGTCTATTACAGCTTACTTTTAGCAGGACTAACCAGGCAAGTTCTAGCTCAGTACAAATAGTGGACTATTCAAATCTTCCTCACACTCACTTGACATCTCATCACTCTACCAGATTATCAGACACCTAGTTCGAATTTTATACATAGGGTAATGCAGTGGTGTACCTCTATGTCATGCTTAGAGCCACACATTCATCAATTACTATGCCTAGTCATGCATCATTTTCCAATTTATCAGGATATCATTTTAGCCATCATGCTTCCAGAATTAAACAATGTACACAAGATATAGACATGCCGGTTCAACATAAAAAGTAATCAGTCTCTTGGGAAAAAAGAACACAGGAAAGAAAACCCCAAAAGAGGATAGTGAATTGGGCTACTCAGACTTCACCCTAGCACTCACTTTCCATTTACCCCACCCCCAACAAAAAGACAAGCAATTGTCCCCAATGCATAAAAAAATTGAAGTACGAGAGTGGTAGGTGAAGTAAACATGGGGCGCAAAGCGCCGACGATCAGCAAGTTGGTGGGTCCGGTTCCCCAGAGCCCACTATCTCTGTAGTCTGGACACCCTCAGTAGTGTCCTCATCAGCAACAGCACTATCACAGTGCCTCCCGCTATCGCCACATCTCTGGAACTAGATGCCCCAGCATCTGACTCTACAGCCCTAATCCGACGCACCTCCTTATCAGCAAGCGAGACTCCTCGCAGCCTCCATCTCACGGCACTCCTTCTTCTGTGCTCTAGCCTCATCCTCCTCTCGATCCTTGCGCCTCTTGGCATGCACTCGAGGGAAAGGTGGTGGAATCTCAGAAGTGGCGAATAAGGCCGCCATCACTGTGTCCTCAGTAGGCTCTGCAGAAGGGGCCTTAGTCTCAGGCACCTTAACCTCTAGGATCATATCAATATACGCTCGCAGACTCTCTACCGCAGCCTGAAGGGTCGACACGTCCACCTGAGGGGCTGTGCAGGCTAGCACCCGCAACTCAAAAGCGTCCAAGCGCTGATGAACCTCAGCGATCTTCTGCTTTGTGTGCTGAACCATTTTACGCTCCAAGCGCTCTTCTGCCTCAGCAATAGACCTCTGCATCCAAGGCTGTATGTGATGCAGAAGTGTAGCTATCTGTGCCTCTAGTTTCTGTACCCTAGCAAGCCGGACCAGAGCGGGGAAAGAGGCTGAGCGAGAGGAGCTTGGGGCAATGCTACTACCGGGGATAGACTTGATCGGGGTAGTATCAGTGGTTTCAGAAGCAGCCTGCGTAGCCGTGCGAGCATGTGCAACCGTTTCAGCCAGATTTTCACCAAGTGGAGGCAACTCTGGATGGGGCGCTATGCGTGGAGCCAACCCATTGGCCTCATCCCTGATGAGGCCGATATCAACAGTGCCCAACGGAGTCTTGAGCTGATCAATGTGCCAGATGGGCACACCTACGGACCAGCATAAGAAAAATATCATCCACGGAAAAGGGTAAGTAGTTGTGACCTTGAAAGCTCTCTCGTGCATGACCGCCTGTAGAAGCCAAGCGAAGTCCAACTCAAACCCGGCTATCATCGCCGCCATCAGAATTGCACGATCCCATTTGACTATATCATCAGCGCCCGTGGGGGAAAGGCAGTGGAGGACAATCAACCATAAGAACTTAGATGTGAAGGTCAAGTTAGCCTTCTTGATGGCTCCCTTTAGCTCCGTTACCCAGTCGGCACCCTCTCCATCAACAGACAAGTACAGGGCCATCCACCTCTTGGTGGTTTCTCTCAGCGATGGCTCACGCAAGAATTGGCCATCTTTTACATTTTGCCATCGGTAGTCAAACTCGGCGGTGAGAGGGGTCCTATTGGAATCAACATCCTCGCCGTATAGATACCGGTGGATGACGGGCAAGGAGATATCAACCTGAATGCCACGTACTCGGACATGATCAAGTGGGGCCTATTTGGCGGGGAAAGCCCGCCTATCTATCTGTGATCTGAGAGTAGCCTTGTAAGAGGCGTAGAACTCTCAGACCAACTCCTCACTATAATGGCCCAAAGAACGCCGCTGTCCACTCCAGCCGGTGTCTGGTGAAGAGATTGTGGATCTCTGGCATGGTGGGGAGAATAACCGTAAGGACCCGCCTTTCCAATGTAAGGGTCCGTATCATTACACCTTTATCATTTAAAAACTTAGCGTTAGAATAAACTTGATATTACCCATCGATGCACCATTGGTTGGGCTGGTCGGCAACCGGGGTGAAAGCACCAGTCGGTGAGCTTGGAGTGGAATCAGAACTGTCAACCTCATCAGAAGAGGTAGACTGTGCAGATGTGGCGGGGGCAGGGACTTCGGCAGACCCAGAGGCTTCCCCCGACCACGAAACTCCTAAGGATCCAAACGCTCCTTCTTCTTGTGTAGCTGACCCAAAAGGTGTGCCGGTCAGTGTGCGCTCCTCATCAGACTTGGAGGCAGTGACTACGCCAGACGCCACCTTTTTAGGCGTAGCTCTGGTAGCCCGTGCAGCTTGTGATGGAGTGGCAGTGCCTGGGGGCACATACTCGGGATCATGCTCATCATCAGAGCCTATAACCAGGCGGGCAGACGGAGCGATACACTTTGAACGCCAACGTTTGAAACTCGATCATGTTTTGGTGCCATTAGAGATAGTACCTGTAAAGAATCAATATTAGTACGAGAAAGAGCAAACAAGACGAGAAAAAATGACACAAAATAAATATAAGAGCTAAGCTGTAATGAATTTTCTGCAGTAACAGTGAAACACGACGGACCAGGTGATGGCTCGTCGTGAGTACGACAGACCGTCATGGGGTCCTTCATGACTTACTTCAACTATGTTGATGTGGAGACCCCTGAAGGAAAGTCTCTGACAAGTATGACGGCTAAGCAGGACGGACCGTCGTGACAATGACCGTCCGTCGTCGATGTCCGTCATGGGGTACTTAAAAAAAGTATGGATACCCTTAGGAGAGGGGTCTTTGACCGTCACGATGGTTGTGTAGGACAGACCGTCGAGGGTATGATGGTCCGTTGTAGATGTCCGTCAGAGGACACTTGGAAAAAAATGGAGACCCTTAGGACAAGTGTCTTTGACCGTCATGACGGTTGTGCAGGACGGAACGTTGAGAGTATGACATTCCATTGTAGATGTCCGTCTGATGACACTTAGAAAAAGTATGGAGACCCTCAGGAGATGGGTCTCTGACCGTCATGACGGTTGTGCAAGACGGACTGTTGAGAGAACGACGGTCCGTTGCATGTATCCGTTGGTGGACACTTCGAGAAAACAAACAGTGGGATATTGGAACAAACCTTATGAGGGTCTGTTGTGGGTACGAAGGTCCGTCATCGGGGTCTCATTCTGTCATTCAGTGACAGAACTGGGGATGACACAGTCATCCCTTATGACTCAAATGGAATTTTTAGTATTAACCTACATGTGTCTAACCCAAATACCTAGCAAACAAGCAATGCTAAAGCACCTATTTCTAGAGTTTTAACAATGACATTTAAGGATTCTTAACCTAGGTCAGACAAAATTGGATCAAAAGATGAAGACCCACAAAAAAGAAATAGGCTAGTACGAATTAAAAAACAAGCAAGTGAGGCACTTGGTTAGCAAGAACAGAACCACAGCAACAGATTCCGCTAGTAGAGGGTAGATTTTAGGAATTTGAAGAATTGGGGAAGTGATCAGTTGATAGAGAAGAGAGGTAGGAAGTTGGAAGTTTAAAAGGGAGGGAAATGGGAGAAAGAGGGAAGGAAATGGTTGAAATGAAGGGGTGGGTCGGGTACGCTCATTAATGACATAACGAGTCCCCGGCGACGGTCCATTATGGGTTCGTCACGTGTGCCCTAGTTTTGAAAATAACTAAAAGACGTACCTGGCATGACTAATACATGCGACGTTCCATCGCATGCGTGAAGGTCCGTCGATGTGTCCATCAGTGACTGTTGCAGAGTGATTTTCTGCAGAATTTCCTGGTGATGTGCCTGCAAATTTAAAACCCATTAGTAGAAAATGCTACCATTACTAGAAAGAAAAACTATAAGTATTGGGTTGCCTCCCAACCAGCGCCTGATATAACGTCGCGACACAACTGAGGACACTTGATTACTCAGCCTTCATCAAGATGGTGTGCCTCGATCATTTCATTCGCCGATTCAGCATGCCCAAAATAGAGTTTTATTCGTTGTCCATTCACCTTAAACGGCACAACCTCCTTGGTTTCAAACTCAACTGCTCCATGAGGGAATTGTTGAGTAATCAAGTAAGGGCCAGTCCATTTGGACTTGAGCTTGCCCGGAAACCAACTTAACCTAGAATTGTATAAAACCACCAAATCCCCAACCATAAACCCTCGTTTTTTTTAATTTTTAGGTCATGGTGCTTCTTCATCTTTTCTTTGTAAGATATAGCAGATACCGATTGAAAATTGCCACTCTGCCTCATGGACCTACAAATGTTGAAGGTCGCTTCTTCATTATTCAACTGAAATTTCATCTGCCCCTTTTCCATATCAACTAAGGCTCTACACGTTGCAAGGAATGGCCTCCCAAGAATAATAGGCACTTCAAAATCGACTTCACAATAAAGAATAACAAAATATGCCGGAAATATGAACGACTCCACTTTTACTAGCACATCGTGGAGTATCCCTATAGGCCTTTTCACTGTTCGATCGGCCATCAGTAGCTGCATCGCAGTGGTCTTTGGGTCACCCAAACCCAACTTCTTGTAAATCGAGAGGGGCATGAGATTTATGCTTTCCCCCAGATCACATAATGCTTTTGCAAAATGTAATGACCCGACTGTACAAGGAATAGTGAACGCACCGGGATCTTCTTTATTTTGTACGAGAGATCTAGTAGCAATAGCACTACAATGCTGCATTCTATCATCATCCTCGAAACTGGCCGATCTTTTCTTTGTAACCAGATCTTTCATAAGCTTGGCATAACCGGGCATTTGTTTTAGAGCTTCTACCAAAAGAACATTGATAGAAAGCTACTTCAACATTGTTATAAAACGCCGATATTTACCATCCTCGATATTTTTCACTAATGTTTGAGTAAAGGGGGTGGTCTAGGCATGGGAATTACCTTTGTAGGCACTACAACATCTTTTCCAGTGTTATCTTCTACTTCACCACTACCCTCTATCACCTTATCATTATCTTTTATCACCTTTTTCTCCTTAGACGGCATAGGTGGGTCAATGGTCTGCTTACCACCCCGAGTAGTGATTGCAATACAATGTCCGTCATTTTTCAGATTCTTGACAGTGTTGCCAGGAAGATTGCCCGGTTGTCGTGTGTTCACAATTGCAGATAATTGGGCCATTTGCAACTCAATCTGCTTAACCGATATTGCATGTGTATCGACTTTCTGCCCAATACCCGCTAAATCACTCGTTAACTCTTTAATATGCTCATCATTAGCATCGAACCTCATCATCATTTTGTGCAACATATCCTGAACTCGTGCCATACTATATCCACCATCCCTAAGAGTAACTTCACGATTTTGAGGAGGGACATTGTTGAAGTTGTTGTCGCGGTTGTAGTTTTCATCTCGGACATAATGACCCTCATGGTTATAGTTACCATAGATTCGACCTTGGCGCCAATTCTCCTGATTTGAGCCTTGGGAACTCGGTCGAAACCCCCCGTCTGTTTATTTACCGCATAGGAATTCTCCTCATAATAGCATTCATCATTTGACGGTGGTGGTTTAGACAAGCAGTTAACTGCATTTATCTTTTCTGCACCACCAGTGATATGTTTTAATACCAACCCAAGCCCATTTCTCATCTGAGCCATCTCTTCACGAATCTCATATGTGCCGGGTCGTTAGTGGATTGCACTGCGAAGGTAATTCTCTCAGTATCTGACTTCCTAATACTCCAAGCTTTATTTTTCTGGGAGATTTTCTCTAACTTTTTGGCAATCTCAACATAAGGACACTTCCCATAAGAACCACCCGCTATAGTATCCAACACCGCTTTATTATTATCATCCTGTCCCCGATAGAAGTATTCCTTCAGTGACTCATCATCTATGCAGTGATTGGGGACGCTTCTCAAAAATGAGGTGAATCTATCCCAAGAACTACAAACTGACTCTCCTGGTAGTGCCACAAGGTTGTTCACTCTGTCTTTGTGGTTTATTTTCTTGGAGACCGGGTAGTAACGTGCTACGAAAACGTCTTTTAGTTGGTTCTAAGTGAAAACTAAGTTATAAGGGAGCTCAGTGAACCAAATAGCAGCCTCTCCCGTTAGTGAGAGAGGAAAGACTCTTAGCCCTATTACATCTAAATCCAAATCAGGCCTCCCTACACAACTTTTACACACTGCCCTTACCTTAGCTATATGGGCATGTGGATCCTCAGAAGGTAGCCCTGAAAACAAACCTCTGCAGTAAGCATTCACATCTAGCTACTAGTTACCACAAAGGTGTGGCCTGGTGGTAGAGGGGGCAAGACAAGTTGCCCATCGGAGTCTGCTATATTATCATAGCCTCTGTAGTATTCTTGAGGACGTGGAGCGGGATTTTTTCCCCTCTGTTGATTTTCACCCGGAGCATCTGGTAATAACTGACCTTGAACATCAACCGGAGCGGGGATGTTCTGGTTTGATTCATCACAGTTAATACCCAAGTTTTCAATTCATGTTGCATAGTGACGCTCTAATTCATGATCGTAGGAAAACAAGGGTTCTCTTCCTCTCCGTGTATTTGGCATACAAGGAAGATAGTTGTGCAAGAATCAAAAACAATAAAAAAAATTAAGAAAATATCGACTAAACTTTAGTAATAAGTTTAAGTTAATCTAAAAGCTGCTTTCCCCGGCAGCGGCGTCAAAATTTGATACGCTCAAACTTACTTCTCAAATAAGAAGTAAAGCGTTCGTATCAAGTAAAGAACTCAACTAATGAGGTTGGGATCGTTCCCACGAGAAAAATAGTTCAGACTTAACTTTAATCTACTATTACTAGTATTTAGTCAATTATTTCCTTAGAAAATAAAAGATAATAAAAGGGGGGTTTTATTTCTAAATTAATAAAGATAACTAACTAAATTAAAGTAACCAACTAACAGAATCAAACCTTGGAGTTTAATCAATTAATAAAAGTAATTAGGGTTTAAGTGTTCCCCACATGTTCCTAACTTGATAATTCTAACTATAACAATTCTTTCCTAGTATCTTGCATGCAAAGTGATAAGTTATGTATTTCTAAATCTTTGGTCCGGCATCTAGAAAATTTCACTCGCACTTGGTCCGGCTACGTGTGTTGCTATACTAACCCTTACCTTTACCTTATATTAAGCATTGTATTCGATATTTGACTAAGTTACTACCTCGTACCAATCAATACTAGCCTATTAGATAGTATACACTAAATCTATGTTGATAATTCTTTTTCTATTATCTACCTCCTTGGTCCGGAAAGTAGCGTCTAAAATTGTTATTTTAGTTAAATTTTACCTTTTTATTCACTCATGGTTCCCACAATCCTAGTTATGGAGTTTATTTACCCATAGTCATAATCACAATATTCATATATATAATATAAGAATTCATGCACTTACTTTAATAAGAAAGAATAAAATCCAGAAGTTCACTTGATTAATCAACAAACGCACTAACAATCAATTCCAGAAAAAGCGGATCAATTACTGAAATTAATCGAAGGCTAAAGATTCAACAAAATTATAACAATCACAAAGTCTACTAACAACGACTATAACATAAGAGAATCTAACGTAAGATAGTCTAACCCCAAAAACGAGGTTTTTTCAACTATTTATAAAAAAACAAAAACCTAATAAAAGAAGGACTCTAATTGCTTAAAATCTATGAAAACGCATCCGAGTCAACGGACCTCGTGACGGTCCGTCTTGGTCACGATGGTCCGTCATGGCCTCCGTCATCCTATTCTTTACAAATCCTTCTGTTGCTTTCTTCATTACCCTCGACGAACAAGTATGACGGACCGTCACAGGCACGACGGTCCGTCGAGGGTCTCCGTTTCATAACACTTAAACTCTTGGAATTTGGGTACTGGAACTACTTCTCTAATCATCACGACGAACCAGCAGGACGGACCGTCGTGGCTATGACGGTTCGTCATGAACTTCATAACCCCACACTTGGTCAAACTTCCCCAATTTCATTCAGCAGCTTCACTATGATGCCACCTACGGACAGTCAAAAGCTCGACGGACCTTCACAAGCTTCGTAGGTGGTAATTTTCTGCATTTCTTGCTCAAAAACTTCCGCGTTCATCTTTAGACAGATTTCTTACAAATAAAGAGAAACTTACATAAAAATCAATACAAAAAGGATTTTGGATACACACTAAACTTAAGGAAAAAGCATTAAAAATACTGTGAAACCACGGTATATCATTAGGTGTTCTTAAAGGTTATGTTATGTGAAGTTGGACATTGGTTATGGTTTCTTGTTGAGGTTACTTGATTGAGTAAGATTATGGGACTTTGCTTGGTTATTGCACGAGTTGACTCGATAAGGATTCATGAGTAGTTGTCTTGCTTATTATGCTATGATTAACTCTTATTCATACTTGTGATGTTATTCTTGATGATAGGGTTGTAGTAAATCATGGGTTCAAGTATGCTGGGATACATATTACTTGTTTGAGTTAGTAAGCATGTTTGGTTAATTGGTATGACTTTCTTGATTATGCATGACACTTTTAAAAAGGGCAAATCCTTTTTAGCATGTTTTGATATTATATGTGCATATGGTCTCATACTTAGTACATATGGAGTACTAACCCCATTTTCTTCCCTTTTCCCAAACATTTTAGGTGTCGGTCGTTGAAGGCTCATATGGGACGACTTGAAGAAGGCTTGGATATTCTCTATCATCCAAGTGGGTAGGTCCTCACTTTCCAAGGGAGATGTCAATATCTTGCCTATGAAGTTCCTTTGTTTTTCTAAGACTTTTATGTTCATTCCACTTTCATTGTGTACGACTTGTATAAGCCGATATGTGGCTTCTTTACCTTTGATGTAGGGCTATGCCCAAATTGTTATGATCGATTAGATGGTATTAGATGAGATAATCTTTTGAGAATATTTGCTATTTTAAATAAATGTATGTTCAATAAAATTAGAAGGCTATGTAACATTCCTAAATGAAGGGTCATACATATAGATTATGTGTATGTAGAGTTCTATGTAAACCTCCATGTAGTTGTAATGAAAGTTTTAAATTTTTCCGCAAATTTTAACCTATGAATGTAATGACATGAGACTAAGGGGCTAGTCTTAGTCCTCAAAGAGACGACGCCGATCACGTCTAGGGGGTAAACCCGGATGTGAAAAAAAGCAGCTAGATACGTTCAACATTCACTATTACCGACATATAATAATGTTTGCTTTAGTTGATACTAAATAACAAGAATAATGGGAAACAAAATCAATTAACCGTATTAAAAGTGACAAATATAATGTAACCTAAATATGAATTCACATAACCCTTTTTATTGTTATAAGTATCATATAGATAATTATAATTTAATGTGATGCACTGTACCAAAACAAAACCTACATGCCAAAATAAAAATCAAACAATTATCTTATATACATTAATGTTCATGTTATTTTATACTAAATAACAACAAACATAAAAGGTATACAAATTTCATTAGTAGTTATATAAAGTGACAAAAACAGGAACAGGCCAAGATGATACTTAAATAAGTATCTTAGATACATTAATGTTGATGTGCAAAACATAAAAGGTACACAATTTTTAATATTCTTGTGTACAGTGAAATAGTTAATACTTTATGAGTTCTCTACAATTTTTATTCAATAACAGTAAATAAACAAATATGCAATGTATCTTGAAAACACCTACCGGCCAAAATGATACTTAAACAAGAATACACAAATTAATGTTCATATTATTTGATACATTAATGTTCATATTATTTGATACTAAATAAAAACAAAACCTAAAAGATACACAAATTACATTATTGCCTATGTACAGTGAAATAAATGACACTTACATGAAAAAAATAAGAATCATCAGACTAAAAAAAAGATATGTTAATGTTCATGTTATTTGATACCAAATAACAACAAATATAAAAGGTACACAAATCTCATTAGTCGTTATATAAAGTGACAAAAACAGAAACAGGCCAAGACGATACGTAAACAAGTATCTTAGATAATTAATTTCCATGTATTTTGATACTAAATAAAAACAAAACATAAAAGATACTCCCTCTGTCCCTATTTACTTGTCCATATTTCTTTTTATATCTGTCCCTATTTACTTGTCCATTTTAACAAATCAAGAAAGGACAAAAGTTTTTTTTTCTAATATGCCCTTATTTAATTCTAGAAAAATTTTAGTACTAATAAGTTGTAATGCATGTTTTTTGAAACCAGAAAATATATTTATTATACTTGGAGAGTTGCATAATCTTTTAAGTTAAGGGTAAAATTGTAACTAACCTATAATAATAATTGATGCCTTAATATGTGTGTCACTTCTAAAGTGGACAACTAAATAGGGACAGAGGGAGTATACAAATTACTTTATTGCTTATGTACAGTGAAATAGACGATACTCAAATGAAAAAATAAGAATCATCAGACTCAAAAACGAACGAAGATAAGAATATGATAAAGATTGCATACCATGGGTAATGTTGGTCAAATAATGTGAGGAGCCACCTTTCTACGCCTTTTCTTTGGGGTTTCGGATCTTTTGAAGTAAATGTATGTACTTTCTTTACCGATTTTCTCTTGCTAGAACTTTAATTTGTCATGACTATCGGGTCATGCGATATGTTAGAACTCAATTCTTTGATGTTTTCAGTTCTGGAAAAAAAACTCAGGATTAGCTATATGCTAAATGGATAGTGTAAACCAAAACAATAGATACACAAAAAAATGCGAAAATCAGAATGGAGAAGATGAGAAAACTATTTTGGACTCTGAATCCGGTTGAATGGGGATAGGTTTCTTTTGAAATTCGTTACTTGAAATTGATAACAAATGTTAGAGGTATAGATTAAGGGATAAATTTTGGAGAATAGGAAATGTATGTTTTTTTAGTTCCAAAGTTAAAATTAACTGATTAAGTATCATTGAGGGAAAAAGGGGATTTTTGAATTTTAATTAAAGAATAGGGAAATTTTGGGAATAGGTAAAGTAATATTATGTAGTTAAGTAATTATTCCTTATTTTTGACACTTGGATAGTGAACCCATTTTTTTCTTTTTACATGTTATCGCCCACTTCTCTTCTACTCACTCCTCTCTTCTTTTATTTTCATTTTCTTTTCCTCCTAATAAATATTTAATTTTCAAATATATAATTAACTAATTATCGATGAACATGTTGTCTGTTAATTTAAAAACTTTTAGAGCTGTTAATTGTGTTTTCTTAATAAAATAAGTCAATTTTTTATCTTGTTTAAAACTTTTAGATATTTTTTTCATCTTAATTGTATAAAATAAGTCATGAAGGAAGAGGATAAAAAATGCAGAGAAACAAGCAGTTGGCACACTGCCAAGCGTTCCGCGAAGTATTACTATACCGCCCAATGGTCCAGAAATTGAAGATGTTGTGGGCAAGCACAAAAAGGCAATGAACTAGAATCAGGGCGAGTTGTCGAGTCATTCGGCGATCTCGACTAACCTTGTCGAATGATCCACCACAACACTTAGTCTGAAAACTAGATATACAGCCTTAGTTATTATTTTTAGGGATCCAAACATTGTTATAGTTTCTACCTTAGAATACTATTTTTATTATATTTTCTCTCAAGTTTGGAGAGGGAAGACTTCAAGAAAGAATGAGTTCATCATCCCCAAGTTGGAAGCGGGTCTTCTCCATTCCTCTTCATTTGCTTAAATCAAGGTTTAGTTTCTTATACCCATTTGATTTTAATATTATTTTAGCTGTGATTTATTATTTCTTGATGTGTGACTAAAAACCCTCCATTCTTGGGGTGTGATTTGGCAAATATGAGTTATATTATTGTTTGGTCTTGCTTGTTGCTAGGTTGGATGTATTCAAATTGTAATTTCACCTAGTGGTTGTGGTTTAATTTAATGTGTTTGTAATTGTAAATACAAAACCACCCATGTGTTTTTGGCTTGCTCGAGAAAGGTCGCAAAACTAAGACCACTAGACTGATGGTCTAAGGAGTGGGTTGACATGAGGAACCCATTTGATACGGGGTAAGTTGCTCGAGAGAGAACTAATTTTCATCTAAAGCTTAGTCTAGTCACTATTATCTTGCAAATTTCCTATCGAAAGCATGTACCCAACGATTTATATCAATTTGTATTACGGTTACACCCCCAAGAATTTCTCCCCATAGTTGATCTTTTTTTGCATTTCTAATGTTTTTACTACTTGTGACAAAGCCCCCATAGATATTTGACACTTTCTGTCACCCCCTTTTAATTTATAATGTTTTTAATCATAAATTTCTTTAGTTACGACTAATTAGAATGAAGTTCTAAACTTAACTACATATTTTTACTACCACTCCATTGTGACACTCGTAGACGCTCGAATCGTAGTTAGTGTCCTTGGTCACTATAAGCATCAAAAAGGCGCCGTTTTTGGGTAATGGTGTCACGTGAAAATGTAGTAAATTAAAGGTTTTGTTCTTTTTAGTGTAGTTTTACTAATATTACTTTTAGTTTTATTTTCATTTTTAGTTGTTTGTGCATGCAAGTCCTCTGAGCATTCTGAGAGAGTGAATGACAATTCGGTTGAGGCAGATCAAGAAGTCGAGGGTGACTTCAAGTTAACTGCACTGGTTTCTCAACTAAATGACTTGACCATTAAAAATCTGAGGTGGAAACCCAGTGCAAACACCAAGGCAGGTATATGCCTCCTCAAGAGCGGAAGAAGCCCAGAAAAGATGAGAACATCGTGCTGATGACACGCTTCAAATCATTCTATAAAAGAGCATCGATCAAGATCAATGAGAGAGAATGTGGAAGCGTTAAATCAATTGATTGGATCTTATTCTATATTAGTCCAACACATCAGATCATTCCTGATTTTACAGTGCATCATCTCCATCCAAACGACATATTGGGGTTACCTAGTGACACTAGGTCTATCTCCGATAACAGAAAGTGAGGCACGACCTACGTCGTGCCACAACAGCAAAAAAGACGCTTCTTGGGAGGCAAACCAAGGTCTTAAATATTTTTAGGATTTCATTTTTATAAATAATGGTGCGTTGATATTGCAGGATAAATCGAGAAAAATGTATACAATTTTGGGTTGGCGAGCAAAAAGTCTAGCCAGCGAATGCCAAACAGGGTGGCATCCACTACTGAATCCTCCGTTTGGCTCAATACGGAAGCAATATGGAGCCTGTAAAACTCGGCAAACATGGGAAGCAGCTCGGCAAATCACCAGCCAGTTTGGTGACCTCGATACAGACCGCCAAATTGACCTCTGTGAAACTGAAGATTTTACCTAAAAGGTAGGAAATTTGAACACTCGGCGTTCTGCCAAGTGGGCTGGCGGGTGTGACTAACGTCGCCAAATGAACTCGAATTGAATGTCTATTGTTGACACACAATTTTGACCCTCCACAATTTAATTAATTTTCAAGCTTCTCTAACTTCAAACAGTTTAAGTCGATTATTTTGAAAAAATTAAAAATACTTTAGAAATCATTTTCAAGGAGATTTTCCTTTTTTTCCTATAAAATATATATCTATATACTTGAAATATATAGATTTATATATTTTCAATAAATATTTAGAAAATGGTGTTTTAACTAAGTTAGCATTTTTATTTTAAAAATAATTAAGATCATATGCAAAGACGATTTTTTTATATTGTCGGAGTTAAAAAAGCTTAATAATTAATAAGATGCATAAGTTATTTTCATACTAAGGCCATCTCTTTGCTTTTAGCCTCTTTTAAAATCAGTTCAAGCCCAATTTAAACTAATTCGAAACTCATTCTCAGCCCAATATCAATATACATCAATCAATATACATTAGCAACAACTCATTCCTTCTTTAAAACCAATTCCAAAAAGCACACCTACACCAACAATACAATATTGGAAAAACTTCAAAATATGACAAACATCCATATATATTCAAAAAAAAATTTAGCTATGTTTTATTTTTTTTCATGCTATATGGATATAATTAGACTATAAATAGCAAAGTTAATTCTACGCAAATAAATATTTTTTATATATATTTAATATAATAAATAAATATTAAATAGAAAAGTAATTATAATTGAATGCCTAAATAATTATGGCAGACACATCTGTGATCTTTTTTCCATGTTTACCATCATCAAGTTTTTTTCTTTCATCAATATTCATACATCACATATTTTCTGCCCCCCTGCCTCCCAAATTCATTCAAATTCAGGATACTTTACATCACTGCAGTAGCGATTTTTGTGATATTGTATCCATCAGGTACTTATTAATTACATATTTATATCGTACTTATATAATTTGATACCCATAAATTAATTTTTGTTTTGTTAGTTTGTCTAATGTATCTATACTTATACAATTTGATACCCACAAATTGTTATCTTTTTTGCTCGTTTGTATAAAGTATCCGTATTTTTTCTTGACAACAGTGTTGAAATGTATCTATGTTTATAAACATAGATACATGTAGTATTATACAAGCACAAGTTAAAATGTTGATTTACCAAGACAATTATATATGGATATATAAGCAATATATCCAAGATAAAAAGTTGGAACGAGAATACAAGTATAGTTGTATCCAACGTATTCATTTTTGTGTTTAACAACTAGTGTATCTATTGTCACGTAGTTCACCTATTCAAAAATCGAAATACTTAACCTTCATTTACAAATTCAACAAGTTGCTTACAACAATAACCTGAATTAACAAAAAAATATAAATATCCTTACGACGACAAAATAAGAAATATGGAGACAACAAAAAAATTGAGTATGATGTATCACAATTTTTGTTAAACTGCTAAAGAATATGATCTGGTATGTCTTTAAATAATTAAATTTTAGTTATAAAGTTAATTATGAAAAGTTGCTAATTATATGGACGTAATGTAAGGATATGAGAATATATTTAGATTCAATTCATTTTTTAATTTGTTGTACTTAAAGACGTATTAATACATAAATAAAAAAAACTATACAAAAATACAACTAAAAAGTGCCATAAATTATAGTCATTTATTGTAAATAACATACTTATAACTATTGATATTCATTAATCTGTAAATATAATATTTTTTTAAGTTGATCTACAATATTTACAGTAAAAGAATATATACATACAATAGAAGTCCAACGATCCGACCCGGTATCTTTTTCTTCCCAGCAATTCACGACCCCAGCGTCTTCTTCATACGCGAAAGAACACAGAACGATCCAGCAGTCCCAGAAATTGCGACCCGAGTTCAGCTTTAACCCAGTCGAGGCGTCCTTCTCCCTCTCTCCTATCCTCTCGATACAGCAGCATACTCGAATCGGGTCAGGTGTCTCAATCTCGTAGATTCGTTCGTCCTTCCTCTCATATCGTTTTTCCATTGAGAATGGTACAAGTTTGGGACAAATTCCAGCTCGTCCCTTAGCCCTTTAGAATTTCAAATTTTGAACTAAACATTCACACATTGTTTTCCCCCTCAAATTAGACCTAGAATCTCTCCTATATAAATTCTCCTCTTTCACGGTTCAAAGGGATGAGTTTTGAAACCTGAGAGTACCCCTAAAGGTTTTGGAAATCTTGGTTCAATAGTTTAATTTTTGTGGTTGTTCGAGTTGAAAGAGTCGTCTTCTCAACTCGTTGTTATAGTTTGCTGCTCAGCTTCTTTCTTCTTTTAAAATATGTTTATTATTCCATTGTGTGTTGAATGACTGAATTAGACCAGTTTAATTGTTTTATCTGTTAGTAATTTTGATTTTTGGCTTTTGCTGCTGTCCATTCTAATGTCTTGGTAATTAGTAAAAGCTAAATTTCTTATTTGTCGTAGTTACTGATTGTTTAGTTCTCTGTTTATGTTTTCTGTTTACCATTAATTTAATATTTGTCGAAAAGAGGTTGATTGCTAGTATTGTAGTAACCCTTATATTTATTTAGCTTTTCTTGTATGTTAAATTAGTTCATTTGTTTTGCATATTCATATGAACAGTAACTTGGAATTTCTTTATTGGTAAATCCTTTTAAGTTATAAATGATCGGTATGCATCCTGTCGTAATGATTCTTGTCTCTTGTTCTTTAGCCTTTTTGTAGTTCCATGCTTAGCTTTCTTTATCACTCATGTGTCCGATTCCAAGAATGCTATCTGAAATATGGAGTTTAGTTTTATCAGTTTTAATGTTTTCATCTTCTTTTTTTTTCTTTGAAACTCTTTATTCGTTGCTGAAATGCCTTCTATGTTTGTAAAATCTTTTGGTGTGATTTGGTCAAATAACAGACCATTATATTGGCTCTCAATGCCAATCAAGAGCCTGTTTGAAAGAGAAATTGCTTACCTTTGGGGATGGTCTTTAGCACTCTCCAAAGAGTTAGTTTGGGATGGATTAAAGGTCATATTATATGTCCTAAATTTATGAAATTACTCTACTTAGATCCTTGTTTAAATGTGTTAAGTTATTTTGGTGTAAAGTTATTTTATATCTCCCTACCCTCTGATTTCTTGTTTTCCCTTCGTATATGCTGAATGAGATGGCTTAAAACTTGATCAAGTTGAGTCCAAACGGATTTATCCTTAATTAGGAATGCAATTGTTTCAAACTCCTTTTCTATTTTGATCAAAGGTTGCATTTAATGGAAGGTTTCCTGATAGCAAATGGGTTTTAGTTGTTGTTACACAAATTTTGGTTACCTATCGTTGTTAGTTGCCTTCATCTCAGACTGTTATTGCTTTACACTAGTTGTGAGTTTCTTATTGTTTCTTGTAGATCATAAGTAGATCAATTCATTACTTTACTCAATTAGTTTTTGGCATTTTACTTGATTCTGTGTGTATGTCCCCCTAAACCAGATTTATCCTAATATGTGTCTCTTTACCTCTTCTCCTTTTCTTTTTTTTTTTAAAAAAAAAGCTTTATTGTTGCTTATTTCATATATATATATATATATATATATATATATATATATATATATATATATTTAGTCTCAAGTACAAATTGTCTAATATCTTTGTGATCACAATTAGTAGTGCTTCCATTTCGTAACTTCAAGAGTTATATTTTGTATCTTGTTTAGCAATTAAAGGAGTTTAGTTAATTAATTTATTTCTTCAGATATCTATATTCTAATCCTTGTTCTTCTCATTTTTCTTGGCATGAACTCACCCATTTGAGTCCATTTGGACTTTCCATTCTCTTGCATCCTCCTCTATTTGAGTCAACCTCCATCAAAATCGTGAAAGGGAAGCTAGTATTTTGACCAATTTAATCAAAGTAAAACAGATTTGCAGCAGCCCCAAAAGGCTAGAAGAAGAGCTTTTCTTGGACTTGAAAAAAGTTTGAGAACACAAACAGGATCAGAATGTGTTTTGGGCCCAAGGCCTAAAGTCAAAGCGGCAAAAGTATTATGAAAACTTACATAAATTTACTAAAATAAAAAATATCTATCATTTATAGCAAAAATATATATATTTTTTTTACTTTATCACCTTTAGTACATTTATAATACACTTTTAATTCATATTACAAAAAATTATCTATTATTCACATATAATATAAGTTTTATTGATGGATAATGCATTTATCACACTTTTTAATACGCTTATAATATAATGTGTCAACTTCTTACCAAACATGCATAATATGTTTTTAAAAAATAGTTATAATACATATATATTGCATACTTAGTTCACTTTTAATACATGTTAAAGATTTAACATAGTATTGCTATAAATTGTAATAAATAAAAAGTAACCCTAAAATAAGTAATTATTTTTTAAAAGTCATTCATCCAAGTAATTTTTTCAAGTATTATTTCAGCCCCAGAAGGGTCGAATGTGGGCTGGAAACTTCAATTATCTGATTACATTTACTTTTGTTTCCTTATTATTTTTTACTGTGAATGCTAACTCTCGTTAATTTTTTCTCATTAACTTGGATGAATCATTGGAGGTTTTAATTGGCTCTTTTATTTCGTCATTTGTTTATATAAGTATTTTAATTTTCAAAACCCTTTTTTAAGTTGAACAGTTTAAACTTATTAGAATAATTTAAGAACCTTTTATGTTCTTTTATAGTTATCGAACAGCTTTAAAGCCATGTTTACGAATTTGAAGTAACTATATAGTTCAAATTTTTTAATAGGATAAAAAATTGTTAAGTTTCTTAAAATAAATTAGTTGTCTTTTAATTTAACTTGGAACTTTGTATGATGACTTAAGGATCTTTAATATCCTTTCACAGTTGTTAAACAAAGTCTTTTAATCCACGTTTATGTGTTGAATTATTTGAATGCTTCAAAATATCACTGTGGACAAAAGTGAAGATAAATCTTAAGACTTTTAGAAGTATCAAAAGATTTTTATACAAGTTTCTACCAAAAATTTTATAATTAACTCTTTTAAATATAAATTAGCCAAACTTTTAAATCCGTAGTCGGTCAACCGTGTGTTAGCGGATTCTCTAAGATATCTAAACTCTTTCTTAGAGAATTATTTGAACCCTTACCTGACTCTAGCTTTATTTAAAAAATTTTCTTACAAAAACTCTTTTTAAATGGTTTTCTTAAGTTTCCCGAAAAAATCAAGTAGCGACTCCTAATTAAATTGTAAATTTTTCCAAAAACTTAACCAAATTGCCTAAGTTGCGAAAACGGCTTCGATACCTTTAGTTTTCAAAATCGGATTGTAACATCTATAATAGCCAAACGCCTCTTAATTTGAATTTCTTCACTTTACCTCGCTTTAAAACCTCCCAACTTCACACCAAGGTATTACTCTCGGAATTTCTACTTACCATTAGTATTATGGTTAGTAATTAGTGCGCAGGAGTGGATTCCTTTGCCGCCTAGCATTTCAAAAGCACTTTGATCGGCATAAAAGGTTAGTCTCTAAAACCTCGAATTTATTTTTGAAGATTTTTTAAAAATTTGCAATTATACTATCAGAATGATGTGTGCTGGGCCTCTCTAATAGTAATAGGTTATTGTAATAGTAATAGGTTGTTGTAATGTTGTTTTGAATTGATATCTTTGCCTGAATTATCTTAACACTTGAATGTCGTCGTGTTTGTGCTTTTATTTGATTAAATTCACAATGAATGTTGCTTGATTGTTGCTACAATGAATGGGTAAATTCCAAGTGACTCACATTTATGCTATAAAATGAAAATTGCTCAATGAGGGGATGGGGTGACAACATTTTTAAGGGTAATCATAGTTAAATGGCAAAATATTGTAAAACAAGAGAAGTCTGAGTATTCCGCAGTGATGAAAAGTATGGATCTTGTGTAAATTCCGTATATGCATGCTTTGATTTCTCTTTCGGGACTTGTAAGGTCAGTTTCGATTATGGATTGAAAAATAGGCACGTTGAGTCATTCGACGAGCTGGTCGAGATCGTAGAACGGTTCGACGGTTCGGCGGTTCTCCTACTGGCAATATACCGCTCTCATTTCATTTCTCATGTGTTATGGGATATGTAACCTTCGGTGGACACATTCATATCGCCGAAAGTATTCAGCAATCCACCGAATACACTTTTGATCGCCTTTCGCATGCCCCTCTTTGACTTTCCATCACTGTAACTTTCGGCAGACAAATTCACGATGGCTAAAAGTATTCGACGTCTCTCCGAATAGAGAATTCCATCGCCAACTTGGCAAATTGTTAAACAAACTTTTCAGCGAGTTCGATCGAGCTCGCCAAAGAGGTTTGGCGATTCGCCAACTGGATCAATGAATATTTATGTATTAGATTTTTTGTGTTTAAGTTTGATTGTCTAGCTAATTAATCACAAAATTTTGCAGATACAACATGCACCAACTTAAACACGCAACCCCAAAAGAAGGCAAAACAGGCATTCATATCAATGAAAGAGGATCAAACCCTCCAATGAGAAGAGGCGATGAACTCCCACTTGACAACAACAAGAGGAAGAAACATATGGCAAAGAAAGGAATAGTTGTTGAGGCTTAAATTGAGTGGAATGATCCTAAAGATGATCAACCATTGATGCAACAATAGATTAGGCTCCGAAATATGTCTCAACCCTCATCCAACAGGGGTTTATCAGATGCAGTCACTTCCATCAGGAATACATCAGCTGCAACTCCTACTAAACCAGCTCCAAAGCCAGCTCAGACACCTCCAGTAGCCCTTGCACCTCCTATCGTGTCTCTAAATCGGCTGATGAATAGGTTGAAGGATGATGGAGTACGAACTATTATAAAGGAGAAGTTTTTATTCGGGTAGGGCTTAGAGGGAAAAAATCTTGATGTTTTGGACACCTTTCGCTATCATAGGTTCTAGCAGTTTACGAGGCCTCGAGGCCCATACATTCTTCTTGGGTGAGGGAATTTTATGTAGCATATGGAGAGTCGGTTTTGAAGAACAAGAAGAAGGCAAACGAGTTTAGACCGGTGAGATCGGTCATGGTTAGAGGTCGGAAAGTAGAGTGCCACAGCGAGCATATCAACGATGTATTGGGAAGGTTGTTGCACTCCGTACTCCCTTATGAAGGATTGCCCATTGCTGCATCTTTAGACGACCTGAAGGAGTGGTTGGCTCCTATGATTTCTGAGGACACCGATAAATGGATCGGGGTTGGAGCTTCTATTGAGAAGATGGATCTAAACATTGCTGTTAGGTTCTGGTTTGGCTTCATCAGAAGCACCGTCATGCCATCCCAGAATGAGTATGTTCTGTGCCTTCCTAAGAAAGCTTGCCTTAGTTTTATCATGTCTAGGAGGAGCATCGATCTTGGATTGTTGATGTAATAAGAGATGGCCATGAGGGCCAAACAGAAGCAAACTTCTCTACCATTTCCTATACTGATCACGGAGTTGTGCCGGCGTTCTGGAGTGCTCTAGGCACTGCGATAGACATTGAGGTCATCCCTTCATCCTCCACTGACATTTGGCGCATTGAGGTCAAGT
Organism: Solanum chilense; assembly: GCA_032847665.1. Lineage (NCBI taxonomy): Eukaryota > Viridiplantae > Streptophyta > Magnoliopsida > Solanales > Solanaceae > Solanum > Solanum chilense. The sequence continues at coordinate 11,826,734 of CM064971.1, read as the reverse complement.
ACACAGGCGAAGAGGCTGACAGGAGGAAAGTGGTTCCTAAAGATACTACTCTAGAGGTTAATGTTGACTTACTACTTGCAGATGCATATGCACCCACGCCGACCTCAGGGTCACCACGTACATCAACTCATTTCTCTTGTTCATAGGATCCAGGTGCTTCCTCTTCTGGTCATCCGATCAGAATTACTCAGGCCATGATCTTGAAAATGGGGAGGTTGACCCAATCAGCTGAGGCGGGGACAACAAAACTGGAGAGATTAGTTCCATAGATGATCGAGAGCGTCATAGTTGTTGCACTCACCCCACTCTAGGCCTATGTTGAGGCTTTGACTTTGAGAGTTACAGCTTGTGAGAGTAGACAGGGGATACCATTCGATATACCTACTATGAAATTTGACATTGCATATCTGTGGAAGGACGTCGATTATCTAAAGTCTGTCGACTTCAACGATCTAATGAGGCTCGCTGATGATGGAGGTTCCGTAGTAACGTCGGAGATTCCTCTAGCCACCACTGAAGTTGTACATATAAGATATACAACAGATATGGCTTTCAATGAATATACTGACGAGGAGTTGGTAGCAATACATGAGGAGAAGACGAGAGGTATCCAGGAGGAGAGTATCTATAAAGACTTGGCAGATCTGGTAGCAAGACTTGTGTAGTCGAAGATCCATACATTGCCACTGAGACGCTGCCGTCAGATCCTAATATTTATGGAAAAACTATGATTCATGAGGCTCTTCCGAGCACTGATGCCCAAGCACAGACTGCTGACCAGAGTGTTGATGCCCCGATAGGAGGAGAGGCTGCATAGAGAAGATCTTTCTTAACCTTTCTCTATCTTACTTTGATTTTACTTTGCGATATTGATACTTGTATTTGAGGACAAACACATTTTAATTGTGGTGAGGTGAGGCCCACAACTTTTGTCTTTATACTACTTATTTTTGTGTATATAGTTGGGTTGTTGTTTTAAATTGTGTTTTATGTCGCTAGTGCGATTGATTAAGCTTATGGATTTCTTTTGATTTTAATTGATTGCAAATTTTGACATTTTTGAAAAAAATTCATTTTTTTTTTTGAAAATTTTCTCCACCTTTTGTGTTAAAGTGGTTGTTCTCGTACAAATTAAGTCTCGATTTTGATCAATCTCAATGACTTAAATGGTGCTCTTGATCAAACAAACTTGAATGTGCGCTACGAAGAGATCAAATGAAGTTGCATAGACAATATGTAAACTCTTGGAATCTCGTTGCGATTAGCCATGTATCATTTCTCTTGTGAGATTGTTGCACACTAGCGGAAGAGTTTGGTCTTGTTTGACTTTAGTATTGATGCCTTGTGTAATGATCTTACGATAAACCATGGATGAATGAACCTAGAATTTTCTCCGTTAGTCTTGTATACCAAGTGATGCTTTCTCTTGATATGATCTAATTAGGCAACTTTATAGAGTATTAGTCAATTTCACATATACCTCTTTTGTGACCTTCCTTGTGAGTGTGCGAACCTCTCTTGAGCACCCCTTGAACTTTACCTTTCTTTAGAAGAAACTTGTTAAAATCTAGACCTTTATTCAACCATTACCTATAATCCTCATGACTTGTGATTTAGTGAACAGTCAACTTAAACCAAAAGCTTAAGTTAGGGCTACTGCGAAAGGAAAAGGAGAAGTCAAGAAGTGCAAGAAAAGTCTCCCTTAAATCATGATATTGCAAAGAAATGGAAATTATCCTTATAAAAAACGAAATATAAAAAGAAAGAAAAGAACGTAAAAGAAAGTTGTGGAATAAAAGTACAAAAGAAATTTGGGTTTCTAAGCAATCCATGGACATGAATAATAGGATAACTTAGAAGCACTAGAATAAAAAATGATAGAAGAAGGTGAAGAAAAGAAAGTATTGTGAGCTCCACAATTCATGAGAATCTTTAGTCACTAAGGCTAAATTATCATACCTTTACACTCAACCCCATTACAAATCTTGAAAAGACCTCTTTTATCTTGAGAAATCTGAAACTATCATTGACTAGAAAATAAGAGCAAAACTATGGGTAAAAATATGCATTGCGTTCCTCTTTTTGAGAGTGAGCATTGCATCTGATTCCTAATCTTAAATTAATTGACCCTTGTGCTTAAATATGGAATCATTCTTTATGTGATCAGATATTGTTGTTAAGTTTGAACTTGCATTAGTACCAAGTATTGTGAGTCTGAGAGTCTTTGGTAATGGTGTGTCACAACTTGAATTTTTGAGTACCAAATTGATCCTTGCATAAGTAGTATGAGTCTTGTTGTGTATGTTCATGATTGAGTATTGTGTAGCATTATTTGAGACATTTTATTTGAACTGATGAACTTGAGTTTTACTTGAGGACAAGCAAATGTTTAAGTTGGGGTGTTGATGAGTCCTCAAATTTGTCTCATTTAGGGCTTCATTTTGATAGAAATAGCATCCTCAAATGCTTAATTTATCCCAATTTCTGATAAAAACACTTAAGTTTCAGGAATTTGAAGATTTAAGGAAAGCATGGATACTATAGCGCAAAAAGGAACAGAAAAGGTGAAAAGAACAAAGAAAATGAAGCATGAGCATCGCCAAGTACACTTGGTGAGTTGCCGAAGGGACATACTCCGCCTTTTGTTCTAGTACGCGAAATCTTGAAGGAAGAGGATAAAAAATGCAGAGAAACAAGCAATCAGAACAATGTCAAACAGTTCCACGAAGCAGTACTATACCACCCAATGGTCCAGAACATGAAGATGTTGTGGGCAAGTACAAAAAGGTGATGAACTAGAAGAAGGCGACCTCTACTAACCTCGTCGAATGATCCGCCACGACACTAAATCTGAAAACAATAAATACTAGCATTAGTTATTATTTTAAGGATCCGAACATTGTTATAGTTTTTACCTTAGAATACTATTTTTCTTGCATATTCTCTCAAGTTTGGAGAGGGTTTCTTCGAACACTTGAAGAAAGAAGAAGTTCATCTTCCCCAAGTTGGAAGTGGGTATTCTCCATTCTTCTTCCTTTGCTTCAATCAAGGTTTAATTTCTTATATCCATTTGATTTTAATATCATTTTAGCTGTAATTTATATTTCTTGATGTGTGCCTAAAAACTCCATTCTTGGGGTGTTATTTAGCAAATATGAGTTGATATTATTGTTGAGTCTTGCTTGATGCTAGGTTAGATGTATTTTAATGGTGATTTCACCTAGTTGTTGTGGTTTAATTTTAATGGATTTGTACTTGCAAATACAAAATCACCCATGTGCTTTCATCTTGCTCGACCATGAGGTCGTGAAACTAAGACCGTTAAATTGATGACATAATGAGTGTGTCGACATGAAGTTCAGCCCGAGTGGGTGAGCCCTAGTCTCATATCCTAACACTCAACTCGAGAGGGTGAGCGGGATAAGGGGTAGGCAGGCCTTTATGTGGCAAATGGGTGTCCGAGAGGAATCCAATTGAAACGGGATAAGTTGCTTGAGAGAGAACTTATTTCCATCTAGAGCTTATCCGAGTCACTGTTATTTTTTAAATTTTCTATCGAAAGCATGTACCCAACGATTGCGGTCACACTCCAAGAATTTCTCCTCATACTTGATTTTCTTTGCATCTCAAATGTGTTTACTACTTGTGACAAACGCCCCAATGATAATTGACATTTTCATATCACCTCCCTTTAATTCATGATGTTTTTAATAGTAAATTCTTAGGCTACGACTAATTTGAATGAAGTTCTAATTAACTACATATTCTCACTACCAATTCCTTGGGATACGACCCCAATCCTCAGTTGGGTTACTATATCATCAACGATCGTAGACACGTGAACCGTAGTTAGTGTCGTTTGTCACAATAAGCATCAACGTGTAAAGTGCTGAATCAAATTTGGACATTTTTCATTTATTTTCAAAATAATTCTTAAGCCACGAATTTAAAATTAAGAAAAAAGAAATACCCAATGAATGAATGACATGTACTATTTTACCTAAAAGTAATATAACTATTTAAAATTTATTTTGTAGCACTCTATCCCCCTCCCATGCACCTCACATCCCGCCCCCAACCCATCTTCTTCGCGCTTTTTGCAAAAAAAAAAAAAAAAAAATCAATCTCAAGATTTTTCTTATCAAAATTTGATTTGTTTTATCCCAATAGTCAAAGTCTTGTGCTAAATATGTTTTCTCCAGTATTAAATATTAGTTTCTTGAATTTTCTTAGACCTTTCAATGATTAGAGAATATGATTGAATGTAGAACTATTTATCAACTACTTAAAGAAACACAAATGTGATGTGATGTGATGTGATGTGTGTTCCTCCATTAACACCTATCTCTTTTTAAATGCTTCAAATTCTAAAAAATAAGAAGATAGGATATCAATTATTTTTCTGTCAAACTAAATTGAGGAGGAAAAAGGGAAACAAAATAAGAAAATATTTTCAAACTTGAGGAAAGAACTCACTGCTTCCTTGTCACCCTCAAATCTATTTTTTCATGGAAGTAGATTAAGTTTAGGATGTTGGCGGATATAAATGGGAAAGAAGATAAATAATAAAAAAAAAACAGTGAAATAAGCATCAAGTTAATATTTTTCACGCTTACTCAACTATTTACTTTTTTCATAAAGTCACTTAACTCTAATTTTCAACTCAAAATTCAGTCAATTATTACATCTTTGCATAGAAAGTCACTCAACCTATTCAATTTTTTTTCCATTAGAATTTGCTGACATGAAATTTTATTTCTAATTAAAATTTTAATAAATAAATATTATCCATTTAAACCATTTAATAACCCACCCACTTGAACTAACCTACTAAAATGTAATACCGACACTTTTATTTGCTCTTTTCTCCAAAATTATTTTCTTGGTCTCCCATTCTTTCTCCTCGGTGTCTTTTTTTTTTCTTCTCAATTTTAGCCTTTTTTAAATCCTTCGTTTGGTAAATTTCAGCTAAACAAGAAGTAGATTGTGAGTATAACATTATTGGAAGGATGCAGGGTTGTACATGGAAAGTTTATTAAGAGAGAATCTATGAAAAAACGTCAGATAATGCGAGTTCAGGTTCAGGTAATATCTAGAATCTTTTCTCAAAATAAGGTTTTTTATCCTTTCGCCTTCATATGACGACTCTCAGTAACAACATCATTTAAAATCGGGAAAATGCACCCTCAACCTATACCGAAATTTTAGAGACACACTTATACTATACTAATGTTCTATTACCCTCCTGAACTTATTTTATAAGTAATTTTCTACCTCTTTTCGGCCTACGTGACACTAGCTTGAAAAAAAAAAGTCAACCAGCGTTGGACCCCAAAAGATAATGCCACGTAGGCCAAAAAGGGGTAGAAAATTATTAATAAAATAAGTTCAGGGAAGTAATAGGACCTTAATATAATATAAGTGTATCTATGCGATTTCGGGTATAGATTGAGGGGGTATATGTGCATTATCCCTTTAAAATCATTTAAAGATAACAATGCTAATGAACATTAACTAAAATTTTTTAAAAAATGGAGACAAAAAAGAATGATTTACTGAGATCAGAAATTGAGATATCCCTAACTAAAAGAAGGGAAAAAAGGCTGAAATTGAGGTTTATTTTTAAAAAAATAATTATTAAAAAAAAAAAGTCAAGGAGAACAGAGAAAATAATTTTGGAAAATAAAGGTTAATTAAGATGGTTAATATTATATTTTTTAGCGAGTTGGGTCATCAAATGAAGCGGTTCATTAAATGGTTTGAATGGATATATGTTTATTTCTTAAAATTTTAGTTAGATATAAAAATTCCAAATTAGTAAATTTTAATTAAAAAAATAATTAAATAGGTTGAGTAACTTTTTATGCAAAGATCTCATAGTAGAGTGACTTTTGAGTTGAAAATCAAAGTTAATTAATTTTATGTGAAAAAAGTTAATAGTTGAGTGACCATCAAAGATATTAACTCAATAAGTCTCTCACGCGCATGTAATGAGTGTATCACACTCATTGTGCCATGTAAGCAAAATGTGGCAAAATGACACAACGAGACCCTACATAAGGTGTTTAAAATGAACATTGTTCAATTAAAGTGTCTAACTGAAACTTCGTGCCAATTTTAGGGAACCATCGATGAATTTAACCTATAAATTATGTATTTAATTAAGTATTGAATAATCATAATAATAATAATAGCATATCGTTAATATCATAATCATATCATACATCATTATCATATACTTTAAATATTAAATGACTTTTAATTCCTTCAAACAAATAATACCATAATGGAGTAATAATTTGGTACAATGATGGAATGTACACATCCAAATAATAATTTACAAAAAGTGAATGGAAAAAAAGAGACACATTCGAATGCTTAGCATGTTGTTATGGTAGTATATTTAATGAATAATGATGGCTTCTACAATAAAATATTTTTCTTAATAATGTACATATTCATAGGACTTACGAGGAAAAGAGAAATGCATAAACAATACTCATTCTGTCTATTAACCATCTTTTAGCAAAACTCCTACAAAACTAAAAGGAGAGGAACTTCATTTCGCCAAAGAATATGCAAGCTGATTATCCTAACCGAATGTTTTCATATTTACCTAGTCCTTTCTCTTATAGGAAAAGATTTATTTTGCTAGTGTTTATATAACACTTGATTATTTCGGTCTTAACAAAAACCTCTTTGAAAATTTCAATTGATTGTTGAGATATATGTAGCCCATGAAAACATGATCCGCTTAATTCAATCCATCAAAAAAGTTGACTGATAGGTAGTTCAAATTAACTTGTGACGGAAAACCTCATCAAAATATTTATAAAAATATATATATATATGTTTAATTTAAAAGTATCACTTGTTTAACCTTTTTAACCATATTATGTGAAAATTTACTCTACTTTTATATTGGTAATCTCCTCTAGTTTTTTTGGTGTTACTTGGGGAGGTTTTCGATTTTTTGTCCTTCTCTCTTGTAATTATTCAAATAAACAAGGTAGGGGCTAATGATGAACCTCATTTTAATTATTTTTTTTGGGTTAAAAAAGGATGACCCTGCTCAATGGGGTTAAAAATTGATTGAACAAAGACCAACATTCAAGATTCGAGCTAAAAGATTTTTTTTTGTTTGATAATGATGAATTATTCTTGGAGTTTTGGTTATGACATTTGTAGCATATATGAAATTTTTACATAACCTAGCAAACATAACTACTATCTACTATGTTTAGCTATAGTTTAAAATATTATCGAATATAATTATAATAAAAATTTTATCGTAAATCTCTCTCCTTTGTCCCCCCCCTCTCACATTTCTACCTCGCTCCCTTGTATCAATTGTATTATACCAAATACATGAATGAATACATAGAAAAACAAGAAAATTACCAATTGTATCAATTGATACAAGTTAATGAATACAATTGCATTACTCTAAGTCTCTAATGATTATGTCAAACATGTATATATTAGCCTATATTAGTTTGTGTATTAAATATAACTTGTATCAATGAATATTTGAGTTTTTCACACTTACAATAATAATGCTCCCTATGAGTATCTCTTTTACACCACATACAATTTGTTGGATACGCTATATAACAATAAGAAAATCAAACCAAATTAAAATCAGAATTTTTATAAAGCATCACAAAAGGAAGAGTCTTTTTAGAACAAGTTGAGACCATAATCAACTCTTGTAAGACCAAACCAAATACTATGAAATTGTGTGAGCATATAAGATCAATTACATAAAAAAAATTAAATGATTAGGTCACATATCATCTATTGTACTCTTTTAAAAGCTCAATTAATGGTGCAACTCTTCATACTCTTGTTGTTTGATTGTTACTAAGCTCTCTTTATAATAAGAAATATCCCAACCACCAAATATTGCATGTCTACTCAAGCCTGAATATTGAAATCCAAGATAACTCATCTTGTTAGTTCGAACACTATAAGAGACCAGTTGAGAAGATTTAACTACTGAAATGAGAGAGCCATCATTGTTGGGAAAACGCGGACAAACACAAAAGTATATATGGTAAAAGTAATGGAAATAAAATGGGAAAATAACGACACCAAGAATTTTACGTGGAAACCCTTCTGAATAAGGGAAAAAACCACGGACCAAGAGGAGCAACTGATATTACTATAGTAAGGAATTTTACACTGTGTAGTCACGAATACAACACTCAAAGTGACTACTACACACTCAAAAGGAACAATACTCTTTTGGTTTCCGTCTTACTAAAATATCGCTCACACTCTATTTTTCTTCACAGACTATTTTCTTGTATAGTCTATGGAATACCTCACTTTGCTCTAAAAATGGTTTTTCTCTCTAACTTGGTGTGTTCTACAAATGAGCAAGAATGCTCTATTTATAGAAGGATAAAACCATGCCTATGTCACTAATGACATATGTAAACATAGCAAAGTCAAGAATGGTTGCAAATCTTACCAATTTGCCAACTACCAAATCTTTTCTTTTCAACTCCAATTACTATTCCTTTTTAACAATTGCTTGTACCAATTGAATAGCTAAAGTTGACTAAAACAATGGGATAGATTCAACAAATCTCCCCCTCCAGTCCCATTTACTGGAAGAAGGTATCTTCAACTTCTTTAGAGAGAGCTCATACCCACAAGTTCTTTGCATAACTTGAACTTGTCTTTCGGTATCATCTTGGTCAGCATATCTGCAGGATTTTCACTTGTGTGAATCTTTTTGACTTGAAATGATTCATTCTCCACTTTCTCACGAATCCAATGATATCTGACGTCAATGTGTTTTGTTCTTGCATGGTACATGGAGTTCTTGCTCAAGTCTATTGCACTCTGGCTGTCACAATAGACAATATACTCCATCTGATTCAAATCAAGCTCTTGAAGAAATCGCTTTAGCCATATCATCTCCTTGCCGGCTTCAGTAGCCGCAATATACTCAGCTTCAGTTGTAGATAGTGCAACACACTTCTGCAACTTTGACTGCCATGATATAGCTCCCCTGAAAAAGTAAACAAATATCCAGTAGTGGATTTTCTATTATCAAGGTCACCTGCCATATCAGAATCTGTATAGCCTTTCAAGATTGGATTTGATGCTCCAAAACACAAGCATTCATCTGAGCTTCCTCTAAGATACCTGAGTATCCATTTCACAGCTTCCCAATGCTCTTTTCCCAGATTTTCGAGAAATCTACTGACAACACCAACTGCGTGAGCAATATCAGGTCTAGTGCACACCATTACATACATCAGACTTCCGACGACGGAGGAATATGGAACTTTGGCCATGTTATCTTTTTCCTCCCTAGCTGTAGGACACATCTTCTTGCTCAACTTCATATGACCAGCAAGAGGTATACTCACAGGCTTCGCATTCTTCATATTGAAGCGCTCCAGTACGTGTTCAATGTACTTCTTCTGGGACAAATAAATCTTCCTTTCATCTCTAAGACGAGTAATTCTCATGCCCAAAATTTGTTTGGCATGACCCAAGTCTTTCATAGAAAAAGACTTACACAACTCTTTCTTCAGCTCGTCAATCTTGGAAGTATTCTTGCCCACAATCAACATATCATCCACATACAACAAAAGGATGATGGAATCATTGTCAGAAAATTTTTGTACAAATACGCAATGATCTAAAGAAGTCTTCTTATAGCCTTGCTCCCCCATGACAGATTCAAACTTTTTGTACCACTGTCTGGGAGCTTGTTTTAGGCCATAGAGGCTCTTTTTGAGTTTGCATACAAAATTTTCTTTACCATCTACTTTGAAGCCCTCAGGTTGTTCCATATAAATCTCTTCTTCTAGGTCACCGTGAAGGAAAGCCGTCTGCACATCCATCTGCTCAATCTCTAAATTAAGACTAGCAGCCAAACCTAGAACTGTGCGAATCGAGGACATTTTCACAACAGGAGAAAATATTTCGTCAAAGTCAATACCTTTCCTTTGACCGAATCCCTTAACAACCAATCTAGCTTTGTACCTGGGCTTCAAGTTGTGTTCTTCAACTTTAAGTTTGAACACCCACTTGTTCTTCAAAGCTCTCATACCCATGGGCAATTTTAACAACTCATAAGTGTGGTTCTCATGCAAAGACTTCATCTCGTCTTGCATGGCTTCAATCCATTGATTCTTGTGCTCATCTTCCATGGCCTCCTCATAACATTCAGGTTCTCCCCCGTCAGTGAGTAACACATACTCATTGGGTGAATAACGGGAGAAAGGAAACCGCTGTCTTGTGGACCTCCGAAGCGGAATGTTTGATTCGTCCACAACTTCATGAGCAACAGGATTATCAATAACAATATCATTGTTATTATCAACATCAACATGTTGATTCAATACATGATTTTGGGCATCACCATGATTATCAAACCCAACAACATCATGCACACTTGTGTGAGGAACTTCATCATGATGAACTATACCATCAAAACTTGAAGATTCTACCTTCTCCGCTTTGTCAATATCTTCAATTGTTTGATTCTCCATGAAAATAATATCACGGCTTCTCACAAGTTTCTTTTCAATTGGATCATATAGCCTGTAACCAAATTCATCTAGGCCATATCCAATGAAGATGCATTGCCTTGTCTTGGCATCTAATTTTGACCTCTCATCTTTTGGCACATGTACAAAAGCTTTGCAACCAAATATTCTCAAATGGTCATAGTAAACATCCTTTCCATACCAAACACTATTTGGTACATCACTTTGCAAAGCAACAGCAGGAGATAGATTAATAACATGTGCAACGGTCAATAAAGCCTTACCCCAAAATGAGTTCGGCAACTTTGCTTCAGAAAGCAAACATCTAACTCTTTCCATCAAGGTCCTGTTCATCCTCTCAGCCAAACCATTAAGCTAAGGAGTCTTGGGAGGAGTCTTCTGGTGTCTAATACCTTGATGCTTGCAGTATTCGTCAAATGGTCCACAATATTCACCACCATTATCAGTACGAATACATTTCAATTTCTTTCCAGTTTCTCTTTCAACTGAAGCCTGAAACTGCTTAAAGACACCTAACACTTGGTCTTTAGTCTTCAAGACATAGACCCAAAGTTTTCTCGAGCAATCATCAATGAAAGTGACAAAGTAAAGTGCACCACCCAATGTCTTTGTCTTCATTGGACCACATAAATCAGAGTGCACTAACTCAAGCAACTCTGTCTTTCTCGAAGGAGGGTAGGACTTAAAGGAAACTCTATTTTGTTTACCAGCCAAGCAGTGCTCACATTTTTCTATTTTAGCACTTTGGAAATTTGACAATAATTTCTTCTTGGCTAGAACATTAAGTCCTTTCTCGCTAATGTGGCTAAGCCTCTTGTGCCATAATATTGAAGAGCTATCGCTCTCAACCGCATTTACCATATCAACACAAGCAGAGGCCGTAGTCCAGTATAGACCACGACGTTTGTTACCACGAGCCACAACCAAGGAACCCTTAATGAGCTTCCATTTTCCATCACCGTTGGTACTAACAAATCCTTCATCATCTAAAACACCAACAGAAATTAGGTGCAAACGAACATCAGAGCATGTTTCACATTGTTCAAAACTAGTTTAGTTCCAACACTAGTTTCCAAACAAATTGTACTAATACCAACCACCCTAGAAACAATCTCATTACCCATACTCAAGGTTCCAAAATCACCAGGAGTGTAGGAAGAGAAAAAATCCTTCCTTGATGTCACATGAGATGCGGCACCAGTGTCCACAACCCAACTTGACTCATTACAAGCAATATTTATCATGTTTGCATCAAGAACGGTAACAAGATCCTCGGTGGTGACGGTGGCTAGGCAATTTTCATTGCCATCTTCTTTAGTTTCCTCTTTGTTTTTGTTCTCCCTCTTCAACTTCCTGCAGAACTTCTTTGTGTGCCCTTTCATGCCACAATGATAGCACTCAATATCCTTAAGTCTGCCTTTGGATTTGTTCCTATTTTGTTCTCTATGCTGAGAACCACGAGTTTTATTTCTCCCCCTGGGGCCAGTTATCAGGACATCCGACGAAGAGGAACCTTGAGTTTTTCTTCTCATCTCTTCGTTCAAGACACTACTCTTGGCGGAATCCATAGAGATCACACCATCCAGAGCAGAATTTGATAATGACGTTCTAAATGTTTCCCATGAATCTGGTAGGGAACCAAGTAGAAGCAAGCCTTGAATTTCTTCATCAAATTTGATGCCCGTAGCAGATAATTGGTTCATAATCCCCTGAAAATTATTCAGATGGTCTGTCATCGGAGAACCATCATGATACTTCAAACTCAACATCTGCTTTATTAAGAACATTTTGTTGTTGCCAGTCTTTCGAGCATACAAACTTTCAAGATGCTCCCAAAGGGTTCGAGCATGTGTTTCCCCAGAAATATGGTTCAACACATTATCGTCGACCCATTGCCTAATGAATCCACAGACCTGTCTATGCAACAGATTCCACTCTTCATCTGTTTTATTATCAGGCTTTACAGTGGTAAATACTGGTTTGTAAAAATTCTTAACATAAAGCAGATCTTCCATTTTTCCTTTCCAAATGGCATAATTAACACCATTCAAAGTAACCATTCTACTTGTGTTGGCTTCCATTGTTTTCCCCAAAAAATATAGTTATCGCAAATCAAAGTAAATCTTTTCTGATGTGGAAGTTCAGACAGTGCTGCAACCACAGAGCATACTCAGATAAAACCTTGGCTCTGATACCAATGTTGGGTGGTCTTGGGCCTTCTCAACCCAAAAGCTAGCTCAAAGGTTGAGGCTTTCCCTCACACTTATAAATTGACCACCAGCCCCACAAATCTCCCCCTTCACACATCGGGCCTTGGACTGGAGAGCGACAACCCAGTTTCTCCTGGTGGGCTGAGACTTGTTGACAACCTGGGCTCTATACCAGTTTGTTGGGAAAACGCGGACAAACACAAAAGTATATATGGTAAAAGTAATGGAAATAAAATGGGAAAATAACGACACCAAGAATTTTACGTGGAAACCCTTCTGAATAAGGGAAAAAACCACGGACCAAGAGGAGCAACTGATATTACTATAGTAAGGAATTTTACATTGTGTAGTCACGAATACAACACTCAAAGTGACTACTACACACTCAAAAGGAACAATACTCTTTTGGTTTCCGTCTTACTAAAATATCGCTCACACTCTATTTTTCTTCACAGACTATTTTCTTGTATAGTCTATGGAATACCTCTAAAAATGGTTTTTCTCTCTAACTTGGTGTGTTCTACAAATGAGCAAGAATGCTCTATTTATAGAAGGATAAAACCATGCCTATGTCACTAATGACATATGTAAACATAGCAAAGTCAAGAATGGTTGCAAATCTTACCAATTTGCCAACTACCAAATCTTTTCTTTTCAACTCCAATTACTATTCCTTTTTAACAATTGCTTGTACCAATTGAATAGCTAAAGTTGACTAAAACAATAGGATAGATTCAACAATCATAACAAGACTTAATTGGTGTGAAGAGTTGAAAGGTTACAGTTTTGTTTCAGACCCCTGGTTGAATCAAAGACCAAATATCATATGCATACATACTACAAGTGGTATAGTTCAAGATGGCAATGCAATCATTAATCAACATCAAACCCAACACAAAAGTATCTACAACGTTTCTATCTGGACCTTTGATCTCTTCAAACATCTCACTTCCAAATTTGAATCAAAGAATGGTGTAATTACAATTGTTGCCCCCTCTTAGCAGCCAATAATAAGATCCATTCAAATAAGCAATAACAAATGTATTTTTTACATCTGTGTAGAAGGAGAGTGACTCTTTAGGTTTCAAAATTCTCCATGAGCCCCTAGAACAGGAATAGACCAATGTTGTATATTTATGTCAACAATCGCAATGAAAGTAAACAACTTTATAGTCATTAGTCAACGGGTCCAACCAGAGTCCCAACACAAGGACATAATATATTATGGGTGCAGGGAGTGGGAGATGGAGGGATCTCATCTCTCTAGTAACAGGATTCCATAATGTACATGAAATCACGATATCAATTCTTTTGTACAATAAAAAAAAGCCATCCACTTAACCTATGATGTGTGTCATACATTTGAACGTTTGTGGATTTTCTTTAGAAATCAAAGTTATGGAACGGGAATCTTGACCATCATCATCGGAGGTACCAACAGTATAGGTAAGGAGTTGTGGGGGCCTATGATTTTTCAACTTTTATTGAACGAATTCAGGGTTTTTGATAAGAGCATGTCATCTCTTGCTTACACATTTGAAGCGCAATAACGACTTCACTGGACATCTCAACAGAATATCCTTTTGTATATCTTTAGAGAAATAAACCACCCAATCATCCATTTTTAGGTTTAAACAAAAGCATATTGCTTCTTCTTTAAATAGACAAGGATGAAATTACCTCATTCTTATCCTTTATTTCTATTACTGCCACCATTAGATGTTATTCTACATTTAGTCATGCAAATCCAAAATACTTTGACTATTCTCATATTAAATTTTATTCTCTATTTAGTCATGGAAATCTAATTAATGCTACATTCCTTTTTACTCAATTCAAACTTTGTTCCGAATTTAATCATGGAAATCTAATTACTACTTTCCTTCTTATCAATTTCATTTTTTTTTTCATATTTAATCATGGAAATCTATTTACTTTGACTACTTTCTAATGATACTTTGACTACATTTCTGATATTAAATTTTATTATGTATTTAGGTATGAAAATCTATTTACTACTTTCCTTCTTACCCAATTTAAATTTTATGTTCCAAAATCTAAATACTTTGACTACTTTCTAATACTACTTTGACTATTTTCTTTGAGTAGTCATTTAAGAAATCATAAATAAGAATTAGGGCCCGTTTGGATGGGCTTGATAAAAGCAGCTTTAAAAAAGTACTTTTGAAAGTGCTGAAACTTATTTTTAAAATAAGCAGTTATGCGTTTGGATAAAAGTGCTGAAGTTGCTATGCCAAACGTGAAAAGGGAAAAATGGAAGAAAGAGATGTTAGGGTTATGTGGGTAATTTGTAGATTGCATAAAAATATTAAGGGCAAAAAGATAAAATGGGTGATCAACTTAAAACAGCTTATAAGCTAAAAAAAAAAAAGCACCCCTACCCCAGCTTTTAACTTTTAGCTTAAAATAAGTTTTTTTAACTTAAAATAAGTTATTTTGAGTATTGCCAAACAGCTAAATAAGTCAAAAACCAGCTTTTAAGTCAGTTTGACCAGCTTTTAAGCTGAGCCAAACAGGCTCTTAGTATTTATCTAGTTTTATCTATATATGTACCTTCCTACTAAGAGATTATTTGGATTGACTTTAAAGTTGGTCAAATGCATATTTAAATCAGTTTTAGATTTTGAGAGTATTTGACAAAGTTAAAGATAACTTAAAATAAATTTAAAATGACTGAAATACTTTTTAAGAAAAAATAAAAGTAGGACTATCCCTGCTTTTTAGTTTTTGACTTAAATGTCGTTTAAATTTGACTTTTTTATTTTTGACCTAATAATTATTTTTTTTAAGTCGATTCAAACGGGTTCTAAATGCATACATGAAAAACAATAATGGAGGAATTCTTTTGAAACTTCACAATGTGATACACCTGATCAATACGGTGTACACATTTAAAAGTAACTAATTTTAAGGGCAAAATAGAAATAATAATATTTAATTGCTTATGTCTTGATTTTACAAATTGATAAATAAATAGTTTTAATAATCTGAAAAAATAATATTAGACGGAGGGAGTAAGATAAAGATAATATAAATCGTGATAATATTTTTAGTAACCTTGAAAAATAATTTAGATTGTGCAAGCTAAATAAAGAAAAAGTTATTAGAAGTGTACAACGTTTTATTGTAATATGAATTTGCTGAAACTCATTTATAAATTAAGACAACATTGAAGAACAAAAATCATTATCTTGATCTATAGTACTACAAACAAAATCGATCGATGTCTTTAATTAATATAGTAGAAAGCAACATTGTAGTCGGAGAAACAAAATTATAACAGAAATTTTGAGTTTGAGCATTAGGTGTGAAAAATATATTCATAGGGGCGCATTCTCGTCTTTTATGAGTTTTAGTCAACATAAATTGAGATCTAATGTGACCATTGGACACTATATAGATAATAGACAGGGGCGGACCCAGTAAGCCAGACGCGGGTGCTCGAGCACCCATTGATTTCCAAAATTTTTTGTATATATATATATGATACATATGTTATTATAATCTAAATGAGCACCCATAGAACAAAAGAAGTTGTTGGTTAGCTGGTTTAAACCTCTGCAATAAGAAGTGCGTGAAGCCATTAGCGAGGGGGGTTCAAATCCCGCCAGTAAGCATTTCTTTTTTTAAATTTTTTCCTGCGAATTTTACACCTGTTTTTAAAGGAAGTGAGCACCCACAACCTTTAAATCCTGGATCCGCCACTGGTAATAGAACACATAATTTTGTGTGAGAGAATTTTATTTTTGATCGAGCTTACGCCTCAGACTAAAGAAAAAGTCAAGTCCACCAACTAATGAAGAGAAGAAGGAAATGTCTCTTCTACCTATTAACGAATGAGGTTGACTGTCACTTTATTCATAACAAGATTCAAGAAAACATGATTTTTACTTGTTATATGAAGACAAAAGAGAAATTAGATGATTTATTCACGAATCTTTAAATGAAATTAGAGCAAAATATCTTTAATTTTAACAAGTTGGACATTATTAATAATATTAGTATACGTGTCAAAGCGTTGCAGAAGATTATTAAAAGTTAATTAATTGTTCGAATATATTACATTATTTTGATTTATCAAAATATAATTACCATGTTATTTTTCATGCAATATACTTGATATCATAAAATTTTGTATAACTAAAGGAACAAATCATATAAATGCATGTGCAAGATGATAAAACGAAATATTATAATTATATATTTTTTATACAAACGTTTCAAAAATATATTATGATTAAAAATAAGTAAGAATGAAATAATAAAGAGAACATGTTGGTACACTCTCTCAAATTAATATATGGAAAAAAATCATTTATTATTTTCTTTCAATGGAGAGATTTTGTGTAAACTAAATAATTTATTCATTTTTAATTTTTTCATGATGATTTCAGATATTTATCTGAATAGTAAATTCTTAATGTTAATGGTCAATTTAAAAGTTGTGTACAAAAATACATGACATCTCTTTATTCATTTCATATTGATCAAAGTGTTCGTGCTTCTACTCCTCTTAAGTGTTATCTAAGTAAAGCTAAACATTTTTTATAAAAATAAGGAAGACTGACCCTTCAATTATATAAAAAAATTATTTTTGAGTTGAAAAATTGTATATCCACTATAAAAGTTAAATATGTGATAGTTTTAAAAGTTAACTACCTTAAAAAACATGATTTATATTTTAAATTATATAGCTATATATTATGGGAATGCAGTTAATCATTTTCACAAAAATAGGCTCATCCAGGGTTGAGAGACGATATATTTGAAAAAACAATTATAAATCCTTAAAGATAGTATTTCTTAATAGTCTGAAATCTTTCTAATAATAGTTAAAAAAAAATTTAATGTTAATTGTAAATAATTTTTATAACATATTCATTGTTGCCTACATTTTTGTCAAAACAAACTGAATGTATTTGAAATTTATTGTTGTACATATTAGTGACTATTAAACTTAATTTTTTATTTTTCAAAACTTAAATTGTTAAATTTTTTTAATTAATTTTGTGAATTCAATATACATTTTGTTTTTAAAACACTCCGATATTTTGCATGGAACAATTATTTCTATAACATCTCGCTAATTGTAAGAACTAGAAAGAGTCATTTTTGAAGAAAAAAATGAAAAATTGGGTAAATTAAGTTAAGTTTTGAGCTTAACTCATCCTCATTCCAATGTCACCGAATTTACGCGATTCCGAGTTTGTATGAGTAAGTTATGCCCATAGAAAGTTGAATTGTTCAAATAAGGAAAGTCCAATCCAGATTTTATAAGGGCTTATGGTCGTTTAACTATCCAATTAATTAATTTCATTTTTAGTAATTAAATTGGGGTCTTAGCTAATTGGATTCAGTTTATGCTTTTGAGAAACAAGTTAGGATTTTGAGAGAAGAGAAAAGAAGAGAAGAAAAGAGGAGAACGAGCAAGGAATCGTCAAGTTCTTGAAGCTAGGCTCGTGGATTTTGTCAAGGGTTGATCCCTAACAGGTATATGAATATTTCATAGCATTTGGTTCATTCACCCACGCGCCAATCATGTTTATTTCAGCGAGGTTTGTTCTAGAAAATTAAAAATTGATGAAAATCGTCAAGTTCTTGAAGTTAGGCTCGTGGATTTCGTCAAGGGTTGATCCCTACGAGGTATATGAGTATTTCATAGCGTTGGGTTCATTCACTCACACGTCAATCATGTTTATTTTTAGCTAGGTTTGTTCTAGTAAATTAAAAGTTGATGAATCTTTAATGTTATTCGTGAAATTGTCATTCGTTTTAGGTTGAGATTGGGTAGTTCCTTGAGGTAAGAATGTTGTTTCCTTGAATTGTTTCATTTAAATTCGTGTGTATACTTATTCGGTATCTAAATCTAAAGGGAATTTGTTAAAATGAATCGAGTTTAAGCTATTTGGGGTTAGAAAACGAAGAAGGAATTTAGTCGGTTAAATCTGGGCACTGGCTCCACCACTACTAAAAAAAGGCCAAAAAGAGACCTAGAAAAGAGACCTCACGAGGTCTCTTTTCGGGAAAAAGAGACCGAAAAAGAGACCTCAACGCTAGGTCAGTAAAATGCAGGTCACTTTTTTACAGACACCTCATGAGGTCGCCAAACGGAGACCTCACGAGGTCACCAACAAATTATCTGATTTTTTACAAAAAAGAGACCTCATGAGGTCACTATAGTATTATTTAATTTAATTTTATATTTTTTATATAGAGACCTCATGAGGTCACAATTTTATTATATTATTTAATTTTATATTTTAATAAAGAGACCTCATTAGGTCGCTAAGATATTATTTAATTTAATTTTATATTATTTTAAAGTAGAGACCTCATGAGGTCTCTTTTCTGCATTCAGTTTTGGAGACCTCGTGCGGTCTCCATAATGAAATTAACGGAAAATATAATGCAGAAAAGAGACCTCATGAGGTCTCTTTTCTGCATTTATAAAATATAAAATTTAAATTAGAGACCTGATGAGGTCTCTATTATGAAATAGCTGAAAAAATTAATACAAAAGGGAGACCTCATGAGGTCTTTTTTCTGCATTTATAAAATAGAAAATGGTAAATAGAGACCTTGTGAGGTCTCTATTATGAAATATCTGGAAAAATTAATGCAAAAAAGAGACCTCATGAGGTCTCTATTATGTAATAACTGGAAAATTAATGCAAAAAAGAGACCTCATGAGGTCTCTTTTTCTAGAAAAAAACTGGCAGAAAATTGTTATTTCTGCGGCTTCTCATCACCTGTCATTTTAATTCAGTACCCAAATCAAACTCAAAGAGCTTCAAAAACTCAATTGAAGCAATAAATTTACTAAATATTCTCTTATCAACTCAATTGCAACTCACATCAACATAATTATATATTAAACAAAAACCATGATATCCATAAGTTATATAATACATTCCAACGTTATCATGTATTCACAAAACAAATAATTCCCATCACAAAATTATAAAGTTAACAAAATGATCCATAAGTTAACTATCACAAGTCTAAACTTCACTAATGTGATACTGTGTTTGCCACATAATCATCCCTTTCTTCATCACTTTCTTCATCACTACTAGTCTCATGGGTCATATTTCTTTGTTGACCATACATTGGATATTGAGTAGGTTGAGATTGAGGAGGTCGAGGAGGGAAAGTGACATCACCAGAACAAGGGGGAATCCCTCCTGAGGCAAGTAATGCATCGAATTGAGCCTTAAGACCCGCAAACTGTAATTTCAACCGCCTTTCCCTAGCCTGTGATTCTTCGGCTTGGCTAGATAGCTCAACAATCTTTTTCTCCATAGCCAAATTTTTCTTCATTGATTCATCATGATTTGAACTATTTAGGCCTTCAAACTCAGAAGAAAATTCACGAAAGGTTTTATGCGGCATTCCATATGCATACCCATATCTACTCGGCCCACAAGTCAAGTCTAACCAAACTCTCTCATCCTGTTCTTGAGTAAGTGGCATACCTCGATTTTCTTCCGGCAGAGTTTGTTGTAAATCCTCCAAAGCTTGAAGATATCGATTCTAAATTGAATGTTATCATATGAGAATATAAATTTAGAAAATAAGTAATTATTTTTTAAAATTAGAGGCTTACATAGGTCACTTCAGCTCGTGGTTCAACCCACACTAGCGTAGCATCCCTCACTAGTGGTGAGCTCCCTGTCTTCCACCGTTGAGGTTTCCAAGCCCCATCACTAGCGTAGCATCCCTCTCCCTGATATAATCAAATTAAAAAGGAAAGGCACATATGAAAAAAAGAAAAAAGATCATTGATGTATATCTGCTTCTTTACAATCAAGCCTTACAAAGTGAATTTGAAGCAGACTTTGTTATTGAACTCAAATATGAACTAAGATCCTTATGTCCTTCTCATTCATCATGTTTGGCCTCATAAAATAACTTTACATTTTATCATTATTAACAAGGTGGCTCCCTATAGAAACATCTTTTCATCAGAAAGCTTCTATTAGAAAAACTTGGGAAAAATGCTCTTATTCTGTCTCTTCTCCTTCATAACAACATAAGTATATGTGCAAAGTGACAATATCACAATGAGATATAAATATATAATAATACAATCAAATTAACCTCAAACACCTCCTCAATGATCTAACACATTTAGTTTCAATAACCAAAAATAAATAAATTTACCTGGAGATTGAGGCACTGCTGCTGAGACGACTGCAACTGGCGGCGGCGCGAGAGCTGGCGGCGGAGAGCTGGCGGTGGAGAGCTGGCGATGAGTGAGAGGGTCGACAGAGAGCGATGAGCGAGAGGGTCGACAGAGAGCGATGAGCGAGAGGGTCGACAGAGAGAGAGAAAGAGAGAGGAGGTCGACGACGAGAAAGAGAGAGGCGGTCGACGACGAGAAAGAGAGAGGCGGTCGACGACGAGAAAGAGAGAGGCGGTCGACGACGAGAAAGAGAGAGGCGGTCGATGAGGGCAGTGAGAAAGAGAGAGGCGGTCGACGAGGGCAGTGAGAAAGAGAGAGAGGCGCGCGGTCGACCAAAAATTAAGAGAGAGGGAAGAAAGAGCTATTTTAATTTTGGCTAGGTTTTTGGTTTTGTTTAAGAGACCTCATGAGGTCTCTAAATTTTTAAGAGACCTCATGAGGTCTCTAAATTTTTAAATATTTTAAATTATTATTTTTAATTTAACAAGTATAGACCTCATGAGGTCTCTACTTGTTAAATTAAAAATAATAATTTAATTTAATTGAATAGTTAAAAAATTAGAGACCTCATGAGGTCTCCAATTTTATGAGAATTAGATTAAAAATTTAAATTTTTTAAATAAGTCAAGTAAAAAAAAATTATTCATTATATTGACCTCACGAGGTCTCTCCTATATTAAATTTTTTTTTTAAAGATATTAATTTAAATAGCGACCTCATGAGGTCTCTTATTATTGACCTATTTTTGAGGTCTCCATCTAGGTCTCTTTTTGACCTTTTTTTAGTAGTGCACATCGCAGACCTACTCCCCAGATTTAGGGAAAATCCTTTGGCGTCGCGGAGCGGTCATAGACCGTTCTGTCTCAAAAATTATTTTCGCGACAAAAATTTAAATACACCTCCGCGTTGCGGAAAATATTTCCAGTAGTAATTCCTTGATCGTTTCTCTTGAATAACTATCTAAAATTATTCCAAAACATCATGAGATCTTTTCTATCACAAATCACTGTCCTTGAATCCATAAATCCAATTCAATGTAAGTTAAGAGTCAAGTCAAGAGAGGTTAAGAGTCAAGTCAAGAGAAGTTAAAAGTCATGTCAAGAGTAGTTGATAAAGTTTTCAGAAGTCTTTTACAAATGTTTTAACTTTGTTTTAAGACTTGAGTTTTGAGTTCAATAAAGAGTAAAATTGAAGTTCATTTCTTCAAAAGTATATGGGGACTATGTATTTCCCACAGAGTTTAAAACGTTTTCACATTTAAACAAGTAAGGAAACTTTGACTTCGAAAAGAGCGTGTGAGCTAGTTTTTCTGTAAAAAGCCTTTGAGCTAGTTTTTCAGTAAAGAGCCTTTGAGATAGTTTTCAGTTTAAGATTAAATGCTTTCACAATTAAGCAAGTCCAAGATAGCATTTGAGCTATGTTTTGAGCAATTATCTCAAATTACAGAAAGAAGTTATGTTTTGAAATATAAAGATCTAGTATATTTTGGGAGTAGTATTGAACACCGATATAGGTAAAGTTCAGAAAACTCCGAGCGCCATAAACCATGTAGCCACCATGGGTAGAAAAAGGATCATACTTTTTAGATGATTCTTTTAGTGTTTTTTAGCATAAACTAGTGGATCCACTTAGTAGTTCAGGTTCTATACTCATGGCACAGTATAAGACGATCCTGAAAACGTGAGGCAAAATGATATATCATCACGATAGCTCGTAAGTGATGGTTGTCGGATAGAGAAACTCTCACATGAGTAATTTGTATTTTTATATACATAAAAAATAATTGTATTTTTATATATAAACAGAGTTCATATTGTATTTTTGCATACATGCAGAGTTATCATTGTATTTCTAAATACACAGAGTTGAAAATCATGTTTCAAAGATTTTATTTACATTGCATTCATTTACATTGCTTTATATTGAATTCACTTGAGTAAAATAAAGCTTAGGTAAGTGTTTCTTTCAGACTCTTTTCAAGACTATGTTATGTTTAGCATTCCAACTCGTACATTCAATGTACTAATGTCAATTGCATGTTTGTATCATATTATGATGCAGATGTAGGTAATAATGATCAACATCCACCGCTTCATTGATCAAGCGAGCACTTAGAGTTATCGCCTCCAAGCTTTTCGAAGAATCCTTTTATTGCTTTCAATATGTTAGTTTATTAGGATGTCGTGGGTTTGTCTCTACAAACATCGTTGTTGTTTAGAAGCTACACATATAGTCATACAAATGTAATTTCATTCATCATCATTTTGTTATTGACTTACGTTCAGATTTAAGTTGTCATTTTGGCTTTTGAAAACATTATGAGTTCAGGTTGAGACAGTTGAGTTATTTAGCAGGTGAATCATTTTCTGAATGCTCAAAGTCTTCCACTGAGTAAGTAAGTCAGACTGTAGGGTTAGCTTGGGGCCAACAATGGTTCTCGAGTGCCGGCCACGTCCTGGTTGTAGGCTCGGGGCGTGACAAAAATGGTACTAGAGCACTGAGCATAGGAGTCCTAGGAAATATATGAAGTCGTATCTGTAGAGTCCTAGTTATCAGTGTGAAATGCGCCACATCTATAATTAGGAGACTAAAATATTTAGAAAATTCCTCACTTCTTTCATACTCACTTCCTGCGTTAGAGTTTATCTCTAAAATGTTTCTTTCTAACTCATGCTTATGCGTAACCAATTGTGAGTTGGGCTGTTCTTTAGAGTGCCTTCTTGAGGTGTTTCTTCCCCTATGATCTAAGAGAAGAAAGGATATGGTTATTGATATGAGGAGTAGGATGAGTTTGTTTGCTGATGGGCGGTCTCGTCTTTCAAGTAAGGAAGGCAAGGCAACTATGATAATAGGGTACATGGACATAGCAAGGTTGATGATCCATGTGAAACAATTTGAGGAGGACAAATTGAGGGATAAAGAAGGAAATGAGTCCGGCAAAAAAAATAGAGTAATGTGAATTGATCTTCTTTCCAGCAAAAGCAAAAAATACCTGCTCCATCGTCTGCAGGTGCACATACAGCCAGGAACAAAAGTGTGTACAATAGTCAGAATTCTCAGAACTTTAGAGCTAGACATAAATATTCACAAGGTAGTAAGGCACAGATGGGGTACTAAGACTCCTCCATGTGCTAAGTGTGGTAGGATCCACTTAGGGGTGTATCGTGATGACTCCATTGGTTGCTTCAGGTGTGGCCAGAATGATCATTTTATAAGAAAGTGTCCTAAGAACAAGAAGAGTAATGGTAAAGAGGGCAATAAAGCCCAATTTTCTTCAGTTGCTTCACCAGATAGAGTTGTATCTAGATGGCTACTTCACGGGTAGGGAGAGAGGAAACCATCTTTATGCTAACACTAGTCACCGAGAGCAACAGGATTCACAAGATGTTGTCACTGATATGATCCAAGTCTTTAGTTTTGATGTTCTTCCTGAACAACTTCTTGAGCCCTTAAGTGTTTATCCACCTGTTGGTAAGTCTATTCTAGCAGAGAAATTCTATCGCGAGTGTACATTTTCCGTTGATCACAATAGTACCATGGATAACTTTGTTGAGTTAGACATGACATGATTTGATATCATTTTAGGTATGAACTAGTTTCACGCTTGTTATGCATCAATAGATTGTAGAACTCAACTAGTCAAGTTCCAGTTTCCTAGTAAACCAATTATAGAGTGAAAAAAGTTCAACAGTGTCTAAGGGTCGTTTTATTTCATACCTTAAGGCAAGAAATCAGTCAGAAAAGAGGAGAAGGGGCAAGGATTTGTCAAATTCTTGAAGCTAGGCTCGTGGATTTCGTCAAGGGGTGATATCTACGAGGAATGTGAGTCTTTCATAGTGTTGGGTTCATTAACCCACGCACCAATCACATTTATTTCAGTGAAGTTTGTTCTAGAAAATTAAAAGTTGATGAATCTTGAATATTGCTCTTGAAATTGGCTTTCATTCTTGAGTTAGGTTGAGATTGAGGAGTTCCTTGAGGTTAGAATGTTGTATCCTTGATTTGTTTGAGTTAGATTCGTGTGTATAATTGCTGGGTATCTAAATATAAAGGGAATTTGAGAAAAAAAAACAATTTTAGGCTATTTGGAGGTTAGAAAACGAAGAAGGAATTTAGTCGGATAAATATGGACACTGGCTTCGCGTCGCGGACCTGCTTCCTAGATTTGGGAAAAATCCTTTCAAGTCGCGGAGCAGTCACGAACTGTTCTGCCTCAAAAAAATTAATTTTGCGACATGATTAACTATCTAAAATCATTCCAAAACATCATGAGACCTTCCCTATCACAAATCACGATCCTTGAATCCATACATTCAATTCAATTCAATGTAAGTTAAGATTCAAGTCAATTGAATTTAAGAGTCAAGTCAAGAGTAGTTCATAAAGTTTTCGGAAGTGTTTATGGGGACTATGTATTTTCAAAGAGTTTAAATTGTTTTCACATTCAAACAAGTAAAGAAACTTTGATTTTCGAAAGAGCCTTTGAGCTAGTTTTCAGTAAAGAGTCTTTGAGCTAGTATTTCAGTAAAGTGCCTTTGAGTTAGTTTTCAGTTAAAGATGAAGTGTTTTCATAAATAAGCAAGAGAGGAAAATGATATTTTAAAGATAGATTTGAGCTAAGTTTTTGAGCAATTATCTCAAATTACATAAATATGCATAAGTACCCCGTCAACCTATGCCCGAAATTTCAGCGACACACCTATACTATACTAAGGTCCTATTACCTCCCTAAAGTTATTTTATAAATAATTTTCTACCCCTTTTCGTCCTACGTGACACTAGCTTGGAAAAAAATGTCAACATGCACTGGGCACACAAGATAGTGTCACGTAAGCCAAAAAGGGGTAAAAAATTATTTATAAAATAAGGTTTGGGGGGTAATAGGACCTTAGTACAGTATAAGTGTGTCTCTGAGATTTCAGGCATGGGTGGGGGATACTTGTGTATTTTTCCTTTTAAATATAAAGAGCTAGTAATTTTAGGAGTAGTATTGAGCATCGATATGAGGGAGAGCTGAGAAAACTCCGAGCTGCCATAAACCATGTAGCCACCATGGATATAAAAAAGAAAAATGCACAAGTACCCCCTCAATCTATGCCTCAAATTCCAGAGACACACTCATACTATACTAAGGTCCTATTACCCCCCCCCCCCTCCTGAACTTATTTTATAAGTAATTTTCTATCCCTTCTCGACCTACGTGGCACTAACTTGAAAAAAAGTCAACTAGCGTTGAGCCCACAAGATAGTGTCACGTTGGCTGAAAAGGGGTAAAAAATTATTCATAAAATAATTTCAGGGGGGTAATAGGACCTTAGTATAGTATAAGTGTGTTTCTGAAATTTTCGGCATAGGTTGAGGGGGTACTTGTGCATTATCCTATATAAAAATTATCATACTTTTTAGATGATTCCTTTAGTGATTTTTAGCACTGACTAGTGGATCCACTTAGTAGTTCAGGTTTTATACTCATGGCACGGTACAGGATGGCCCTGGCAGCGTGAAGCAAAACACAGTATCATCACGATAGCTCTTAAGTAATGGTTTCAATTACAGAAACTCCCACAATAATATTTTATGTATTTTTATATACAACAAAAATAATTGTAGTTCATATTGTATCTTTGCATACATAAGAGTTATCATTGTATTTCTAAATACACAGAGTTAAAAATCATGTTTTATAGCTTTTGTTTATACTGCATTCATTTAGTGCTTTATATTGAAATCAACTGAGTTCAATTGAATTAATTAAAGCATAGATAAGTGTTTCTTTCCGACACTTTTAAGTCTATGTTATGTTCCAACTCGCATACTCGTACATTCAATATACTGATGTCAATTGGCCTGTATTATCCTATGATACAAATGCAGGTAATCTTGATTAGCATTCAGCGCTTCGTTGATCCAGTGAGCACTCATAGTTAGTTGGTAAGCCTTCTAGTTTTTCGGAGGATCCTTTTATTGCTTTTAGTATGTTCGTTTATTAAGATGTCGTGGTCATATCCCGACATCCATCTCAGTTTTTTAGAGGCTTCGTAGATAGACATTTAAGATGTTAGTTCTTTTGTCATCATTTTGTATTGACTTATGTTCATATTTGAGTTGCCATTTTGGCTAAGCTAAATGTTTATTTTAAAAACATTATGAGTTCACTTTGAGTTATTTAGCATGTGAATATTTTTCTTAATGCTAAAAGTTTTTCGTTGAGTACGTAAGTCAGACCAAGAATTTGCTTGGGGCCAACAAATGGTTCTCGAGTGCCTGCCACATTCAGGGAGTAGGTTTAGGGCATGCCAATTTCTAACCACGTATTCATAATTAGTTAATACTTATTTAGACTAATTAGTTTATATATATATATATATATATATATATATATATATATATACAATGCAATCTAAAAATATGAATGTGTCTTAATATTTTGGAAACCAATTATTTTTCTTAATTGTTCTTTCCAAGAGAAAAGACATAAAGAGACCATCGAAGTTGTCCCATATTTGCATAAAGACACCTAAACTTTTGAAGTGTCCTATCACACCACTAAACAACTATATATCGTTGTAAATTGGCCATTTTTAGTCATTCCATCTTCTATGTAATGCGCGTGTTGCTCACGTAGAGAACCCGACCCGACCCTTTTTTTTGAAGAAAATTCGTGAACTCCGTCCTTTCATTTCATTTCTCAAGTTTTCCTTTTCCCTAAAAAATCAAACGAAATACACTGTGTTCTTGTTGTTGACGATAGTGTTGTTGTTGACATTCTCGTTGTTCATCATTGTCGATCGTTGTTGACGATAGTGTTGTTGTTGACAATCTCGTTGTGAAGATTCTTGGAGATTGAAGGTCTAACAGGTTAGGGTTCTAAAATCTGCACTTTTTGTTACGATTATTCTGATTTTATGGATTATTATAGTGTAGGATTGTTAGAATCGACCTCCTACAGTTGCCATTGTTAGTATATTTTTGAGTATGTTGGGTAATCAACTTAGTTAGTGTAGGGTATTGTGTTATTGACTTAATGCAACTGTTAGTGATTAGGGTTTTGTGATTGTGTTTTAGGTTAGGGTTAGATGTTATCCACTTAGTTCGAATAATATTATTTGTCTCTTATTCATTTGTAGACTTCAATTTGTACAATAACAACTGCTTATGTTAGTGTTTTTGTTCTGTTAGTACTGTTAAAGCTTAATGTTAGTGCTTTATTCTACTTTTGTTAGTTTGTGTTTCTGTTGTTGTTGTTTGTTAGTGATTATGTTTGTTGTGTACAACTTGTTAGAGTTAGTTATTGAAATGTGTGTTTGAATTGTGTTTGTTGTTGTTACATGATTTTTCAGGATGACTTTTACTCTTATAACTTTAAGATGGTATCATGGGGGGGGGGAAATAGATTTTGGTCCACCACCTAAATATATTGGGGGGCATATGACAGAATTCTTAGATGTAGATGTTGATAGGATGTCTTATTTTGAGTTGAGGGACTACATAAAGGAACTAGGATATACAATAGATTGTGATTTTTTCATCAAGTGGGATGGGTTATTGGTCCTTGTTGATAATGATAAGGTTATATTTGACCTTTTTAATATAGTGAATGATGGGGATACAGTGAAGGTGTATGTTTTTCATGGGGTTAGTGAAGCTAATCAGGCCCAACTTGAATTGGAGTTTGTCCCCCATGTGACTGAAAGTGGGGTAGGTGAGGAATCTTTTAATGAGACTTCTAACCCTAATAATCAGCCTCTTTCTTCTACTTTTCCTTCCATCCCTACAACTGGTCCTTCTGAAACTTCCAGCACTCCATTTGAATTTCAGTCTTCTACTGTGCCTCCACCATCTCCTTCTATTGTGCCTCCTTCTTCATCTGATTATCCTATAATAGATGATGATCCAACTGATGATGAAGTGAAAGATGAATCAGGATCTGAAAGGGATACTAGTGAAGATACTGAGGTTGACAGTGATGTTCATCAAGAGTATGTAGATATAAGGGCAACCAAGAGGCATTTCAAAAGGTCACAAAGGAGAATTAGGGGAACTACTTCAGATCAGATTAATGTTAATGAGAAAGGTCCAGATATAGGGTATGATGAGACAAATAATGGTATTAGGGAAAGCTTAGTTGGTAAGCTAGGAGGTGATGAACCTTATTATCTAAGTGATGAAGTTCTTAGCTTTGAAATAGATGGTGAAGAGGTTGATCAAGTAGTGTATAAACCTGTTAGGAGGAAGAAAACCCCAAATAGAGTTGTGTTTGATACAACTGCTGAAAAGATTGTTTGGGAATTAGGACTGGTTTTTGGAACTGTTGAAGAATTTAGAGTGGCAGTGACAAGATATGCAATCCAAGAACATATTCAAATTGAAAAATATGTAAATGAGCCTGGCAGAGTTAGAGTGAGATGTTGTAAAGACAGTTGTCCTTGGTTGTTGTGTGCAAGTAAGGATAAAACTAGTGGAGATTTCATTGTTAAAACATACAACCCTATCCATAAATGTTTGACATCAACTCATAACTACCTGTGCAACTCAAAGTTTTTGGCCACCAAATACAAAGAAAGAATAACTCAACAGCCAAACATCAGCATTGTCTTGTTGCAGGACATTATTAGAAAGGATTTGGATATTAATGTTGGTAGGACAACAGTGAGAAGAGCTAGGACTAGAGTGTTACAAGAGATCATGGGTGATCACATTATGGAGTATGGTAGGATTTTTGATTATAGAGATGAAATATTAAGGAGTAATCCAGGTAGTACTTGTGTAGTGAAGGTTGGAGAAGATTCTGAAACTGGGCAGAAAATTTTTGAAGGATTTTATGTTTGCTTCAATGCTTTAAAGAAAGCATTTTTTGGAGGTGCTAGAAGGTTGATTGGTTTTGATGGGTGTTTTCTTAAAGGTGTGTGTAAAGGCCAGTTGTTAGTGGCAGTTTGTAGATATGGAAACAACCAAATGCTCCCTATTGCTTGGGCAGTTGTTGAGGTTGAGAATCAGTATACTTGGACATGGTTTCTTGAACTAGTGAAGAATGATCTTGAACTTGGAGAAGGGCATCAACTATCCATCATTAGTGATATGCAAAAGGTAATTACTGATATCCATCTTACTATTTTATTGTTGTTGAGTTTTTCACTTAAATTGATTCTTTTTCTGTTATGTTGGTTTGTTAGGGACTAGAAATTGTTGTGGATACTTTATTGCCACTTGTTGAACATAGAAAATGTGCAAGACATGTTCTTGCAAATTGGTCAAAAAATTGGAAAGGAGTTGAAAGAAGAAGAGTGTTTTGGAGGATTGCTAAATCAACATTTGAAGCTGAGCTGAAGGACAATATAGAGACAATGAGGAAATTAGGACAAGAAGGTTTAGATAATCTTTTATGGTACAATTTGAATACATGGTGCAAGAAGTATTTTGAAGAATATAGCAAATGTGATATTGTGGACAACAATATGGCAGAAAGCTTTAATGCTTGAATAGTGTCTGCAAGGTATAAAACCATCATGACAATGCTTGAGGAGATAAGGGTGAAGATGATGAAAAGAATTGGTGATTTGAGAGAGTTCTCAAACACTTAGATCACTGATATATCTCCTATGTCTTTGAAGATTTTGCAAGAAAACATCCAAAAGTCTATGCAATGTAACTTGACTTGGAATGGAGAAAGAGGTTTTGAGATTAAACACCATGGGTTTACACACACTCTGGACATTGTTAATAGGAGGTGTAGTTGCAGATCCTGGCAGCTTAGGGGAATTCGTTGTCCTCATGGTGTTGTTGCCCTTCATTACAAAAACTTGGAACCAATCCATTATGTGGCTAGCTGTTATAGCAAGGAAACCTACCTCAGCACATATGCCCATTTTATTCAGCCAATGAATAACATGAAAATGTGGTCAACCTCAAATAATCCAATTGTAAAGCCACCAAAGATCAGAAAGTTGCCTGGAAGACCAGTTAAGGTTAGAAGAAAGGAAGCAGATGAAAGCAGAAAAACTGGAAAGTTGAGCAAAAGAGGTGCTGTAATGACTTGAAGCAAATGTGGCACACAAGGACACAATAAAAGAGGATGTCCTACAAGAAACCAAGCTGATTCAAGTCAATCAACTGAACCAGTTTCTCAGGCAAGAAGTACTGCTCCAAGTCAGTCATCTAAACCATGTTCTCATACACAGGTACTTTTATTTGTTACTCTCAAATGTATGTTATATGTTGATGTATATGTATTGATATATTAATATACAGGCTACTGAAAGTGGTAGAGGAAAAGGCACAGAAAGAGAAACAAGAGGAAGAGCAACAAGAGGAAGAGCAACAAGAGGAAGAGCAAGTGGCAGAGGTGTTCCAGCTCAATCACATGAAAATATTACAAACACAGAGGTAATATATCTAATTATTATATCATTGTTAGATAATATAGATATGCTTTAATATTTGATTTCAAAGTACAGACTGTAAATGGAGGTAGAGGTACAGGTACAGGTAGAGGAGCAGGATCAGGAAGAGAAATGGCTCAAGAAAGAAATGTGAATGAAGGACTAAGTAGAGGAAGAGGAATGACTCAACATAGTCAAACTAGTTCAGAAGCAAACTACAGTAGAGAAGGCCTAGGAAGAGGGAAGAGACTAGTAGAACATGAAGACACTAGTGGAGGACAAACAAGACCTTTTAAAAGGCCAAGAATGGTAGGTGTTGGCATATACCAAGCTAAAGATGGATTTACAAATCTCAATGTAAGTTTACAACTATCAATGCAAGTTTACAATTGTGATTGCAAACCTCAATGTAATTGTCTAATATTTGACTGTGTATTTATTTGACTAAGCAGCCTAGATTGCCAAGTAGAAGAGTCATCAATACTGGTACAAAAGTTACAAAGAGGGCTGATGTTGTCACTGGTGATATTGGATACACACCACTATGTGGATTCAAATGGAAGGGGAAGACAACTATTACAAGTAGCAATCTGGAAAGAATGAGGGCTGAAAAGGTTATCCAAACTAGGTCTGTAGCTGCTGCTAATGCTGCTAATAGCCAAGTCCAAACAACTTCAAGTAGAAAAACTTCTGTGCCATGGAAGTAGGGCATTTTGATGTTGTCTTGTTCATTTTGACAAACAAAATTTAACTAAGCATATATTTGTGTTGTTTTTTATTGGAAACAAACTCAATTATGGGTGTAACCAAACAAACTTGAATGGTTGGAATCAAACTCGATTATGAAGTCTTCTTTTTTGTCAGTTTTGTTATTGCCTTTTTAATTGTAATTGACATATTTGCGAAGCTTCTCAAATGGTTGCCACGATAATATAGATTAGAGAACCAAATACATTAACTAATTGTTCAAATCATAACAATTTCGACAACAAAGAACAACAATAACTTGAACATTCAACAATCTTTCAAGTTACACACACCTACAACTAGCAAGATCAAGACAATTAGCTTCTAGGTACACACACCTACAATTTCAAAAATTTGAAAGTAACTAAACATGTCTATGGCAATTTTGGTTGTACACACCTACAACTTCCATCCTTCACATTCTTGGTTAGACTTAAACATAGAAAACACACAATAATGATCAAGACGATTAGCTTCAAGTTACAACATTTGCCCTTCTTTTTCTCCTTCATCATGACTTGGTTACTTTCAACACAACTTTCATAAGATGTCAATATTTCTTCCAACTCCTTGATTCTCTTTGCTAATCTCGGAATAACATACTTGGATCTTATATCAACTTCTTCTCGATCCCTCCATCTAAAGAAGTTGCACGCATCCTCCTAAAACGCAAAGCACAAATTAAAGAAAAATACATAAACAAAAGATCTCCATATAAAAATTAGTAAACATACACGATAGCGTGGACAAGACCAAAATCTTTGAGCTGGGTTATGCTCCGATCATGAAGTTTGCATTGATAGTAAGTCACCATGTTTGCATCGCAGTTTCACTCGCAACATCGGATCATTCTCATCATTACAAATACGATTCAACATTGCATTTGACATTTTCAATCAAAAACTAACCACCAAATTGAGAAGAAATTCAACCATAAAAAAACTTCAAATTAACGTTTATACTGGAAATTAAAAGAGAAAAGACGAATTCCTACCTTATTTTCTTGAGGAAGATGAAGAAGTCGTCAAAAAGAGAGCACCAATATTGTTCTTGCCATGGAAATCAAAATTTTAGGGCTACCAACGTCCATTTTTTGAGTTTAAATTGGGGAAGATACAAAAATTGATTAAATAATTAATATTAAAGAAAGAAAATGACATGTGCTGTTTTAAAGTGGTAAATAAAAAGGAAAAATGGTCCATCACGCGCCTAACGTGCGTGTAAACAACCCGGATGAGTTAATGGGTAAAAATGGCCAATTTACAACGATATATAGTTATTTAGTGGTGTGATAGGACACTTCAAAAGTTTAGGCGTCTTTATGCAAATATGGGACAACTTCGATGGTCTCTTTATGTCTTTTCTCTTCTTTCCAAAAGCTTTTGCCTTTCTTGAGTGTGTCTGATATTGCGCATGTATATGTATATGTATTATGTACATTGTGTTGGGGGCAGAGCTTGACCCTTTTTTTTTTTTAATTCTTTTTTATTTGAGTTTGCAGTTTTTATTAATTTTTTTGAACTTTTGTGGTAATTACTGAGTTAGTTTACACATATTTTTAAAGTTTTAGTGAAATTATTTCTTTTTATTTTGTTTTATATTTTATAATCTTAAATTGTTACTTCAAACTATTTAATTTTTAGTTATCTATATAATAATGTTAAAAAGGATAAAGAAATTTTATGAAAACAGTTACATTGATTGGGGATTATTATTCGTTTGTTTGGATATTATATCACTAACCACTCCTTTTATTTTATGATAGAAGGAGGAAGCTAATGTGCAGTTAAAATATATATTTTTTCATTTTTTAAATTATTATTAAATAAAATTGTGCTGTTAGATGGTTCAAATTTTAAAAATACCTTTCCAAAAAAGGGACCACAATATTTTTATTTTTATTTTTAGTGTTTGAAATTTCTATTTTTATTTTTAGAATTCCAATTAATTTTAATAATTTACCTTTTTTCTTGTAATGCTGACAATATACATTTATAAATTTCAAAATGTGTTAAAATATATAACAATTATCTTTTTATTTATTAGTTTTTATTTTCTTGATGATTTATGTTTTTTATGGGTTTATTTAAAAGAAATATTTTTATTTCTAGATTTTAATTTAATTCTTTTTCATGGTAAGTTTTTTTTCTGATATTTATAATATACAGATAAATTATATATCTATAATAGATTATTATTATTATTATTATTATTATTATTATTATTATTATTATTATTATTATTATTATTATTGTTGTTGTTGTTGTTGTTGTTGTTGTTGTTGTTGTTGTTATTATTATCTACATTTGTTTTTCTTTAAATGAAGAAATTGCGGAAAGATGGTTAAAATTTAAAATATACCTTTCCACAAAAAAGGACCACAACGTTAGAGGTTTCTTTTTCAATAAACACATACACATAATTAATTTTAATTTTTTTAAAATATGATTTATTGGAGTGTTGACATGTGATACTTTTTCTTCTCCTTTTATAGAAGATAGATCGTGCAGTTAGATGGTTTAAATTAAAATTTTTATTAAATTATTTCTTTTTTATATTTTATATTTTATAATCTTAAATTTCAATTTCAATTTCAAACTATTTAATTTTTATTTATTTATAAATATAATTTTAATAAAGTTTATTATAACATCTTTTAAAACAATTTTAGAACTAGAAAGTTAATGTCCGCCGTTAGAATTTTTTTAGTTTTTTCTTTTTAATATTTTTTCCGTGTAATTAGTAGAAGTAGATAATGTTAACAAACTTCATTATAACACCTTTTATTTATGCTTTCA
Organism: Solanum chilense; assembly: GCA_032847665.1. Taxonomy (NCBI): domain Eukaryota; kingdom Viridiplantae; phylum Streptophyta; class Magnoliopsida; order Solanales; family Solanaceae; genus Solanum; species Solanum chilense. The sequence continues at coordinate 11,791,859 of CM064971.1, read as the reverse complement.
TTATTTTTTTGCAGAATTTTTTTTAAAATAAAAATCTTTTTCCGTCTATTTTTAAATGCGGAATTAAAAATGATTGATTAAAATTTGTAAATATTTTAATTTTACTTAATAGATTATATAAAATTAATTTTACGTAATTATGAAATTAATGATCATAATCTGAAGTTGCACATATATGAATAAGTATAAAAAAGTATTAGTAATAAAAAAAATAAAACAAAAAGTAATGGATTTATCAAACATATAATCAACTTTCAGATTATTTAAAATAAAATATATTTAATTTATAATATTTGTACGTCTGTCTTTTCTTTGAAAAAAAAATGCTCAATTCTAAAAGTTCTTGACTAAATCTATACTCGTACAAAGAATGAAAGATTAACACTAAAATATAGAGATGATCTTCATATAATTTTTGTCACGACCCAAAATGGACGTGATGACACTCGTCTTATCCCACCAAGACAAGTTAGCCTAAAACTCAATCATTACAATAAAGTGCGGAAATAAAATATAAGTAACTTAATAAAAACCCCAAAACATGGTAGTCACGTGTACAAGCCTCTAAAGTATTGCAATTGATTCAAAAGAAAAACTCAAGTCTCAAATGAACTTGTTTCTAGAATAGAACAAGGTCATAATTAAGGTGAAGAAAGTCTGCTGCGATGGAAACAGCTACCAGACAAATCTCCAAGAAGCCTCGGAAAAGAAGAGAATGACAAGTACAACAAAAATCCAGGCTCATAACCTACCAAAACAATTGTAGTAGCAAGGGGTGAGTACCAAACCACACGGTACTCAGCAAGTAAACCTCTAAACACAAGCTAAGGGGATGAAATACGGGTACTCCTACCACCCCCAACCGAACCTCCACAACTACAACCTGCATAAACATCAGCCCAACCTAACAGCTCACAGTTTACATAGCACGTAACTCAATGCATAGCACGTAACTCAAAAAAACAACACTTAGACAAATTACATATCCTCCACAACAACACTTTAACAAAGTACATATCCCCAACAACAACACTTCAACAAATTACATGTCCTCAACAACAGTTCAGCAAATTACACATCATCTATAATAATACTTCAACAAATTACGTATCCTCAACAACAACGCTTTACATATCCTCAATAACAAGTTTAGTATTCAACAATCACAAGTTCCGCAGAAAGGCAATCATAAGATTAGTAAAACACAATATCAAGTTCATTAATGATAAGTATGTGCAATGCAATGGAATGCAATGTCAAGTATAATGATGTATGTCTGACCTAGTGATACACACCCGCTGTCTCTCAGTCCGGGACCCATGGGGGACATATATGTCCATGCATCTGTCGCGGCGCACGACACGACCCTCGATAATAGTAACCATCGCGGCGCGCGATACGTCCCTCGAAATATATTATCCATCGCGACGCGCGATACGTCCCTCGAAATATATTATCCATCGCGGCGCGCTATACGTCCCTCGAAATGGTACATCCTCTTAAGTACCCATTATTTCTCAATGCACATAACACTTGTCACAACCAATGCCTCAGAATAATGCAGATGAGAAGTTCACACAAATAATGAGAAGATGGCCATTTTCATAACATCCACAGTTCACAACCACACAAACATGAAGTTACATCAACAATGATTCAACAAGCCTTTAACCTTTTCTCAACACAACACACATAAACAATTAATCACATTGCCTTTTGTTATCCCCATTCTTTTCATCATTAGAACTAATCAATGTGGACAAGTCAACCCATCACCAATCCCGTTACTCCCAAACATATACCACAAGGACATACACGCATTTCATACACTTAACAAGAGTTTAGAAATCCACTTGCCTCAATTTATCGAACAATCACTTCGGGACTTTAGCCTTCCTCCTTTGTTGCACTTCCAAATAAAATCCAGTCTATTCAAATAATTACACACTATAAGGTTTCGAAGTTAACAACACACATATTGCACGTGTCTAGACTAAACAAAAAAAACTCACGCAAATTTATAAGGAAGTTCTTAAGTTTCAAGATTAGGATTAAATTTTAATTTCTTTTCAATATCATAAATCTTAGGACATTCACTTAATACCATATACCTAATACTTAATTATATATATTAATATATCAAAACTTAAATGATAATATGAAAACTATTAAAAGGATCTCAAATTGATCCCAATTTATATCACCCATATTTGAACACCAAAATAAAGATATTTCATCAAATACTTTTATACGGAAGGCTTCTTGCATGTCTATTTATCTCCCTTCCCAATAATTGTTTCATGATCATCAACAATTGGTCATAATTATTTAATGACTAAGGTGAAATTTATGCTAAATAACATATGCATATACACAAAATTAAAAATTAGTTTCACATATTAGTGTAAATTATACACGTTTTAATCTAAAAATCTACTTCTAATTACATAAAAACTTAATAGAACGGATGAAAATAATTACCTTGACGCCTTGAGATAAAAATATTGATTTTTCTCCTCCTTTTCCCTTTTCTTTTCTCCCTTTCTTTTCTTTTCTTCTCTGCGTTTTTTTTTTCAAATCGTTCTCTTTTTTTTTTTCTCATAAGCCGTGCGGCTTTTGACAATTTAGGGCACTTTGCCCCTTTTATTTTATTTTATTTTATTCATTTATTTAATTAATTCCTTTTCTATTTTTTTTTCTATTTTTTTAATTATTTTTTTAGTAATAAAATAATTTTTTATTAAATCTAAAATCATGTCACTCATTGTTACAAGTCATATAAATTATTTATAAAATCTACTAAAAAGGTTAATATAAAAATAATAATTGGAATTTCTAAAACGACTAAGAGGGTCGTTACAATTTTCTGTTACTTAGAGATTCATCCTCACCATTTAGGTCAGTAATGTTATTTTATGAAGCTATCTTCCTTGATGTCTTTTGATTTTATGTTTTGATCAATAAACTTACTTTCTTGGTTGTTTCTAATTTTTTAAAATAAAGATAAAACTTACATGAATTCATGATTGCATTAAAAAAACTTTCAAATATATATGCAAAACCTTGTAAATTATTCGATTTAAAAATAAATTATTTCACATTTAAATATCATCATACTCAATATTTAAAAAAAATCGTTAGTCACAACATAATTAAAAAAAAATACATCTATTTGTGAGAGTTTTCAATTTCTTTTATAATTTATTTATCATTTTTTAATCCTCTATATAGTAAATAAAAACAACTTATTTCTTAATAAAATAGGAAGACAAAACACAAATGCCTCAAAAAAGTGAGATTCTCTCATAATTATCACAAAGTATGTTTCACTACTATAGTTGCAACGAACTCCTCTTTTTCAATGAATTGCTCACTTTATTGTTCAAACTCCTTTTGATTTTTCTTTATCATTTTTCATAACTAGATTATAATCATAAGTTTGTACCTACTTTTAAAAAGAATAAAGAAAATTTTGGAAAACAATTACGATAATTGGGGAAGAATATTTATCCGTTTGTTTGAATATATTATCACTAACCACTCCTTTTATTTTAAGATAGAAATGGAAAGTTAATATGGGGTTAAAATATTTTTTAATTACTTTTTTTCATTATTATTAAATAATTTTTTTTTTCAAAAATAAGGACCATAACGTTGAGTTTTTTTTAAGAATTTCTTTTTTCATTTTTAATTTTCTTTTTAGTGTGTTTGAATTTCTATTTTTATTTTTAGAATTCCAATTAGTTTTAATAATTTACAAAAAAAAATATTTTGGTAGTGCTGACGATAAACATTTATAAATTTTTTAAGAATCCAAAACATGTTAAAAATATATGACAATTATCTTTTTATTTATTAGTTTTTATTTTCAATATTTGATGATTTATGTTTTTACGGATTTGTTTAAGAAAATATTTTTATTTTTACATTTTTATATTTTAATTCAATTCTTTTTTGTGGTAACTTTTTTTTTTTATGTTTATGATATACAGATAAATTATATATTATTATTATTATTATTATTATTATCTATATTTGTTTTTCTTTAAGTTTAATTTTCTAAAAATCAGATTTAGTGTGACACTTTTTCTTCTCCTTTTATATATATAAATATATGCTTCAACTTTGGAAGGAAAAGGAACTTTGATGAGATGTGATATGTATCATCTGCTCAAGTAATTTCGCATACTTATAAGTTCAATTACAAACACTTTATACATACAATGGAGTTATAACATTGAGTCAACATGCTTATACTTCACAAATAAATGATTAGGTTGCATATCACTTGATCTTCTAAACTCGTTTGGAAGCTCGATTCCCATTATCTCATTGTTTTATTGTGATTAAACTCTCATTATAACGAAATACTCCGCAAACACTAGCTTTTGCATGCTTTCTCAAGTCTGGACGTGTAACTTGTTAGTTCAAACATTATAGGAGATCAGTTGAGAAGTTCTAGTTGCCAAAATACGAAAGCTATCATAACAAGACTTAATAAATGGGAAGCATTGAAAGGTAACAAGTTTGTTCCAAAATCCTGGTTGGATCATTACCCATATAGCATAAATCAGACATATTAAGATTGTTCAAACTCAAGATGGCAATGGAATCATCAACCAACATCAAACCAAATACATGAGTATCAATATGTGGCCCTTCAATCCCCTCAAACATCTCACCCCCAAAGTCAAATAAAAGGACGACATAGTAACTATGATAGTACCCTCTTAACAGCCAATAAAAAATCAATCAGAAAAAGCAGTACGAAATGTTTATTTTACGCCTATAAAGAAGAGGATTTTATGTTTGAAAATTCCCCACGAGTCCTTAGAACATGAATAGACAGCTACTGAATTTTCACACAAATAGCAAATCACTTTATAGTCATTAGTCAAAATGTTTAATCCTAACCCAAACATAGGGTGATTATTGATCATTTAGGAGGGAGATGGAGGAGTTTCACCTCACTAGTAGCAGGATTCCACAATGCACACGAATGCACATGATCAATTACTCCAAACATTAAAAACAAGCCGTTCACATAACCTAAAAGGTATTTCATACCTTTAAATGTCTGGGATTTTCTTCAGAAATCAAAGTTAGGAAAGTGGATTCATAACAATCACCATAGTTACCAGTATTATAAAGCAGGAGTTGTGGGGGCGTATTCTTGCTACAATTCAAGTGTTGTTTAACGAATTTAGAGTTTTGGATAAAAGTGTATCAATTCTTGTGAACACATTTGAATTGCAACAATAAATCTACAGAACACCTCAACAGAATCTCATTCACTATATCTTTAGGAAAATTAGCCACACAATAGTCTATTTTTAATTTAGGTTTCAATAAAAGCAATTTTCTCCTTTAAATAGACAAGGAAAATATTCTCCCATTCTAATCTTTCATTTTTGTTACCATAATTCAGTTTATCAACATTAAATTTTGTTCTAAATTTAGTGGTGGAATATGTGCGTGCACTACCAGTCAACGGATCAGGTCCCTTGACACAGTAATAATAGTGCGGAAGATTAAACAATATGAAGAACACAACAGAAATAGTTTACGTGAAAACCTCCTTGCTCAAGGGAGTAAAATCACGACCTGTTGCACAGGATTTACAACCGTCTTCACTAATCTTCTCAAGCAAAAGTAAAACCCGGTTACAATCAATGTGAGAAAAAGTTATTAATCTCACGATCAAGTAATTTACCTATTACTTGAAGAGCCTAAGCTGATACAACACCGCCCACTAAGCTATAACCCCTAGATAACATAGAATTTGCTAAGCGGATACCACATCGCCCACTAAACCACCTAACTCTAGATGACTTAGAATTTCACTAAGCAACAAAACAATGTTGCCCAATAAATCAGTTAACCTTAACTGATTTAGCTTTTACAAACCCAAAACAAATATCTGAATCCTTTATAGATTTGAAACAGATTTACAATGTAAGTACATAGACACAAAGCTCTAAATACAACAAAGATTCTTATTTACTCTATCAAGTCTTTCTATTGAGTTGAGCAATGTTCTTCCTTGAAGATGACCTTCTGTTCAAGCTTGTGAATTTTCAGAGAAAATCCAAGTTTAATTTGCCAAGTCTTGAATTTGTGTTTGTTGGAAAGAGATATTATAATTTCTCACAAATTCGTTGAAGTCATCCTATTGGTTGAAGGCCTGCCTGCTGTTGGAAAAGTTGTGATCCTACCACATCAGAGATGACAGCTTTTCTGAAAGCTGTCTTTTCGTCCTTTTCACGTTGCAGTCTTGCGGGGACCAGGTCCTTTGTTTGCGGGGACCAGGTCCCTTGCAAACTTCTTTATGAGTTCTTGAAAAGACCAACATCTTCCATTCTGATTAGTTCTGTACGCTGGCGCCTCACTTACCACTGATAGGACAGCTTTACAGTTGTACACCATTTTGTATTAGATGGAGAGAACTCTACCTAGAACCAGGTTCCTGCATTTGTGAGATACTGAAACATACAATCTCGTATGCTCTCCTTATTGGTGTAGACACTGCACTTTTCACCTACTCTTGACATGACAGCTTTAACGACTGTACCCCATTTGTATCTGGATAAGAGAACTCTGTCAGGGACCAGGTCCCTGCATTTGTGAGGATCATCAAATCACCAAGCATGTAACATTTTTCTCTTTTTGATGATAACACACAAATATACCTCATATTAAGTTTATCATTCATCTCATTGTCAACAATTTCAAATAACAAGGATTTGATTCCTTGTTAGATGGATAAGTTTGTTAAATCATCAAAACTTCATATCATGTTCAAACTAACATTTAGTCATGAAAATATAGATACTACTATACTTTCCTGTTATGAAAATCTAAATACTTTGATTCCTTTCTCATATTACTTTGACCACTTTCTCATATTACTTTGATTACTTTTACGTTTACTAACCACTTAAGAAATCATAAATAAGAATTAATATTTTTTACTAATTTCGTCCATACACCTCTTCACTAAATGTCTTTCAAGGAAAAAAAAAACAATGGAGAAATTCTTTTGGAATTAATTTAACAATATTCATGCACGTGGTCAATACGCTATACAACTTTGAAAAGATGAGAAAAAACATAAAGTCATCAATAAAGTTGTCTCGAATTTTTAAAAAGACATCTTAACTTTGCAACTGTTCTATTACCTCACTAAACAATTTTGTTTAGATATAATTACATCATTTTTCATCCATTTGACATAGAGAGTGGTGTCCACTCTCTCAAAAAGAGTGAGCAGCCTTAAATAACTAATATAATTTTATTTTTACAAGTATTTTATTATAAAATATATTTTCTTATTTTTTATTATTTTAACTTTTTTCCTTTTTATTTTTTCTCTTTATTTCTTCTTTCTTTCAAAAATTCATTGTCATCTTCACTCATTGAAGCTTCTTACTTTCAATGTCACCATTTTTATCACAACTTCACATTCTTTTTTTTATTACTATTAATTTTACTATCTTTAGTTTTAAAATTTTATCTAAATATTTTCTTACATTTTGAACAATTCGATAAATTCATTAGATTTCAAGATGATTAGGAAGTATCATATAGTTTTATATTCGATTTCAATTGAGTTTTTTTTTCAGTTTTTGAGAAATTAATTGGTTCTTTTAAAATGATCACTAGTATATATGAAAAATAAGTAGTTGATGGCATCTTCAAAATTTTAAATTTTCTTTAAAAAATAATTAATTTTGTTATCAATAATTCAATAAAGTCTAAATAATAGTATAAATTTTATAAATAATTTGACTGGAGAAGAAGAAGAAAAAGAAAAGAAAAAAATGAAAGTGAGTTTCAATTTGATATGGGGGGAGGTGAAGAAAAGAAAATAGGAATGAATTGATGAATCACTTGAAAGTGGGAGATGGAAGATGAAATGAAATTTATGATATATAAAATTAAAATTTGAAAAGTAAGAGAGAGAGAAATAAAGAAAGAACAAGATAAATGAAAATTTTGAAATGAAAAAAATATATTTTTTAATTAAATTAACACGTGTCATGTAATGATTGGGGTGTGAACTCACTTGCTTCTTAAGATTTGGTGCTGATCGAAAAATGGTATAATAATATATGTTCAAAATTATTTAATGGGGTAATAGACCGTTGCAAAGTTAAAATGTCTTTATGAAAGTCCAAAACAACTTCAATGGTGACTTCTTTTCTCTCTAAAAGAATTAGTTTTAAGGACAACATAAAAATAATAATAATAAATTGAATATATCTTGATTTTACAAATTGATAAATGAATAACTTCAGTACTGTGAAAAATAATATAAATTGTGACGAATATTTTTAGTATTCTTGATAATTAATTTAGGTCTTACAAGCTAAATAATATGACATTATAAGAACTGCACGTACGTTTTGTTGTAATATGAATTTATTAGTGCTCATTTATAAATTAAGGCAACACTGAAAAATAAAGATAATCAACAAATAAAAATCAATTAAGTTGATAGTACTGTTTTGTTGTAATATTGTCACGACCCAAAACGAGCCGCGAGTGGCACCCACATTTATCCTCCTATGTGAGCGAATCAACCAATCTAAACCCCAGTCATTTACCAATATTTCAACCATAATGAACAAAATACAATGCGGAAGACTTAAAACTCATTAATATAACCAATAAATAACTTCTAAAATTTAATACTTATTATTCCCAAAATCTGGAAGTCATCACCAGAAGAACATCTATCCTCAAATTACTAAATCTAAGAGTATCTAGGAAGCTAAAATAAGTAAACAGATGGTCCATGTCCGAACTTCAAGGACACCAAGACATGAATGAGAGAGAATCCATTCCGAGCTAGGAACAATAGCTCACCCTAGAATCTGATATGCTGAAGACTGGCTAGAGTTGCGGACGAGTCGAAGTTGATGGTACGTTTGCTGCACTCCACAATAACAAAGAAAAAGAATACAAGTAGGGGTCAGTACAAGGAACACGTACTGAGTAGGTATCATCGGCCAACTCAAAATAGAAAGCAATATATATCAAATAAAAATATAAAATCAACTACATACTCAACAGGTGATAACAACAAATACCGTAACCATTGGCCACAACACCCAGCACATCTATGAGGACTCAAGCCTCCCCACCATACTCATTTGGGAAATAGTTCTTTAAATTTTGAGTATAATAAAATAATTCAAGATTCATTCTCTTTATTATCCTGGTGTCGGAACGTGACACTGCGATCCTCTACTATCCTGGTGTCGGAACGTGACACTGCAATCCTCTACTATCCTGGTGTCGGAACGTGACACTCCGATCCTCTACTATCCTGGTGTCGGAACGTGACACTCCGATCGCCTAATACTACGTGTCGGTTCGTGACACCCGATCCCCTAATCTCATTATTTTCCAGTTCATCAACCTTCCTTTATGTCAAGACATCATCATTAATAGAGAGGTTTTAAGGTTTAAGATTCAACAGCCTCATCATGCTAATTCATCACAATTATATAATCACATCATGCAACGACACAATTAAGCATATAGAAGACTTTACAATACTACCCAATACATATCAATCGCTATTTAGAGTTTAATATGAGATAGCATAAACCATAACCTACCTCCACCGAAGAATCGTGATCAAGCAATCTACTTTCCCAAAGTTGCGTTCTTCTCTTTCTCTCGCTCGTTCTCTCTTTTTTCTTTCTGATTTTTCCTTATTCAAACTCTTTTTCTTTTACCCTAATTATCATATAATTAAGTATAAAAGATGATAGAAGTAACCCACTATTTATTTCAAGGTTATCTCCTTTAACCCCCAAGTAATTAAATTATTGACATTAACCTACTAACTTTATAATTATAGCAGGAATAGTCCAAAACGCCCCTTAAAAACTTTTAACAGAAATCCGACCCAGTCAGGGTTACGCAGCCTGTGACGGTCCGTCATGACTGTGACGGTCCGTCCTGCAGGTCCGTCACAAAGTTCAGAGAGTTAATTTCTGTGGAAAGGTTTGTGACGTTCCGTCGTGCCTACGACCGTCCGTCCTGCAGTTCCATCACAAAGTTCAGAGATTCGATCTCTGTACCCGAATTTCAGAATCTAAGTGTTTTGGAACGAGACCCCCTCAACGGCCCGTCGTGCCCATGACGGTCCGTCATAGGATCCGTCGACCCTGACAGTTATTACCAGAATTAAACTCTACTGCTCAAAACGACTAAACAGGTCGTTACAATAGATACCAATTTACCCATCATTCGTCCTCGAACAATCACAGGAAGAAAACAAGGGCGAGAAAGAGTACCTGAGTCTGTAAAGAGGCGTGGATATTTTTCTTGCATATCAGCCTCATTCTCCCAAGTGGACTCTTCAACTGGCCGATTCTTCCACTGAACCTTGATAGATGCAATCTCCTTTGATCTCAATTTGCGGAATTCTCTATCTAAAATAGCAACAGACTCCTCCTCATAAGACAAATTTTCATCAAGAAGAACTGAATCCCAACGAATAATGTAGTTCCCATCTCCATGGTATTTCTTCAGCATAGACACATGAAATACCGGGTGCACTCCTGAGAGTCCTGGAGGCAAGGCTAATTCATAAGCCACCTCCCCTACTCGCTTAAGTACTTCAAATGGTCCAATATACCTTGGACTAAGCTTTCCTTGTTTACCAAACCGCATCACCCCTTTCATGGGTGAAACCTTCAGCAAGACTTGTTCACCCTCCATGAACTCCAAGTCTCTAACCTTTCGATCTGCATATTCCATCTGCCTACTTTGCGCCGCTTAAAGATTTTCTTGAATGAATTTCACCTTCTCTAGTGATTCCCTCAGGAGATCAGTACCCCATGGTCTCACCTCAAATGCATCAAACCAACCAAATGGGAGACCTATATCTCCTCCCATACAATGCCTCGAATGGGGCCATATCAATACTTGAGTGATAGCTATTATTGTATGAAAACTCTGCTAAGGGTAAGAAGTTATCCCAATGACCACCAAATTCTATCACACATGCACGAAGCATATCCTCCAAAACCTGAATCGTTCGTTCAGACTGACCATCGGTCTGAGGGTGAAATGTAGTACTAAGGTCCAACCTAGTACCTAATTCAGCATGCAATGTTCTCCAAAACTTAGAAGTAAACTGCATACCTCTATCTGATATGATGGAAAGTGGAACCCCATACAATCGAACAATTTCTAAGATATAGAGTTTGGCTAACTTCTCTGCGTTGTAAGTTACCTTAACCGGAATGAAGTGAGCAGACTTAGTTAACCTGTCAACAATTACCCAAATAGAGTCCAACTTACCCAATGTCTTTGGAAGACCAACCACGAAATCCATTGAAATTCTTTCCCACTTCCATTCAGGAATGGACATTCTCTGAAGTATTCCTCCGGGTCTTTGGTGTTCATACTTTACTTGTTGACAATTCGGGCATTGGGCAACAAAATCAGCAATGTCAAGCTTCATCCTACTCCACCAGAAATGTTGCTTTAGGTCACGGTACATCTTGGTTGCACCAGGATGTATAAAATATCGTGAACTATGAGCCTCGGTAAGAATAGTGTAGATCAAATCATCAACACGGGGCACACATACCCTTCCATTAATTCTCAAAATGTCTTCATTATCAATTATTGCCTTTTTAGCCTCTCCTCGCATCACCATATCCCGAATTCGGCTTAGTTTCTCATCATCAAACTGTTTTCCCTTAATCTTGTCAAGAAAAGAAGATCTTGCCTCCACACAGGCCAAAAATCCTCATTTCTCTAGTATTTCCAGTCTCATAAAGTCGTTAGCCAAGTTTTGACTTCTCTAGCCAATGGACGTCTAGAAACTTGTAAGTGGGCTAAACTACCCATGCTCCCTGTTTTTCTACTTAAAGCATCTGCCACCACATTAGCTTTTCCTGGGTGATACAATATAGTAACATCGTAGTCCTTCAGTAGTTCCATCCATCTTCTCTGCCTCAAATTCAAATCCTTCTGAGTAAAAACATATTGTAAACTACGATGATATGTATAGACTTCACACTTAACCCCATATAGATAGTGTCTCCATTGCTTTAATGCAAATACCACTGCAGCCAACTCTAAATCGTGGGTCGGATAGTTACGTTCATGCACTTTTAATTGCCTTGAAGCATAAACAATCACATTTCTCTCTTGCATTAGCACTGCACCCAACCCAGAATAAGATGCATCACAATAAACAATGAAATTCTTGCCTTCCACTGGCAGGGTAAGAATTGGTGCAGTAGTCAACAAGGTCTTAAGATTCTGGAAGCTTTCTTCACATTCATCCGACCATACAAATGGAACATTCTGCTTAGTCAAATTTGTCAGTTGGGAGGCAACAGAAGAAAATCCCTTGACAAATCGACGGTAGTAGCTAGCTAAACCAACAAAGCTCCTTACCTCTGTAACATTGGTAGGTCTTACCCAACTCTTCACTGCTTCGATCTTAGAAGGATCCACCATCACTCCATCCTTAGAAACCACGTGCCCCAAGAAGGACACTGAATCTAGCCAAAACTCACACTTGGAGAATTTGGCATAAAGCCTTTTCTCCCTCAACAATTCCAATACAATTTTCAAGTGCTCCTCGTGTTCTTTCCTGCTCTTTGAGTATACCAGTATATCATCAATAAACACAATGACAAAGAGATCCAGATATGGCTTAAAATCCCGTTCATCAGGCTCATGAACGCAGCAGGGGCATTCGTTAGTCCAAAAGACATTACTAAGAATTCATAATGCCCATACCTGGTTCGAAAAGCAGTCTTTGGAACATTTGCTGCCCGTATTTTCAATTGATGATAACCAGACCTCAAATCGATTTTTGAGAAGGTACAAGCACCTTGTAACTGATCGAACAAATCATTAATGCGAGGAAGAGGATACTTGTTCTTAACAGTTACCTTATTCAGTTGCCTGTAGTCTATGCACATCCGAAAACTCTCATCCTTCTTCTTCACAAATAAGACTGGAGCACCCCAAGGGGATGCACTTGGCCTAATAAAACCTTTCCCCAACAACTCTTGAAGTCAGGCCTTTAACTCCCTTAACTCTGCTGGAGCCATTCTATAAGGGGGTATGGAAATGGGGCGAGTACCCGGCTCCAGATCAATACAAAAATCAATATCCCTATCCGGTGGCATACCAGGAAGGTCTGCAGAAAACACGTCAAGAAACTCACGGACTATCGAAACAGACTCAATCGAAGGTACTTGTGAAGTATCATCCCTGAGATGGGCCAAGAAAGCTAAACAACCCTTACTCACCATTCTATTAGCACGAAGGAAGGAGATGATACGAACTGGGGTGGAAGTGTAGTTACCCTCCCACACTAGCGGATCTGTCCCAGGCTTGGCCAATGTCACAGTTTTAGCATTACAATCTAAGATTGCAAAATTTGGAGAAAGCCAAGTCATACCCAGAATTACATCGAAATCAACCATCTCTAGAATAATCAAGTCCACATGAGTATTGTTCCCCATAAAAGTCACAGGACAAGACCTATACACCTTCTCAACTATCACAGACTCACCCACAGGAGTAGAGACACGAATGGGCATGTCAAGCAAATCAGAATGCGAATCAAGACCAATAGAAAATGAGGAAGATACATATGAAAATGTGGATCCAGGATCAAATAATACAGAAGCCATGCAATCACAAACCAAAAGATTACCTGTGATAACAACATTAGATGTCTCCGCTTCAGTCCTCCCAGGGAAAGCATAACAATGGGCCCTATCACCTGTCTGCCCGTTGCCCCTACCATGTTGCGCTGCAGTAGATCCAGTTTGCCCGCCACCCCGGTTGACTTGGTGACCTCCATTACCTTGGCCACCCCGTCCTCCAGAATAGCGGCCTCTTCCATGACCACCTCTACCTCTGACTATTGGGGGTCTGTAACTCTGTCTTGGACAATATCTCTTAATATGTCCAGTCTCCCCACATCCATAACACTCTCTGGGTTCAAGCATAGATCTCTGTGAGAACGACGAAGTCTGGGATAACCTCCAAACTTAGAGGAATGTTGATTGGTCTTTGATGGACCCCCAACTACAGCCTGCAGTGAAGAATGAATAGGCCTGGCTGTGTAACCTCCCGAACTCTGCCCCCTGGAGTAAGAACCACTAAACTCGCCTCCCTTACGAAACTTCTTAGATGTCGAGACCATGGTGAAATCGTCTGGCTTCACCCCCTCCACCTCTATCACAAAATCAACCACTTCTTGAAAGGATTTTGCTGCACCAGCTACCTGTAAGGCTGGAATCTGCAAGTCTGGACCTCAATCCCTTCACAAAACGGCGAATCCGCTCTTGTGGACTGAAGCAAAGTTGGGTGGCATACCTGGATAGTGCATGAAACTTAGCCTCATAAGCAGTAATCGACATCCTGCCTTGCTCTAGGCTCAGGAACTCATCTCTCCTCCTATCCCTCAAAGTCCGGGGTATATACTTCTCCATAAATAAACTAGAGAATGATGCCCAAGTCATAGGTGGTGCTTGTGCTGGTTGACACTCAACATACGACCGCCACCACATTTTGGCATTTCCTTGAAACTGATAGGTTACAAACTCAACGCCAAATCGTTCTACTATGCCCATCTTATGTAGCAACTCATGACAATCAACCAGAAAATCATAGGCATCCTCAGATTCAGCACCCTTGAAGACTGGAGGTTTCAACTTCAAGAATTTAGTGAAAAGTTCATGTTGATCACTAGTCATTATAGGCCCTGTAGTCAATCGAGGAAACATGCCTATTTCCAATAAGGCATCCATGCGGGGAGCCATATCAGCTGCATGTTGTACTCCCGGAACCTGAGGTGATGGTGCAGAAAACACTGGAGGTGTCTGGCCCTGATCAGATAACCCGCTAAGATAAGCAAGAACCTAGTTAATCATCTCTGGGGTAGGTTGGAGTGGTAATTCCTCATCTTGCACTCGCTCATTTTCCCCTTCCTCACCCTCTCTTACTACTTCATCAGTCGGTGGAGGAGTCACCGCCCAAGTACTAGTTGGACTAGGTGTTTGTCCTCTACCTCTAGAGGACGTCCTCCCGCGACCTCTACCACGGCCTCTTGCCACTACTCCTCTTCGAGCTACAGCCCCAGTGGCTGGCTCAGACGCATCCTGTCTTGCCGGTGTTGGTGTTGGCACAGTTGTTGCTCTAGTTCTAACCATCTGCGAAATAGAGTGAGGATGTCAGATACCAATTTGTATCACCTAGATACCAATTGGATCCAAGTAATAGCACGAAAGAAAGAAAGAATGGAATTTTCCTAATGTCCTATAGCCTCTTAAAGAAAAGTAAAGGCGTCCCCCTACCGTTCCTTAAGACTCTACTAGACTCGTTCTTGTGTGATGAGACCAACGAACCTAATGCTTTGATACCAAGTTTGTCACGACCCAAAACGAGCCGCGAGTGGCACCCACATTTATCCTCCTATGTGAGCGAACCAACCAATCTAAACCCCAGTCATTTACCAATATTTCAACCATAATGAACAAAATACAATGCGGAAGACTTAAAACTCATTAATATAACCAATAAATAACTTCTAAAATTTAATACTTATTATTCCCAAAATCTGGAAGTCATCACCAGAAGAACATCTATCCTCAAATTACAAAATCTAAGAGTATCTAGGAAGCTAAAATAAGTAAACAGATGGTCCATGTCCGAACTTCAAGGACATCAAGACATGAATGAGAGAGAATCCATTCCGAGCTAGGAACAATAGCTCACCCTGAAATCGGATATGCTGAAGACTGGCTAGAGTTGCGGACGAGTCGAAGTTGATGGTACGTTTGCTGCACTCCACAAATAACAAAGAAAAAGAATACAAGTAGGGGTCAGTACAAGGAACACGTACTGAGTAGGTATCATCGGCCAACTCAAAATAGAAAGCAATATATATCAAATAATAATATAAAATCAACTACATACTCAACAGGTGATAACAACAAATACCGTAACCATTGGCCACAACACCCAGCACATCTATGAGGACTCAAGCCTCCCCACCATACTCATTTGGGAAATAGTTCTTTAAATTTTGAGTATAATAAAATAATTCAAGATTCATTCTCTTTATTATCCTGGTGTCGGAACGTGACACTGCGATCCTCTACTATCCTGGTGTCGGAACGTGACACTCCGATCCTCTACTATCCTGGTGTCGGAACGTGACACTCCGATCCTCTACTATCCTGGTGTCGGAACGTGACACTCCGATCGCCTAATACTACGTGTCGGTTCGTGACACCCGATCCCCTAATCTCATTATTTTCCAGTTCATCAACCTTCCTTTATGTCAAGACATCATCATTAATAGAGAGGTTTTAAGGTTTAAGATTCAACAGCCTCATCATGCTAATTCATCACAATTATATAATCACATCATGCAACGACACAATTAAGCATATAGAAGACTTTACAATACTACCCAATACATATCAATCGTTATTTAGAGTTTACTATGAGATAGCATAAACCATAACCTACCTCCACCGAAGAATCGTGATCAAGCAATCTACTTTCCCAAAGCTGCGTTCTTCTCTTTCTCTCGCTCGTTCTCTCTTTTTTTCTTTCTGATTTTTCCTTATTCAAACTCTTTTTCTTTTACCCTAATTATCATATAATTAAGTATAAAAGATGATAGAAGTAACCCACTATTTATTTCAAGGTTATCTCCTTTAACCCCCCAAGTAATTAAATTATTGACATTAACCCACTAACTTTATAATTATAGTAGGAATAGTCCAAAATGCCCCTTAAAAACTTTTAACAGAAATCCAACCCAGTCAGGGTTACGCAGCCTGTGACGGTCCGTCATGACTGTGACGGTCCGTCCTGCAGGTCCGTCACAAAGTTCAGAGAGTTAATTTCTGTGGAAAGGTTTGTGACGGTCCGTCATGCCTACGACGGTCCGTCCTGCAGTTTCGTCACAAAGTTTAGAGAGTCGATTTCAGTACCCAAATTTCAGAATCTAAATGTTTTGGAACGAGACCCCCTCGACGGCCCGTCGTGCCCATGACGGTCCGTCGTGAGATCCGTCGACCCAGACAGTTATTACCAGAAATAAACTCTACTGCTCAAAACGACTAAACAGGTCGTTACAAATATGAATTTATTAGTGCTCATTTATAAATTGAGGCAACATTGAAAAATAAAGATAATCAACAAATAAAAATCAATTAAGTTGATAGTACTATAAACAAGCGTTGACAAATATTTTTAATATATTGATAGGGGATTTTCTTCCCCAACGAGTTTCACATAAATTGAGACCTAATGTGATCATTGGAAACTATATAGAGATTTTACAAGTAAGAAGATTAAAATTGCTTTATTTAAAATAGTTATAATTTCCTTTATTTTATATTAATTGATTTTTTGATCTTTTTTAGTGTTAAAAATAATTGAATTGTTTAAAATTCAAGATAAATGTTTCGAATTTTTCATATTTTCTCTTTCGTTTAATGAGGCTTGATTTTTAGGAGATAAATTGCATTATTTACAAAATTATATTTTTATGATTTCATAAAAAAACAAAAGTGAAAAGTATGATTCAAATTATGTACATATATGTTTTTTTTTAGATATTACTTTGAAGAACACATACATAAAAGAGAGAAATCAGTACTCATTCAAAAATATATAATGCTGTTTTACCAAATTTAGCGGAATATATTTGTTTTTATTTAATATAGTAAAGTTATACTAATATTCTAATCAGTCTTTGCTGGAAATTGAAACGCTATCTCATTAGAAAAAAGAATATTGAAAAATGCAAATATTTTCGACAATAATTGAGAATTGAAGAACTAGCATATGTTATGCATTATAATCCTATTTTTTCAAATTATGGGTGTATTAAGAATTTGAAGTTTATTAGTTTCTATTGATACCTCAAGTTATAGATGACAATTATGAGTTCATAATCAAATATCAATTGATATTTCCCAAATTTATAAATATATTTTTATAGAAGCAAATGTCAATTAAATATAGAGGAGCTCTAACATTTTTTGATTTTTTCTTATATTATCTGTTGAGCGGAGCTCGCTAGTCTAATAAGGATTATTTTAGGTGTGAAAATATTTGCTCTTTATTTGCAAATGTTCTTATTTTAGAGATTAAATTTTAATAACAGATAGTATTAAATAATAGTATTAAATAATATTAGTATTTACTGTGTACTAATCCTAGTCCTATTAGGATTATTACTCCTTAATCCTAGTCCTATTAGGATTAGTACTCCTTCCTATATCTCCTATATATATCTCCCATGTATTCCCTTATTAGGTTAACACTTTAATACAATCAATATTCCTTCATGGTATCAAGAGCCAGAAAACCTAGATCTTCTTTTCTCTAGTTTTGTTTTCTCTCTTTAGGGCACCGATCGTTCCCTCTCTTCTCTTGGGCGGCGACAGCCATGACAACCGAGGTGGATCCTCTCGATTCACTTCCTTCTGGCGTTAAACTCCTTCTCAGGCATCTTCATGCCCTGATTCCCAAAAAATTATCAGACATAAATTACCCTACATGGAAAATCACCGTTCTTACAACCCTTGAGGCCAATTACCTTCTCAAATACGTCGATGGAAGCACAGAACCGCCACCGGCAGTCATCACCGCCATGGACAAATCAGAAAAAACCAATCCGGCCCATGCCGCCTGGAAAGCCGTGGATGGCCAGATCCGATCATGTTTGATTGCGGTCATCTCTCCCACGGTTCAGAAACACGTCCGATCCTACACAACTGCTTCAGCCCTGTGGACGGCCCTCGCAACACGCTATGCATCAATTTTCCATTCTCATATTTTTCAATTGCGTGATCGTCTCCACACAATTACCAAAGGCACGAAAACTATGGCGGAGTATTTAGACGAGGTCTCCACCATTATCACAGCCCTCGACACCGTGAACGAAATCATTCCCGAAAAAGATCTCGTCATGTGCGTTGTACGGGGGCTCCCATCAGCTTACTCCTCCATTAAACAGGCGGTTCACATCAGTCCAACGCCCGTTGACCTAGCTACTCTCTCCTAGTGGCTAAAAAGTGAAGAAATCAACGTGGATCTGGAGAGCAAACTTCTTCTCCGAGAAGCCGCTGTTATGGAGCCGGCCACCGCCCTCACCGCAAGCCAGAACTATCACAGGGGGCGTGGTGGCGGCCAGCAGTGGAGCCGCGGCGGCTACGGCAGAAACAGCGGAGGCCGCGGGCGCGGCGGTCGGCAGGGCAGTCGTCCGCCGTACGACGGTCAGCAGCACGGCAGCAACAACAGCCTGCACTCCTTCGGCAGCGGCGGGCAGTCATCTTCCAGCGGCGGGCAGGGCACTTACGAGCGGGATCGTCCAACTTGTCAAATCTGTCAGAAAATAGGACACACCGCTGCTCGTTGCTGGTTTCGGTATGAGGAGAGCCGAAATAGTGATAACCTTGCCAATTATGCATCTCAAGCCGACCCTTCCTCTGAATGGCTGTTGGATACTGGGGCCAACATGCATGTTACTTCTGATCTATCCAAGCTTAACGCTCCAAATCCATATCATGGCTCCAATGGTATTACTGTTGGCAATGGTGAGTCCCTTAATATTTCTCACACTGGCACGGGTACCATTAAAACCCCCACCGCTATCTTTCACCTAGGTAACCTTACCCACGTCCCTTCTATTAAATCCAATCTCCTTTCAGTTCACCAATTCACAAAAGACAATAATTGCTCACTCTTGTTCACCTCTAGTGATTTTCATATCCTAGACAATACTACCAAGAGGGTGATTTTTCAGGGCCCTGTGAGCATGGTCTGTACGTTCTTCCTGGCACAAGTTCGTCTGCCCACCCAGTTTCAGAAAGCGTTCCTGTGGCTCCGGTGGCTCTTTCAGCTGATGGCCACAGTCTGTTGTGGCACAGTCGTCTGGGTCACCCGTCTACTCAAATAATAAATTCTTTAATGTCTCAATTAGGTTTTTCTTTCATTCATGTAAACAATTGTGACTCCTGTTCAATTGCTAAATCTCATAAATTACCTTTTACTTTATCTAAGAAGCGTACAACTGCACCTTTTCAACTTATTCATTCTGTCCTATGGGGTCCTACTGCTGTTCCTTCATTTGCTGGTTTTCTCTATTATATTTGTTTTGTGGATGATTTTACAAAATACACTTGGTTGTACCCACTAAAACACAAATCACAGGCATACACCACCTTTGTCACTTTTGAAAAAATGGTCAAAACACAATTCAATTCTCATGTTAAACTTTTTCGAAGTGACAATGGCAAGGAATATGTCAATAACATCTTTGGCCAGTTTCTGCAATCCCTGGGAATTATACATCAAAATTCCTGTCCATACACTCCCGAACAGAATGGGGTGGCTGAGCGTAAGCATCGCCATCTCATTGAAACGGTGGTTACTCTTCTACATCAATCTCATATCCCTGTCTCCTTTTGGGTAGAAGCTCTAGCCACCGCAAACTACCTCATTAACAGAATGCCCAGTCACACTCTCTCCAACAAATTACCCTATCAACTCCTTTACCAAGAACTTCCCAATTATACCAACCTCCGCGTCTTTGGGTGTCTTGCCTACCCTTGGCTACGCCCTCATATTACTCACAAATTACAACCCCAATCCCGTCCTTGTATTTTTTTGGGCTATCATCCTACCTCCAAGGGTTATCGTTGTCTTGACCCACAAACTCATAAAGTCTACATATCTCGTCATGTCAAATTTGTCGAAAATGAGTTTCCCTACCATTCTATTTCCTCCTCAACAAATACATCATTCATTGGCGTCCTTCCCCTTTTTCAAACATACTCACAGGGTCCCTCACCACCTTCCCCCACACCTCCACCCACTACCCAACCACCCCTCATTACCCCTTCGACCGTCACCCACAATACACCCGCAACCACCACCAACACCCACAACCAACCCGAACCACCCCATACCCACAACATCTCCAGCCCGATCCATTTTGGGTCCTTCCCGGCCACCCTCGAATCACCAGCGCCCGTGCCACTCCCCAATACGCATCCCATGTTAACCCGTGGCAAAGCCGGTATCTTTAAACCTAAAACCTTTCAGGCTACCATACTACCAAATACACCCCTTCCCAATAGTGAACCAACAACCTACTCTGTTGCCTCAAAAAATGCTTATTGGCGTCATGCTATGGATGACGAGTTTAAGGCTTTGACTGATCAGAAAACTTGGGTTCTTGTACCTAAGCCCCATGGGCGGCACCCAGTGGGCTGTAAATGGGTGTACAAAATTAAACACAATGCGGATGGCAGTATTTCCAGGTACAAGGCTCGTTTGGTTGCTAAAGGCTACAATCAGGAGTATGGGCTTGATTACTCCGAGACATTCAGTCCTGTTATTGGTCAGAAAACCATTCGCCTGGGACTGTCACTCGCCGTGCGCAACAATTGGCTCATCAATCAGTTGGATGTTTCCAATGCTTTTCTTCATGGCATGCTTGATGAAACTATCTACATGACGCAACCACCAGGCTATGTTGATCCCCGCTTCCCTCAACATGTTTGCAAACTCAAGAAGTCTCCGTATGGGCTCAAGCAAGCCCCCCGTGCTTGGTACACAAGTCTGAAAACGTTCCTCCAGGGACTCGGCTTCACGTGTTGCGTACATGACACGAGTCTGTTTACTCGACATTCAGCACACGGTACAGTTATTCTTCTTGTCTATGTAGATGATATCATTATTACAGGCTCTACTGCAGCTCTCATTCAGGATGTCACTCGAGCTATGCATACTACCTTCAAAATGAAGGATCTTGGCCTGTTACATTATTTTCTGGGAATGGAGGTTTCTCGGACAGGCAACGGCTTGTTTCTTCATCAGTCAAAATATGCTCGAGATCTGTTGCAGAAAGCTGGATTGGAAAAATGCACCAGTCAACCAACACCGATGGCAGTCTCTTCGTCTACGAATGGAGCCGACACCCCCTTTGCCGATATCACCCACTTCCGCAGCCTCATTGGGGCTCTACAGTATCTGGCCATTACCCGTCCTGACATCCAGTTTGCTGTCAATCGAGTTGCTCAGCGCATGCATCAACCAAGTGAACATGATTACCATTGTCTAAAACGCATTCTCAGGTACATTTTTGGCACTCTTGGTCGTGGTTTACTCATTCGACCCGGGGACTTGGAGCTTCGGGGTTTCTCAGATTCAGATTGGGCGAATGATAAAAATGAAAGAAAATCTACATCGAGGTTTCTCATTTTTTTGGGGCCGAACCTGATCTCCTGGTGTACAAAAAAACAACCCAAGGTCTCTCGGTCCTCGACTGAAGCTGAATATCGCGCCCTTGCTCTTCTTGCTGCTGAGACCATGTGGGTCACATATACTCTTCGCGAACTCCGCGCCACTCACACTATTCCTGCTCTCTATTGTGACAACAAATCAACCATCTGTGTGGCCAAGAATTTCGTCCTACACAACAGAATGAAGCATGTTGATACCGATTGTCTCTTTGTTCGCGATGAAGTTCAGGCCGACACCATGAATGTGCAGTATGTACCCACTGAAGAACAACCGGCTGATATTCTCACTAAGCCTCTCCCGAGCCGACATCACGATTACCTTAGTTCCAAGCTTCCGTTCGCTTCCGCTCAGCTCAGCTTGAGGGGGGATAGTAACAGATAGTATTAAATAATAGTATTAAATAATATTAGTATTTACTGTGTACTAATCCTAGTCCTATTAGGATTAGTACTCCTTAATCCTAGTCCTATTAAGATTAGTACTCCTTCCTATATCTCCTATATATATCTCCCATGTATTCCCTTATTAGGTTAACACTTTAATACAATCAATATTCCTTCAAATTTTGTGCAAGTAAATATTATTTTCAATCGAGCTTACACCTAGGGATGTTCATGGTTATGGTTAAAAAAATTAAACTGAACTGCAATTCGAATTAAATCAATTAAAAAAATTGATATTTGGTTTGATTTGGTTAGGTTGGTTTTTAAATTTTGAAAATCGATACAGTATATTTAATGTAATATATAATGAATACATAGAAAATAAGATATTCGATAAATTTATTTTTATTCTTTAAGAGTTTGAAAAAGTAGTTATACACAAATTTTATTCATATATACCTTTATGAAATAAAAAAAATATTTTTAATAGGGATAATCGTATAGAATGACAAACTAATAATATAAAATAAATATAGTAGCTACCGTTTGATATATTTGTGTTTCACAACAAACTGTTTGTCAGTCCATCTCTCCCTCATATTCTCGATCTCCACTATCCTTCTCTCGCTCGCTTCTTTCGCTCACCTCTCTCGCTTTATACAATTAAAAAGTATAAATTGTGTTTCTAATTGTATAAAGCGAGAGAAAATTGTATATACACATGCAGATACATATATACTCTGTCTTATACACTTATAATTATACAATAAAAGTACTTCCCTACCCAAGTCTCTTTTGTCTTTCTCTCTTTCTCGTTTTATACAAATTAAATTGTATATAATCTCTCTTTCTCGTTTTATACAATTGAATTCAATTGTATATTCCCTACCCAAGTCTCTTTTGTCTTTCTCCTTTTCTCATTTTATACGAATACAAATTGCATATAATCGTCCTATACACTTGTAATTAACAATTTGTTTTATATACTTCGTTTTATACAATTCTCTGTCCAAGTCTCTTTCTCTTTCTCGTTTTATACACTTCGTTTTATATAATTCGCTTCAATTATATATATGTTTGCTATGGAACGCAATTATACAAATTTTGGTATAACATACAAATATAAATTTTATGTTTATTATATGTGAAAGTTACCCTTTTTAATATCTCTCGATTCAAAAAGAAAAATTATGAAAATGCAAATGCAAGAAAATACAATAATAAAAAAACAAGATAATGAGACAACCATACACGTTAAAGACTGAGAAACTACACAACCACTATTTAGGATGAGAGGAGATGAGAGACTAACACCCTCTCTCTTCCGCATAAAATGTGACAGTACTTGCAATATATCAAAATAATTTAATTTAACGCATGTTGATGCCGGTTAAATAAAAGTTATATAAATAATATATTATTTTAGTATGTTATCTTATTATCAACTTACAAATCCCACTTACTAATTACTATAAACAATTTTATTCCAACGGAACAAGATTGCTTATTTTTTCAAGTTACTATACATAAATTATCCATTAATATAGATATTAATCTAAGTGCATGTTGCATGAATCGGTCTCTACAGAGCTTATCCAAGCATGAGTTGTTACTATATAAAAATTAAATTCTTACAAAGAAAATATACTTAATTTAAAATTTAAAATTATATATTGATTTATGTACAATTATACACATATTAGTCAAATGCATTTAATATGAATTGGTCTCTATAGAGCAAAAATTTATCGTGGTTGAGGATCAGTGGGCTATTTATATACTTTTCTATTTTAAAGCAAGAACTTTCTACAATTAATAAGAGAGAGAAAATATATTTACATAGAAATTGAGTTAAAAAAATATAAAAAAGCAAGAAAAATTATGTGTGTTTGCTAGTTTTTTAATCATTATTAATATGACATTAATTTACTTATAACCTTAGATTCGTTACGTTGTTTGACCGAATTTATTGGCTCCGCATCCATCAAAAGTCGGTAACCTTCGTCACCGTCAGCATTTGGTACTCTCTCGATAGCTTCAATAGTTCACTGAAAGTCTTTGGTGTATAAACTGCAAGTCCTTCAGAAAGAAAGACATAATATAATAATGAATTAATTAATAAACATTAATAATTCAAAAAAGAAGATCCCACTGAATTGAATTGGTTCCATGAATCTAAAAAATGGTGAGAATTCTTGATCTCTCTCAATTCAAAAATCCAGAATTTGAATTGATGTCATTATATATGATATATTATTATTGTAATAGTTGTATGTTGGTTTGACAATTTATTTTGATATGATATTTTTTTTTGTGTATTCATGTCGTATTCTTTTTAAAAAAAAATCATAATTATTGTGATTTTAAAATACAGTCATTTTATTTTAGTTGTTACGATTTAAAATGTTGATTGTTACATTATTTTTAAATTAGAATTTTTGGAGGAAAGTAAAAAAAAAGTTAATTATATTATTATTGTTTGGATGATTGTTTAACACAAAGTATCCTTACTCAAAGAAATAATTTTTAAAAAGTAAAACTTTATACCTAAACTAAATTAACAAAAAGTAAAATAATATTTATAATTAATATATATGGTCCGATATAATATAATTCACTGAATAATTATAAAAATATAATAAAAAATGAACGTACATTCCATATATAATTTATACTTGTTGAATGCTCATTTAATCAAATAACTTTTTTGAATCTTCTTTGGCATGTTGTTTCTTAAATCAAATCATGGTCTTGTTAATTTTATTAAAAATCAAAATTTTATATTTTGATGTTCAAACTAAATTTGTATTTTTTTCAATAAAAAATTAACTTTTTTGTTGATGTTTGAAAAAAGTTGACATTCTCGTCAATGTACGTTGAAAAGAAATAAAAGATTGATTTTTTAAATCTTGATTCTCTTTTTATATCTAGTCTTCTTTAATTAAATAAATTATAATTTCACAATTAACAACATAATTTTTTATAGATTGAGTGAAAACCTCCGAGACATTTGACTCAAATTTCAGCGAAATCTCTAAGAAGAAACTTACGATAACTTTCACCATCTTTTAGTTTACCACTTATCTAACATTAAAACTTGAGATACGAACCCTTAAACTCTTAAAAAAAGACATACCCACTCATTCTTAATTTACTACCCACACTCCATGTCTTTCCTTGAAGATACGAGTAATTTTAGACGCTTCAAAAAGTCGGGATGTTACACAATAATTTTACAACATTTTTTTAAAATTAAAATAAACAAAATGTACTCGTGAGAATATTTTAAATTCTATTTTATTAAAAAAAATTAATGATCAAATTGTAACTATACTTTTGAAAAACTATTTCTTTGAGTAGTAATACTTTGTTTTAAGCAATCATCCCACAATAAGGGATAATGCACAAGTATCCCCTCAATCTATGCCCTAAATATTAGAAACACACTTATATTATACTAAGTCCTATTACCCCATGAAATTATTTTATTAATAATTTTCTATCCCTTTTTGATCTACGTGGCACTAACTATCTTGTGGGTCCAACGCTGGTTGACTTTTTTTCAAGTTCGTGCCACGTAGGTAGAAAATGGGTAGAAAATTACTTATAAAATAAGTTCAAGGGGGTAATAGGACCTTAGTATAGTATAAGTGTGTCTCTGAAATTTCAGGCATAGGTTGAAGGGGTACTTTCCCCAAAATAATATATAATTAACTTTTTTTTTAACTTTCCTTCAAAAGTTCTAATTTAAAAATAATGTAACAATCGGCATTTCAAATCGTAACATTTAAAATAAAATGACTACATTTTAAAATCACAATAATTAGGAAAGAATTTCTTTTTTAAAAAAAAACATGAATACACAAAAAAAAAATATCATATCAAAATAAATTCGTCAAACTAACATACAACTATAACAACAATAATATATTCGATATAATCCCATAAATTACTATAATTTTAATAATGATTACAAAAAAGTAGCAAACACACATAATTTTCTTGCATTTTTTATATTAGTTCAACTCAATTATGTGTAAATATATTCTCTCTTGTTAGTTGTAGAAAGTTCTTGCTTTAAAGTAGAAAAGTACATAAATGATCCACTTATCTATGCCTCAAAAAATAAATTGAGCCTCATACACCTTTTGTTGTTTGAGCCTCTACCATGGAGTAAATTTTTTCTTGACTTTGCATAATTCTTAAGAAACTATAAATAGAATGATATTTTTACTATATCATTCTTTAAATATAATAAATATAATGTCTTAAAAAATGTAATAGATAAATAATTATAATTAACGACAAAGTTAAATCAAAAATTAAATATGACATTGTCCATTAATTTTATAAAATAAACAAATATTATAAAATATCTCAAAATATTATAATGAACCACTATTATTGAACCAAAAAAAAAAGTATAAGATTGAAACCCTTCATCTCAAATACTTTGAATTTAGATGCACACGTTTTTTTTAAAATATGTAAGTTCAGATTTAGCCACTCTATGCATCTGAAGATAATAGATAAATGATAACTACAGAATAACAGTACAATGAAGTGGACCAATGTAACTTCTTATGTGGATATTAAAATTAAAAATTGAGGTAAAATAATATAATGGAGAAGCGGAGCATAACTTTTTATCTTAATATTAAGAAGGGAGGAAGAATTAGGGTATAATTTATCAAGAAGTTAGCTCATTGAAGGTGGAGACTGCTTGGCAAGAAATTCCAAAACTAATAAATTTCTTTTGAAGATATTCATATTGCTTGTATAATTATAACCCTATATCTTTAAAAGTGCTATACATAACAACATCTTGTATTTTGTTGTAACGACCTGTTTAGTCGTTTTGAGCAGCAGAGTTTATTTCTGGAAATCACTGTCTGGGTTGACGGATCCCACGACGGACCGTCATGGGCACGACGGACCGTCGAGGGGGTCTCGTTCCAAAACACTTAGAATTCTGAAATTTGGGTACTGAGATCGACTCTCTGAACTTCGTGACGGAATGGCAGGACGGACCGTTGTTGGCACGACGGACCGTCACAAATCTTTCCACAGAATTAACTCTCTGAACTTTGTGACGGACCTGCAGGACGGACCGTCACAGCCATGACGGACCGTCACAGGCTGCGTGACCCTGACTGGGTCGGATTTCTATTAAAAGTTTTAAGGGGCGTTTTGGACTATTCATGCTTATAATTATAAAGTTAGTGGGTTAATGTTAATAATTCAATTACTTGGGGGTTAAAGGAGATAACCTTGAAATAAATAGTGGGTTATTTTTATCATCTTTTATACTTAATTATATGACAATTAGGGTAAAAGAAAAAGGGTTTGAATAAGAAAAATAGAATGAACAAGAAGAGAGAACGCAAGGAAAGCAAAGGTTTTGGGAAGATAGCTTGTTTGATCGCGATTCTTCGGTGGAGGTAGGTTATGGTTTATGCTAGCTCATAGTAAACTCTTAATAGTGAATGATATGTATTGGGTAGTATTGTAAAGTCTTCTATATGCTTAATTGTGTGCTTGCATGATGTGATGATGTAATTGTAATGGGTTGGGAAAATGAGGCTGTGAATCTTAAATCTTAAATTTACTTTGTTAATGATGATGCCTTGGTATAAAAAAAAGGCTTGATGAACTAAAGTAATGAGATTAGAGGATCGAGTGTCACGTTCCGACACCAGGATAGTAATAAAGGATCGGGTGTCACGTTCCGACACCAGGATAGTATATGGATCGGAGTGTCACGTTTCGACACCAGGATAGTATATGGATCGGAGTGTCACGTTCCGACACCAGGATAGTAGATGGATCGGAGTGTCACGTTCCAACACCAGGATAGTATATGGATCGGAGTGTCACGTTCCGACACCAGGATAGTATATGGATCGGAGTGTCACGTTCCGACACCAGGATAGTATATGGATCGGAGTGTCACGTTCCGACACCACGATAGTAAAGAGAATGAATCTTGAAATATGTTAATATACTCAATCTAAAGAACCCGTTTCCCAAATGAGTATGGTGTGGAGGCTTGAGTCCTCATAGATGTGCTTGGCGTTGTTACCAAGGTTTATGGTAATTGTTGTTGTCGCCTGTTAAGAATATTAGTTGATTTTATGTTATTATCTGACATATTTTCTTTCTATTTTGAGTTGGCCGATGATACCTACTCAGTATTTGTGCCTTGTACTGACCCCTACTTGTATTTGTTTTTCTTTATTAATTGTGGAGTGCAGCAAACGTGCCGTCGTCTTCAACTCAACCGCAACTCTAGCCAGTCTTCATCACGCCAGATTTCAGGGTGAGCTATTGCTTCTAGCTTGGACTGGATCTTCCTCTTCATGTCTTGATGCGTTGAAATTCCGGCATGGACTAGCTGTTTATTTATGTTAGCTTCTTAGATACTCTTAGATTTAGTAAATTTTAGGATAGATGTTCTTGTGGTGATGACTTCCAGATTTTGGAGATAATAATTGATAAATTTTAGAAGTTATTTAATTGATTACGTTAATGAGTTTTAAGTCTTCCGCATTATATTCTGTTTATTATGGTTGGAATGTTGGGGTTTAGATTGGTTGGTTCGCTCACATAGTAGGATAAGTGTGGGTGCCACTCGCGGCTCGTTTTGGGTCGTGACAAACTTGGTATCAGAGCCTTAGGTTCGTTGGTCACATCACACAAGAACGAGTCTTGTATAGTCTTAAGGAACGGTAGGGGGACGCCTTTACTTTTCTTTGAGAGGCTATAAGACTTTAGGAATATTCCATTCTTTCTTTCTTTCTTTCGTGCTATTACTTGGATCCAATTGGTATCTAGGTGATACAAATTGGTATCTGACCATCTTCACTCTATTCCGCAGATGGTTAGAACTAGAGCAACAACGGCGCCAACACCAACACCGGCAAGACAAGATGCAACTGAGCCAGCCACTGGGGCTGTAGCTCGAGGAGGATTAGTGGCAAGAGGCCGTGGTAGAGGTCGCGGGAGGACGCCCTCTAGAGGAAGAGGACAAGCACTTGGCCCATCTAGTATTAGGGCGGTGACTCCTCCACCGACTGAGGAAGTAGTAAGAGAGGGTGAGGAAGGGGAAAGTGAGCAAGTGCAAAAATGAGGAATTACCACCCCAACCTACCCCAGAGATGATTAATCAGGTTCTTGCTTATCTTAGCGGGTTATCTGATCAAGGCCAGACACCTCCAGTGTTTTCTGCACCAGCACCTCAGGTTCCGGAAGTACGACAGGCCGCTGCTGAGGCTCCCCGCATGGATGCCTCATTGGAAATAGGCATGTTTCCTCGTTTGACTACAGGGCCTATAATGACAAGTGATCAGCATGAACTTTTCAGTAAGTTCTTGAAATTGAAACCTCCAGTCTTCAAGGGTGCTGAATCTGAGGATGCCTACGATTTTCTGGTTGATTATCATGAGTTACTACATAAAATGGGCATAGTGGAACGATTTGGCGTTGAGTTTATAACCTATCAGTTTCAGGGAAATGCCAAAATGTGGTGGCGGTCATATGTTGAGTGTCAACCCGCACAGGCACCACCTATGACTTGGGCGTCATTCTCTAGCTTATTTATGGAGAAGTATATCCCCCGGACCTTGAGGGATAGGAGGAGAGATGAGTTCTTGAGCCTAGAGCAAGGTAGGATGTCGGTTACAGCGTATGAGGCTAAGTTTCGTGCATTATCCAGGTATGCCACCCAGCTTTGTTTTAGTCCACAAGAACGGATTCGCCGTTTTGTGAAGGGGTTGAGGTCAGATTTGCGGATTTCAGACTTACAGGTAGCGGCTACAGCAAAATCCTTTCAGGAAGTGGTAGACTTCGTGATAGAGGTGGAGGGAGTGAAGCCAGATGACTTCACCATGGCATCGACATCTAAAAGGTTTCATAAGGGAGGTGAGTTTAATGGTTCTTACTCCAGAGGGCAGGGTTCAGGAGGTTATCCAGCCCGACCTATTCAGTCTGCACTGCAAGCTGTAGTTGGGGGTCCACCGCAGACCGGTCAACATTTCTCTGAGTTTGGAGGTTATCCCCAGAATTCGTCATTCTCACAGAGACCTATGCTTGAATCCAGAGAGTGTTATGGATGTGGGAAGACTGGACACATTAAGAGGTATTGTCTAAAACAGAGTTACAGACCTCCAATAGTCAGAGGTAGAGGTGGTCATGGAAGATGCCGTCATTCTGGAGGACGTGGTGGCCGAGATAATGGTGGCCACCAAAACGGCCGGGGTGACGGGCAAACTGGAGCCACTACAGCACAACATGGTAGGGGCAACGAGCAGACAGGTGATAGGGCCCATTGTTACGCTTTCCCCGGGCGGTCTAAAGCGGAGACATCTGATGCTGTTATCACAGGTAATCTTTTGGTTTGTGATTGCATGGCTTCTGTATTATTTGATCCTAGATCCACATTTTCATATGTATCTTCCTCATTTGCTACTGGTCTTAATTTACATTGTGAATTGCTTGACATGCCTATTCGTGTTTTTACTCCGGTGGGTGAGTCTGTGATAGTTGAAAAGGTATATAGGTCTTGTTTGGTGACTTTTGTGGGGAGCAATACTCATGTAGACTTGGTTATTTTAGAAATGGTTGATTTCGATGTAATTCTGGGTATGACTTGGCTTTCTCCAAATTTTGCAATCTTAGATTGTAATGCTAAAACTGTAACGTTGGCCAAGCCTGGGACAGATCCGTTAGTGTGGGAGGGTGACTACACATCCACTCCAGTTCGTATCATCTCCTTTCTTCGTGCTAAGAGAATGGTTAGTAAAGGGTGTTTAGCGTTCTTGGCACACCTCAGGGATGATACTACCCAAGTACCTTCAATTGAGTCGGTTTCGATAGTCCGTGAGTTTCTGGATGTGTTCCCTGCAGACCTTCCTGGTATGCCACCGGATAGGGATATTGAATTTTGCATTGATCTGGAGCCGGATACTCGCCCCATTTCCATACCCCCTTATAGAATGGCTCCAGCAGAGTTAAGGGAGTTAAAGGCCCAACTTCAAGAGTTTTTAAGTAAAGGCTTCATTAGACCAAGTGCATCCACTTGGGGTGCCCCGGTGTTATTTGTGAAGAAGAAGGATGGGAGTTTCCGGATGTGCATAGACTACCGGCAGTTGAACAAGGTAACTATTAAGAACAAGTACCCCATTCCTCGCATTGATGACTTGTTCGATCAGTTACAAGGTGCTTGTGTCTTCTCTAAGATTGACTTAAGATCCGGTTATCATCAATTGAAAATACGGGCAACGGATGTGCCAAAGACTGCTTTTCGAACCAGGTATGGGCATTACAAATTTGTAGTAATGTCTTTTGGTCTTACGAATGCCCCTGCTACTTTCATGAGCTTGATGAACGGGATTTTTAAGCCATATCTGGATCTCTTTGTCATCGTATTTATTGATGATATACTGATATACTCCAAGAGTAAGAAGGAACATGAGGAGCATTTGAGAATTGTGTTGGAAGTATTAAGGGAGAAAAGGCTTTATGCCAAATTCTCCAAGTGTGAGTTTTGGCTAGATTCAGTGTCCTTCTTGGGGCACGTGGTTTCTAAGGATGGAGTGATGGTGGATCCTTCTAAGATTGAAACAGTGAAGAATTAGGTAAGACCTACTAATGTGTCAGAAGTAAGGAGCTTTGTTGGTTTAGCCAGCTACTACCGTCGATTTGTCAAGGGATTCTCTTCTATTGCTTCCCAATTGACAAACTTGACTAAGCAGAATGTTCCATTTGTATGGTCGTATGAATGTGAGGGAAGCTTTCAGAAACTCAAGACCTTGCTTACTTCTGCACCTATCCTTACCATACCAGTAGAGGGTAAGAATTTCATTGTTTATTGTGATGCATCCTATTCTGGTTTGGGTGCAGTGCTAATGCAAGAGAAGAATGTAATTGCTTATGCTTCGAGGCAATTAAAGGTGCATGAACGTAACTATCTGACCCATGATTTGGAATTGGCTGCAGTTGTATTTGCATTAAAGCAATGGAGACATTATCTATATGGGGTCAAGTGTAAAGTCTACACAGATCATCGTAGTCTACAGTATGTCTTTACCCAGAAAGACTTGATTTTTGAGGCAGAGGAGGTGGATGGAACTGTTGAAGGACTATGATATTACTATTCTGTATCACCCAGGAAAAGCAAATGTGGTGGCTGATGCTTTAAGTAGAAAAGCAGGGAGCATGGGTAGTTTAGCCCACTTACAAGTTTCTAGACGCCCATTGGCTAGGGAAGTCCAAAACTTGGCTAACGACTTTATGAGACTGGAAATACTGGAGAAAGGAGGATTTTTGGCCTGTGTGGAGTTAAGATCTTCTTTTCTTGACAAGATCAAGGGAAAACAGTTTGATGATGAGAAACTAAGCCGAATTCGGGATATGGTGTTGCGATGAGAGGCTAAAGAGGCAATAATTGATGAGGAAGGTGTTTTGAGGATTAGGGGAAGGGTATGTGTTCCCCGTGTTGATGATTTGATCCACACCATCCTCACATAGGCTCATAGTTCCGGATATTCTATACATCCTGGTGCAACCAAGATGTACCGTGACCTAAAGCAACACTTTTGGTGGAGTAGAATGAAGCGTGACATTGTTGATTTTGTTGCCAAATGTCCAAATTGTCAGCAAGTAAAGTATGAACACCAGAGGCCCGGAGGAACACTTCAGAGAATGCCCATTCCTGAATGGAAGTGGGAGAGAATTGCAATGGACTTCGTGGTTGGTTTTCCAAAGACATTGGGTAAGTTTGATTCTATTTGGGTAATTGTGGAAAGATTAACTAAGTCTGCTCACTTCATTCCGGTCAAGGTGACTTACAATGCGGAGAAGTTAGCCAAACTCCATATCTCAGAAATTGTTCGATTGCATGGAGTTCCACTTTCCATCATATCAGATAGAGGTACGCAGTTTACTTCTAAGTTTTGGAGAACATTGCATGCGGAATTAGGTACTAGGTTGGACCTTAGTACTGCATTTCACCCTCAGACCGATGGTCAGTCTGAGCGAACGATTCAGGTATTGGAGGATATGCTTCGTGCATGTGTGATAGAATTTGGTGGTCATTGGGATAACTTCTTACCCTTAGCGGAGTTTTCATACAATAATAGCTATCACTCAAGTATTGATATGGCTCCATTCGAAGCATTGTATGGGAGAAGATGTAGGTCTCCTATTGGTTGGTTTGATGCATTTGAGGTTAGACCTTGGGGTACTGATCTTCTGAGGGATTCATTAGAGAAGGTGAAATCTATTCAAGAAAAGCTTTTAGCGGCTCAAAGTAGGCAGAAGGAATATGCAGATCGAAAGGTTAGAGACTTGGAGTTCATGGAGGGTGAACAAGTCTTGCTGAAGGTTTCACCCATGAAAGGGGTGATGCGGTTTGGTAAAAGGGGTAAGCTAAGCCCAAGGTATATTGGACCATTTGAAGTACTTAAGCGAGTAGGGGAGGTGGCTTATGAATTAGCCTTGCCTCCAGGACTGTCAGGAGTGCATCCGGTATTTCATGTGTCTATGTTGAAAAGATACATGGGGGTGGAAACTACATCATTCGTTGGGATTCGGTTCTGCTTGATGAGAATTTGTCTTATGAGGAGGAGCCTGTTGCCATTCTAAATAGAGAAATTCGCAAGTTGAGATCAAGAGAAATTGCATCCATCAAAGTTCAATGGAAGAATCGACCAGTTGAAGAGTCCACTTGGGAGAAGGAGGCTGATATGCAAGAAAGATACCCACACCTGTTTACAGATTCAGGTACTCTTTTTCGCCCTTGTTTTTCTTCTTGTGATCGTTCGAGGACGAACGATGGGTAAATTGGTATCTATTGTAACGACCTGTTTAGTCATTTTGAGCAGCAGAGTTTATTTCTGGAAATCATTATCTGGGTCGACGGATCCCACGACGGACCATCATGGGCACGACGGACCGTCGAGGGGGTCTCGTTCCAAAACACTTAGAATTCTGAAATTTGGGTACTGAGATCGACTCTCTGAACTTCGTGATGGAATGGTAGGACGGACCGTTGTTGGCACGACGGACCGTCACAAATCTTTCCACAGAATTAACTCTCTGAACTTTGTGACGGACCTGCAGGACGGACCGTCACAGCCATGACGGACCGTCACAGGCTGCGTGACCCTGACTGGGTCGGATTTCTATTAAAAGTTTTAAGGGGCGTTTTGGACTATTCATGCTTATAATTATAAAGTTAGTGGGTTAATGTTAATAATTCAATTACTTGGGGGTTAAAGGAGATAACCTTGAAATAAATAGTGGGTTATTTTTATCATCTTTTATACTTAATTATATGACAATTAGGGTAAAAGAAAAAGGGTTTGAATAAGAAAAATAGAAAGAACAAGAAGGGAGAACGCAAGGAAAGCAAAGGTTTTGGGAAGATAGCTTGTTTGATCGCGATTCTTCGGTGGAGGTAGGTTATGGTTTATGCTATCTCATAGTAAACTCTTAATAGCGAATGATATGTATTGGGTAGTATTGTAAAGTCTTCTATATGCTTAATTGTGTGCTTGCATGATGTGATGATGTAATTGTAATGGGTTGGGAAGATGAGGTTGTGAATCTTAAATCTTAAATTTACTTTGTTAATGATGATGCCTTGGTATAAAAGAAGGCTTGATGAACTAAAGTAATGAGATTAGAGGATCAGGTGTCACGTTCCGACACCAGGATAGTAATAAAGGATCGGGTGTCACGTTCCGATACAAGGATAGTATATGGATCGGAGTGTCACGTTTCGATACCAGGATAGTATATAGATTGGAGTGTCACGTTCCGACACCAGTATAGTAGAT
Source organism: Solanum chilense (assembly GCA_032847665.1). NCBI lineage: Eukaryota > Viridiplantae > Streptophyta > Magnoliopsida > Solanales > Solanaceae > Solanum > Solanum chilense. Next base: position 11,756,302 of record CM064971.1, on the reverse strand, counting down.
GGATCGGAGTGTCACGTTCCGACACCAGGATAGTATATGGATCGGAGTGTCACGTTCCGACACCAGGATAGTATATGGATCGGAGTGTCACGTTCTGACACCAGGATAGTATATGGATCGGAGTGTCACGTTCCGACACCAGGATAGTAAAGAGAATGAATCTTGAAATATGTTAATATACTCAATCTAAAGAACCTGTTTCCCAAATGAGTATGGTGTGGAGGCTTGAGTCCTCATAGATGTGATTGGCGTTGTGACCAAGGTTTATGGTAATTGTTGTTGTCGCTTGTTAAGAATATTAGTTGATTTTATGTTATTATCTGACATATATTGCTTTCTATTTTGAGTTGGCCGATGATACCTACTCAGTACTTGTGCCTTGTACTGACCCCTACTTGTATTTATTTTTCTTTATTAATTGTGGAGTGCAGCAAACGTGCCGTCGTCTTCAACTCAACCGCAACTCTAGCCAGTCTTCATCACGCCAGATTTCAGGGTGAGCTATTGCTTCTAGCTTGGACTGGATCTTCCTCTTCATGTCTTGATGCCTTGAAATTCCGGCATGGACTAGCTGTTTATTTATGTTAGCTTCTTAGATACTCTTAGATTTAGTAAATTTGAGGATAGATGTTCTTGTGGTGATGACTTCCAGATTTTGGGGATAATAATTGATAAATTTTAGAAGTTATTTAATTGATTTCGTTAATGAGTTTTAAGTCTTCCGCATTATATTCTGTTTATTATGGTTGGAATGTTGGGGTTTAGATTGGTTGGTTCGCTCACATAGTAGGATAAGTGTGGGTGTCACTCGCGGCTCGTTTTGGGTCGTGACATTTGTTGGGTTAATTAGTTTTTTCCCCTAAATTAATAGTAAATGATGTCGTTGTATATATTAATATAATAAGGCTATTAGATATAAAAAGAAGGAAAAATTGGTAAATATATTTTTCCACTTAGTGATTTAGAATAGATATATATCTTCTTAAGAAAATGATGCATATATAACTCTTTGTATCTAATAAATGACGTATATTTATCCTCGTTAATATAACAATATTTATTAAATTTTTAAAAAGCATATATAACTCTCTGTATCTAATAAATGATGTATATTTATCCTCGATAATATAACAATATTTATTAAATTTTTAAAAATATGTTAACTCTAGTTTTTAATTTCAAAACTGTCATGTGTCCTTAAAAAATCTCCTCTATCAATTTTTTTTTACCCCTTCGAATTTGAGCCAAATGAAAAAAAAAATTCTACCCCACCGCCCCTCATGCTTCTTCTCCCCATAGTCTCACTTTTTTAGCTTTTCTGTCATTATCTCAAATCAAACCTTTTACTCAAATCAACTCCTAAGTCAACTTTACTTCCTCAAAGTATCAACAAAACAATATCCGTTGCCCATCTGATGTTGTAACCATTGAATACTTGTGTCATAGAATTATATTTTGAATATCTTTATTTGTATTTGAATACATTTACATTTTTGAATATTTTCTAATATCTTTATTTATAATACTTGTGTCATAGAATTATATTTTGAATATCTTTATTTGTATTTGAATACATTTACATTTTTGAATATTTTCTAATGTGTTTAGAGTTAAGTTGTCATTATGGTGTGTGCAATGACTGTAGTAAGGTATAGTCATATGAATGTACTTTAAGTTGGACAAGTAAGTTTATGTTGAGGATATACCTTTCAAATTCACATGCATATAACCATTGAATATTTATAGTGTGACATATTATTTACTTTGAATATCTTCTATTGTATTAGAATATTTGTACATTTTTAAATACCTTCTAGTGTATTTAAAATTATGTTGGCATTCTGTTTTTTGACGATGACTCGAGTAATTAAATGGTAGTTAAATGAATACTTGTTTACTTTCTAGATTGTTTTTTACATAAAATTTATTGTGTGTCAATGCATCAAATTGAGTCTTGATATATACTCCATAGGCGTGTTATTAACTTCGACAATATATTTGATTTTCATACACTTTTTTGTAAGATCAATTTTCAATTGTACCGAAATCAAATCAATTGAATCTGAAGACCAAACATATCCCTTCAACACTATCCCGTCAATGCTATATTCTACATAGCAATTCTCTTTGCTCCATTTTTCTGAATGCCGGGATCAAAACTGTGATAGTAGTCAAGAAATTGTATTTTTGTTTTAGGCGTTAAATGAAGAAAAAAAAAGGAACATATTTTCTATTTTAAACTGATCAGAATCTGTAAGTTAAATTTTTAAAGTATCAAATTAGTGGATTTTAAGTGAAGAAAAATAGCATTGTCTGTTACAAATAACTAATTAATCTCATTTAGTGGGAAATTATTTTGGAAGTATTTTTGTATTTAAAAAAAAAGCAAAGTATTATAAATGGAATTCAGCCATTTTTAACCTAAATTATAGCTATTTTTTTTAAAATATGATACTTATAGCTATTTTAATATAATAACTTAAAACTATAGTTATTTTTGTAAGTTATACGATATGCAAAATGGATGAAGTAATTTTTTTAAACCACATGATATTTTTAAATGTGAAAAATGATTTTTGATTTCTTTTAAAAATTTAATTTTAACGAAATATATACATAATTTATTAGACAATAATGTTATAATGCATCACTCATTGAGAACAAATTATTTATTAGATGATGAAAATATATATGCATAATTTTTTTAATCAGAAAGGATTTCTTTTTAAAAAAATATTAGAATTTGGATCAAAATTGATCTAAAGTCCTAAACTTTGAGCAGATCTTTTACCACTGCACTGATAGGTTGTTTAAAATTTGGGATTGTTATAGCAATTTCGATTAAAGTTTTAAATATATTTTGATTTTTTTTCAATTAAAAATTATTTCCTTTGTTTATTATATGTGAGACTTACTATTCTTTTAGTCCGTCGCAAAAAGAATAACATATTTTTATATTAAGTAGTTGTTTGATTATAAATATTTATTTTATCTTAATACAAAAATTTACAGAAATATAGATTTTTATTTATTTATTTTAAATTTAAAAAATTTAAAATCTTTTTTTATTTTTAAAATTTTATGTCATATCCAACTTACAATCTAGAAGTAATAGTTATCTTTTTGAAAAGGGTAAACAGCAGTGTAAAACCTCTTTTGTCTTTTTTATATTAGAAACAGAACCGACTTTACCAGTAAACAATATATGGAAGGGAAGAATCCAAGAAAGTTTCACATGTGTTTTTCTTATTGGCTACTAAAACACTCAGCACAAAATACGTGGAGGATTTTCCCATATAAAAATGACATATGTCCATCTTCATCACAACTATTTCAATCAATAATCACCATTTTAAACAAACTCTGAGAAAAAAATGGAAGATGGTATGAGTGATATTGCAAATTTTGGATTCTCCAACTCTGGAGAAGATCAAGAATTGGAAGAAAAAAATCAAGAAAATGTTGGAGAAATGAGAAATGGAAAAGAAGGTGGGGTTATTAATAATTTAATTTCCAATTTAATGAGTCCAAGAGCAGGGGAACCTAAAAACAAAGAAAGAAATGATCTTTTTGAGGCTAGCGATACGGAGAAAAGTGTTGATGAGAGTAATGGAAGTGGAGGGATAATTAACAATTTGATCTCCAATATTTTTCATCCAACTAATGAAAATTCTGCAGAGAATCAAGAAATAGAAAAAGTTGAGATGAAGAAAACAGAGGAAGAAAGTGGGAGTGTTTTGGATAATATTATGTCTCACTTGCCAACTCCTCTTGCAGGTATACTTCGATATCCTCATTCATTTTAAATGTTTTTCGATTTTCTCATGTTTTCGTAATTTTTATTTTTAAGTGTTTGTATATGTGATTCTGATCAGATGATGCAGTTCCAGCTACAGACGAGGCTTCAATACTCATTCATTCCATTGTTCATGACTAGCGTATATACATAGACTATAGTTAAATTCACATTGTGTTCGCTTCTGCCTGCTGGGCTTATTAGACAGGTGTGTTTTGGTTCGCAGACAAGTTATGTTTATTAGTTTTTCTTATTGATTTGTTGTAATCATTTGGATGTTTGATTTTGATTACTCACGTGGAGCTGATTTAATCTGAACCCAACACCTCGAGTTTTAAGAGGAACAATATATTTAATTTGTCGAATCAGAGTTTTATTTCCTAATGATATTAACATCTTTCACTCGCTATTGTTAACAGATACACATTATTATTCCTGTTTAAACATATTATCTAGAGAAAGGTTTAAATTTTCTATTGATCTGAATACACTGTTACGCCTTCAAAAATGTACTGAAAATTGATTTCGCGAGCTGCTGCCAGCCATCCATCCACAGTGGCTGGTCTGCTCTTTTCCGGTTCAGATTTCCCTGCATTGCCAGTAGGTTCAATGGCAAATACTAGAAACTCCAATATCAGCGGGCCTATTGACAAAATTGCACGGCCTAGCTTGCATAATGACAAATCTTATGGTGCTTTAGTAGGATCGATAGCACCAAAATCTGAATCGATTCAGTATAAAGAGGCCTTCATGGTGTTCCACATGTTAAATGGACTGAGAAAGAAGTAGATAATATGAATAGGATAGAAAACCTTCAATTTGCAGTGATTGTCAATTTCACTTATGATATGGCAGAGATGGAGGAATTGGGAAAGCTTATTCCTCAACAGTGTAATAATCTTAAGGCTGATAATCAAATTGGTTTTATTTGAACAAGTACATTACATTAATCTTATATCTAAAAGAGCCTCCAAGGATGGATACTTTTATCTTATGCGCACACTCATGTATGATTCAAGGTTCAAAGTTAATGAAGAAACAACAAAAGCTCTAGCATGGGTATCTTTTCCCAACCTTTTACCTACCTACTTTGATAAAAAATGTCTGTTTTTTTAGCATCGGCAGTAGGTAAACCAATGCAACTTGACTTGGCCAGGATTAATAAAACTAGACCAAGTTGTGCTACGATAAAAATTTTGGTAGACTTAAAAGGCGATTTTCCCAAATCAATTACTATGGTTATAGAAATTGAGGTTACTGGTAAATATGGAGGAGATAAACATCTTTTTTTTTTCTTTTAAACATAAGAATACTGCCAATTTTTCTGATTCATGTTAAACATATTCAATATCATTTACACCACACAAAAAAAAAAAATCAAGATTAAACTTCTTTAGTACAAATAATTTGTTTTCCTCTTAAGCCTACTTATGGAATAACCGAGAAAAGAATGGAGCAACGCGATTCGTGAAGAATTAGATTGTATGAAGTCAAAACCATAGAGGTGGATAGAAATACGATGACAAGGAAAAGTATGCCTCTGGTTGTAGCTACTGTTCGTTGTGAGATCTTGGATGCAAGCATGCTTCCACCTATCACTGCCACTGAAGTACAAATAGTGTGTCCTATTGTTGCCCCAACAGCAACTCCAATTGCGTTTTTGTGTGTAGCTAGAGCAATTGTTGCCAGAAAGTTCAAGATAAAGGCCTCCAAAAATATGGGTGTAAGGAATCTAGAAAAGAATCGCCTCAAATCTGCTTTTCCCAGTCCAGCTTCAAGTTTCTCTTCCACTTCCTCTATTTCTTTTTTCTGTGAATCTCCATGCAATGTAGAGAAGTCGAAGACCGAAGAAGAGGATAAACAACTGTAGCGGCACTATTTGTGGGGTTCATACCATTGTAGATAAACATAAGAAAAGTTAAAATACAGAAAAGGTTGAATTTTGTTGGTTGCTTATTGTTAAAGTCAACAAATGCTGCAACAAACCAACGCTCACCATTTCTTTTTTCAACTAAAATCTTATCAAAAAATCTGCATAGGTGAAAAGGTTGAAACCTTGTGTTTTTTGTGATGTCACTAGCGACATCATTAGGAGTAGATTTTCCTATAAATACACAGCTCTTGCTCATTTCAAAAATGCACCCAAAAAAAATTACAAAGGAGAGAAAAGAAGAGTGAGGCATCACAGAGGAAAATAATCTGTGAGGAAAAAAATAGAGAGCGTGAGTGATATTGTAGTGAGGTGGAAAAATCAAAAGAGTATTATTTCTTTTGAATAAAATGTGTAGTGGTATTTGGAGTTTTGCTCAGACATACAAGTGTAAAATCCTTACTATAGTGATATTCGTTGCTCCTCTTGGGTCATGATTTTTCCCTTATTTAGGAGGGTTTCCACGTAAAATCTTGGTGTCATTATTTCTCTTTTATTCTCGTTGATTAGCCGTATTGTTGTGTTCCGCATTTATAGCCTTTATTACCGCAAATATTATTTCTGTGACGGATTTATTCCCAACAATTGGTATCAGAGCACAGGTTCTGCTCATTTACAGAAATATTTTTGCAGCTTATTGTACTATACTCAATAAAAAAATGTCTGGAGTAAAGTACGAGGTAGCAAAATTCAACGGTGATAGTGGTTTCTCAACGTGGCAGAGAAGGATGAAAGACTTGCTCATCCAACAGGGTTTGCACATGGCACTAGGCGACAAATTCAAAAAGCCCGAATCCATGAAACTTGGGGATTGAGAAGAAATGAATGAAAAGGCTGCTAGTGCAATAAGATTGCACTTAACGGATGATGTAGTTAATAACATCATCAATGAAGAGAGTGCATGTGGCATTTGGACAAAGTTAGAAAATCTATACATGTTCAAAACGCCGATAAATAAATTGTACCTAAAGAAACAGATATATGTGCTACATATGAGTGAAGGTACAAATTCTTTGTCTCATTTAAATGTACTTAATGGACTAATCACGCAGCTAGCAAACCTCAGAGTAAAGATCGAGGATGAACATAAAGCCATAGTGCTCCTAAACTCGTTGCCATCTTTCTACGATACTTTAGCAACAACCATTTTACATGGTAAAGACTCTATTGAATTGAAGGATGTCACATCAGCCATTTTGCTTAATGAGAAGATGAGAAAAAGGACTGAAAATCACGGACATGCTCTCATCACGGAAAGTAGAGGCAGAAGTTACCAAAGGAGCTCAAGTAACTATGGTAGATCCGGAGCTCGTGGAAAGTTCAAAGTACGATCAAAATTGAAGGCCAGAAATTGCTACAATTGCGATCAACCAGGACACTTCAAAAAAGATTGTCCAAATCTAAAAAGGGGCAAAGGGGAAAGCAGCGGCCAGAAGAATAATGACAACACAACTGTCATGGTGCAAAATAATGACAATGTTGTTCTCCTCATAAATGAGGAAGAAAAATGCATGCACTTGGCAGGTATAGAGTCGGAATGGGTGGTCGACACAACAACATCTTATCATGCCACACCGGTAAGAGATCTTTTTTGCAGATATGTAGCCGGTGATTATGGCAATGTGAAAATGGGTAACACAAGTTACTCAAAGATTGCGAGGATCGGAGACATTTTCTTAAAAACAAATGTTGGATGCACATTAGTTTTGAAAAATGTGCACCACGTACCAGATTTGTGGATGAACTTGATCTCGGGAGTTGTTTTGGACCGAGATGGATATGAGAACTACTTGGCAAATAAAAAATAGAGACTCACCAAAGGGGCATTGGTGATTGCAAAAGGAGTTGCTCGTGGTACATTATACAGGACAAATGTAAAAATATGCCAAGGTGAATTAAATACGGCTCACGAAGAGAATTCTGCAGATTTATGGCATAAAAGAATGGGTCATATGAGCGAGAAAGGATTGCAAATTCTTTCCAAAAAGTCACTCATCTCTTTTGCCAAAGGTACAACGATAAAATCGTGTAACTACTGCTTATTTGGTAAACAATATAGAGTCTCATTTCAGACATCATCTGAAAAAAAGTCGAATATACTTGATTTGGTATATTCTGATGTTTGTGGTCCAATGGAGATAGAATCGATAGGAGGAAATAAATACTTTGTTACCTTTATTGATGATGCTTCTAAAAAATTGTGGGTTTATATCTTGAGAACCAAAGATCAGGTGTTTCAAGTATTTCAAAAGTTTCATGCTCTGATAGAAAGAGAGATAGGTCGAAAGCTAAAACCTCTTCGAACCAACAATGGAGGTGAGTACACTTCAAGAGAATTTGAAGAATATTGTTCAAACCATGGAATCAGACATGAAAAGACAGTTCTTGGAACCCCACAACACAATGGTGTAGCTGAGAGAATGAACCGCACCATTGTTGAGAAGGTCAGAAGCATGCTCAGAATGGATAAATTACCCAAGAAATTCTGGGGTGAAGCAGTTCGTACAACGTCTTATCTTATCAATCGTAGTCCATCAGTTCCATTATAGTTTGACATTTCGGAGAGAATTTGGACCAACAAAGAGATGTCTTACTCGCACCTAAAGATGTTCGGTTGCAAAGCTTTTGCACATGTACCGAAGGAGCAAATAACCAAGCTAGATGATAAATCAGTTCCCTGCATATTCATCTGATATGGAGATGAAGAGTTTGGGTACAGACTATGAGATCTTGTAAAGAAGAATGTCATCAGAAGCAGAGATATAATCTTTCGAGAAAGTGAAGTTGGAACTGCTAATGATCTATCCGAGAAGGACAAGAAAAAGAATGGTATAGTCCCTAATCTTGTTACTGTTCCTTCTTCTTCTAACCATCCCATAAGTGCAGAAAGTACGATTGATGAAGTTGCTGAGCATGAAGAGCAACCTGATGAGATTGTTGAGCAGGGGGATAAACTTGGTGATAATACCAAGCAAATAGAGTACCCAGAAGAAGACGAAGAACAATCTCAACCTCTGAGTAGATAAGAAAGACAAAGGGTAGAATCAACCAAATACCCTTCCCCAGAGTATGTCCTTATCAATGATGAAGGTGAGCCAGAAAGTCTTAAGGAGGTGTTGTCTCATCCAGAAAAGAGCCAATGGATGAAAGCCATGCACCAAGAGATGGGATCTCTAAAGAAAAATGGCACATACAAGCTAGTTGAAATTCCAAAAGGAAAAAGACCACTTAAGTGCAAGTGGGTCTTTAAACTCAAGAAAGATGGAAATGGAAAGTTGGTCAGGTACAAAGCTCGATTGGTTGTAAAAGGCTTTGAACAAAAGAAAGGTATTGATTTTGATGAAATTTTTTCATCTGTTGTCAAAATGACTTCTATTCGAACTATTTTGAGCATAGCAACTAATCTAGATTTTGAAGTGGAGCAATTGGACGTGAAAACTGCATTTCTTTAGGGAGATTTGGAAGAAGATATTTATATGGAGCAACCAGAGGGATTTGAAGTATCTGGAAAGAAACACATGGTGTGCAAACTGAATAAGAGTCTTTATGGGTTGAAACAGGCCCCAAGGCAATGGTACAAAAAGTTGACTCTTTCATGAAAAGTCAAACGTACACAAAGACCTATTCTGATCCATGTGTATACTTCAAAAGATTTTCTGACAATAATTTTATTATTTTGTTGTTATATGTGGATGACATGTTAATTGTAGGACAAGACAAAGAGCTAATTGCAAAGTTGAAGAAAGATTTGTCCAAGTCATTTGACATGAAAGACTTGGGCGCAACACAACAAATTCTAGGGATAAAAGATTATTCGAGAACGAACAAAAAGAAAGTTGTGTCTATCTCAAGAGAAATACATTGAATGTGTACTAGCACGCTTAAACATGAAGAGTGCTAAACCTGTTAGCACGCCTCTTGCGAGTCATCTGAAGTTGAGCAAACAGATGTGTCCTACAACAAAAGAGGATAAAGAGGGAATGACTAAAGTTTCTTATTCTTCAACAGTGGGGAGTTTGATGTATGCAATGGTGAGTACAAGACCTGATATTGCTCATGTAGTTGGTGTTGTTAGCAGATTCCTTGAAAATTCTGGAAAAGAACACTGGGAAGCAGTTAAGTGGATACTCAGGTACCTAAGAGATACCACAAGAGATTGCTTGTGTTTTAAAGGATCTGATCCAATCTTGAAGGGCTATACTAATGTTGATATGGCAGGTGACCTCGATAATAGAAAATCCACTACTGGATATTTGTTTATATTTTCAGGGGGAGCTATATCATGGCAGTCAAAGTTGCAGAAGTGTGTCGCACTCTGTACAACTGAGGCAGAATATATTGCAGCTACTGAAGCAAGCAAATAGATGGTATGGATGAAACGATTTTTTCAAGAACTTGGATTGCATCAGAAGGAGTATGTCGTCTATTGTGACAGTCAGAGTGGAATAGACTTGAGTAAGAACACCATGTATCATGCAAGGATGAAACATATCGACGTGAGATATCACAGGATTCGTGAAAAGATAGAGGACGGATCTATACAGGTCATGAAGATCCCTACTAATGAAAATCCTTCAGATATGATGACCAAGGTGGTATCAAGGGACAAGTTTGAGCTATGCAAAGAACTTGTCGACATGCACTCAAGCTAGAAACTTAGAGCTACCTTCTTCAGGTGAATGGGTATGGAGGGGGAGATTTGTGGGGTCCATACCCATTGTAGATAAACATAAGAAAAGTTAAAATGCAGGAACGGTTGAATTTTGTTTGTTGCTTATTGTTAAAGTCAACAAATGCTGCAACAAACCAAAGCTCACCATTTCTTTTTTCAACTAAAATCTTACCTAGAAATCTGCATAGGTGAAAAGGTTGAAACCTTGTGTTTTTTGTGATGTCATATAAACATCATTAGGAATAGATTTTCCTATAAATACACAGCTCTTGCTCATTTAAAAAATGCACCCAAAAAAAAATTACAAAGGAGAGAAAAGAAGAGTGAGGCATCACAGAGGAAAATAATATGTGAGGAAAAAATAGAGAGTGTGAGCGATATTGTAGTGAGGTGGAAAAATCAAAAGAGTGTTATTTCTTTTGAATAGAATGTGTAGTGGTCTTTGGAGTTTTGCTCAGCCATACAAGTGTAAAATCCTTACTATAGTGATATTCGTTGCTCCTCTCGGGTCGTGATTTTTCACTTATTTAGGAGGATTTTCATGTAAAATCTTGGTGTCATTATTTCTCTTTTATTCTGGTTGATTAGCCGTATTGTTGTGTTTCGCATTTATAGCCTTTATTATCGCAAATATTATTTCTGTTACGGATTTATTCCCAACACTATTTGTATGCTTCCTTGATATCAGATTTGGCACTATCCTTCCAAGCCCGGTAGAAAGTATAGTCATAACAAACAAGGCACTGAGCGCACCCGATAAAACAATTGATTTGGGGTGACGCATTAACATCAGAGCTGCTATTATAAATGTCTCGTCACCAATATCGCTGACAAGAATCATTGACAAACTAGCAAATAAGGCATTAAGAGTGCCAAGATTAAGTCCACATTCAGACCAAAATTAATGGAATCTGGATCGTCAACCCTCAGAGCACCAGTCTTAATTTTCTCGACTATAATTTTGCTCCGCCTCCCCAGATCTTTAAACCGTCCACCTGACTCAACAATTTGAGTTTCATCCCCAGCTTCCTGAGCATCAAATATGATTATGTTCCTTTTTATTGTGATGTTTATAAAATGCAAGGGCATAGTACTCAGGAGTGCAGACATCATAAGTCAAGGAAGGGGGAGGGAGGGATACTATGCTCCAGAAACAAATAATACAGAAAAGGAGAGTGAAGTTCATACAAAAACTAGGGTACATCGACATATTTATTAAATTCAAAAGGGGAAAGCAAAAATACTATCCAGTTGAAAAGTTACAGAGACTTGTATGACCCGTTAACACCATGATGACTACATGATTTTCATTGAGTTCATATGAACTCTCACCCCTACATCAGTGCTGAATACTACTTCCAAAATATACTTTAGCTCATGCTTTTAAAACAACTTCCTTTCTTTGTGTTGAGATAATTTCTCAACACTTCGCTTTAAAAAGCTCTCTTGGAATCAATGTTCCCTTTTCTTGTTCAAAGCTCTTTTAGGAAATCTTAGTTTTACTCTTAACATAAATGTGAAAACATTTATAAACTTTTAAGGAATACTTAGTTCCCTAAAACTTTTAAGAAATGAACTCAACTTTTTACTTTTTGCTTAACTTGAAAATTTGAGTCTAAATCAACTCTTTGGGAATACTTAGTTCTCATATATTTCTTTGAAGGAAAGACTTTAACTTGTTACTCTTTACGTTAACTTGAAACTTGAGTCTTAAAACGAAGTTAAAATGTTTAGTAAAGACTCTTGAAAACCTTTAAGAACTTTGCTTTGACTTACTTCTTAACTTGTAGACTTAACTCATAACTTCTTTGACTTTGCCTTAGCTTTTCTTGAATTGGATGATGGTTTCAAGGTTATGATTTGTGTTTTTTTAATGATTTCTAGGTGTTTAGAAATCATTTAAAGTAGTTAGAATCTTTGGAAGGTGTTAATGTACCTTAGAACGACTTAAAAGGGCTAAACTACAAAAATTGGGTGAAAAACGTCGATTTGGACGCATTCGGGGCGCGCCACGCCAGCCTCAAGAGACTGGGGCTCATTTTGGGCGCACCTCCCCAGCCTTCCTGGCGCTATGGGAGCGCGACGCTCCTGGCCCTGCCCAGGTGCGTCTGATAAGTTTTCAACTCGTTTTCTAATCTCAAATCTTCTAAACACCCATAGTTCTATTCCCAAACCCTTGGGATCATCAATACCTAGTAGATCTAACTCGAAAAACAATTTGAAAATTATGAATCAACATCAATGGGCATTCAAGCAACTCAACCAATGGGGATTTAACAAGATTCATCAAGAACTTCACATACTAACATGTAATAACTCAAAATCGCAGAATTGAAACAAGTTGGTGTGTAGGTGAACTAACCCAACACGAAAAGATCTCACATACCTTGTTAAAGATCACCCCTGACGAATTTCACTCGAAATTTCTTGGCGCTTGGTGAATCCTTGTTCTTTCTCCCTTTCATTCTTCTATTCTCTCTTCTCCAAACCCTAAGCATAAAGTTAAACTTTCCATTCTGACTAAAACTTGTTTTTACCCCAAATAAATCTCTAAAACAAAATAGGAAATAAATTGGTGAAAAGACTAATTTGCCCTTCCTTAAATCCAAATTGGGGCTTTCCTCAGTCCAATAACCCAACTTTCGATGGGCATATCTTTCTCATACCGTATCGAAAATGCGCAAACTCGGCGGCATTGGAAAGATCTTTTCAAGGGATTTTCAACCATATCAAGAACTACCTCTACTTAATCCTCATGTAGGAGTGATGTCTGTTTGAAAATGATCAAAATTCATTTTCTTAAAACTTTTTTCCAGATTTTTCCTTTTTTTTTTCAAAAGTGATTATTTTTAGTTTCTTAACTTATTCTTAGCTATTTCGAGTTACGAGATGTTACATATATGCACCCCAAAATTTATATGGTAAGGGCATCAGTGTCCTAAAAATATAATAGAAGATATTTAGATATCATGTATGATAGTTCTGGGGTAAATTTATCTTTTTTTTTTCAAAAAGTTAATACTGCTAGTTGAAGAAGCTTCACAACTACTCTTTGTAGTTGTCGTGTAGGTAAATATTTTTGCTCCCTTTCTTTTCTTTTAAATAATTAGGGAAAATAAAATTATGCTTCAATAAATAAATGGATAAATTACTTATATACACAACTTTGCTTATTTTATCCTCCATTTTAATTTTCCCACTTTTTAAAAATATTTCATAAATCCCTTATAAATCTCAATTCTTAAAAATTTCAGATATATAAGATCAATCAGTCAAAATCCACGTTTACTACTCCCCTTTTCACTCCTCTTTACTCTCCTAAATTCACTCCACATTCTATGCAATTACAATTTTCAAATTAATTTAATTTTTTCAAAAGGATTCTCTCTCTCAAGTCAATCAATTTCAAACTAGTGAATAGGTATGGTTTGTCTTCTTCATTGTTGTCTTCTTCTATTTCTTTTTCTTGACTTTCTTCTAATACATATTGGCTAGGCCCCTACATTTAGTATTGGGGTTACTCAACTAAATTCTTCTAATAGTAATATGAGATATTGAGGTTCATCTCGTCCTGCTCCAAAATGTTACTTCTGGTAGACTGGTTATGAAAATGTATTGACAAAGTTTTTATTATGCAATGGACTACCACAAATGCAACAAAAATCTGATACAATATCGATATATTGAGAAGGAGAAGGAGAAGCAGAAGCAGATCTGATCGTTGTTTCTTTTCAATTTTTTCTTATTCATCTTTTTAATATATGTGTGGATTTAGATCTTTAATGTATCTAATTATTTTTATTTTCTTAAATTAATATATAATGCTTTATTTTCAACATTATGATACATTACAATCTAATCATGCTAAATATATCACATTCAAATTGTATAATCTATCATGCATCAATTGTTGTTATGCATCTCTAGCGTTTAGTTTTTGCTCAGACTTATTTAAATTAGAAGACTATGTGCATGTACACATTACTCAATAAATATACTTGATATATAAATTCTATTACTATAGACAAAGAATCATGTATCAAATTAATTGATAAGATGTAATTTAGGATCTTATTATGAGATTTATTCAAATTATACTAATTTCTTTCATTATTTGAGGAGTTGTTGTAATTTTTGAATTTATTGATACAAAAGTAATGTTCAATAGTAGTGGACATTTTTGATCATGTGTGGAGTTGTTATAACTATGTGAAGTAATTGATACCAAAATAATGTTTATTGTTATATCATTCAAAATCTGCACTATTAGAGTGTGTATCAAATACACAAACTTTACTAAAATATATCAAATACACACATAAGATATATGGAAAAATTATTAATTTAACTGTAATTCATTATTCATTTAATGTTTAAGTGATGGAGAATTTTTATATCATGTTCAATCAGTGAGCATTTAGTATAAAATATAAATATATGTCAGATTTTATAGATCATCAATTTGTATTGAGCATTAGTTACTCTTTTTATCATTATGAATCAACGACACATTAAGGTACTTTGTAGTTACAATTATGTATCATATGATTAACTTGACATGTTTTTCATACTTTTTATAGTTACTTTTGTGAGTTCGTTAGTAACAAAATCAGCATCTCATCAAATGATTTCCGAGTTGATTATCTTCACACAAGATATGAAGCATTATTAGGGAGATACAAAACTGAAAAGGCTAAGTCAAAGCGATAAAGATGATCCTCTAAAGCTCAAGGGTCGCTTTACTCCACTGCAACAAGATTTGGTTAATATTTTAACAGAAAAGGGCCTAAAATACCCTTGAAGTATTGAAAATGGTACGAAATTACCCTTCATCTACCTATTGGCTCCAAAATGCCCTTTTCATCCACCTATTGACTCCAAAATACCCTTGTCATCCACCTTTGGATTCAAAATTGACCACTTTTTTAATTGTTTTAAAATTAAACTGTTTAAATATTTTTTGAAATACTTGATGTTCAACTATTGGTTATAATTTAATTTATTAATATAATTTATAAATCAACCCACTACCCACTAATTAATAACTAAATCTCACCCAATTAATAATTCAATCATAGTATCAAAATCATCATAAACACTACTAAAACATGATGAAATTATAGATTTCTTAAAATAACATTCAAAATTATTCGAGTCCGAATCGAAGCCCCAGTTAAATTTAGGTTGAGCCCCTTATTTAGGAGGACACTTTCTTTCAAGATTGAATGAGAAATTTATGATTAAAGGTAAAGAAGTAATACATCCCGAATTAATTCATGCATTTTTTTAAAATATAATTTGATAAATATTTATTATTTGTTTTAAAACCTTTAATATATTATTTTTAAAAAAAAGTTACCTATGAAGTAACATCACATAATTGAGATGTAAGAATAATTAAGATAAACATAGTCAGACTTTTAAGTTTATCGGTAATTTTATTTAGACACTTGAATATATGATAATTTACTTCTATAGATATTTTCGCCTCAATTTTTTAAAAACACTCAATTGGTAGTAGTTAATCTGTTGTTGCATTAATAATGTGACGGATTTATTAATTTAGAGGGGTTTGATTAGTAATGGGTGGTAGTGGATTGATTTATAAATTATATTAGTAAGTTAAATTATAACAAATAGTTGAGCGCCACGTATTTAAAAAAATATTTAAATAGTTCAAATATAAAACCGTTAAATAAGTGGTCAATTTTGAACCAAAAGGTGGATGACAAGGGTATTTTGGACCCAATAGGTGGGTGAGAAGGGTATTTTGGAGCCAATAGGTGGATGGAGGGTAATTTTGTACCATTTCCAATACTTTAAGGGTATTTTAGGCCCTTTTCCGATATTTTAATTATATCATGTAAATTTTTATATTTTGTATTTTAATTATAGTGATCTTGAGAGATGTCATAATGACAAGTATCATATCCATAACTCTTTTGATTCAAATGTCATTATAAAGAACTCATTAGTTATGACATAATGTATATGATACGATATATATAAGTCAGAACAATGTATATATTGCAAACACTTATGTATCATATAAGCTAAACTCTTTATCACAACGTGATATGTATCATATACACTAAACTCTTTATCAGAATCTGATACATTCAAATTTGATTTTTTTAAAATACAAAATGTCACAAATTATTTATCAGATACATCATTGACACATAAAGATGAAAAAAGGTGATGTACCATTCACATTTTCTTGATTATTACAATTGCTTTGTACATTTTAATTGATATATATTTACATTGTCTATCAAATACACAATATTTAATCTGATACATTTCATACAAAACAGTAATTTACATATGTTAGTTATATAAATGTATCCGACACAACTCCTTGTTAATCCCTTTATTGCATACATCATAATATATAATCTAATACAAAATAATGATCACACCATAACTCACAAAATTACTATACACACTCTTCGTTTACTATTAATGTATCATAACTTACATATACATATCAAGAGTTTCAGTATTTCTTCTAAACCTTTGACACACACAATTTTTCCAGATAATGTATCAGATTTCCGAGCGAGCTATCCAACCCCATGTTTCTTTACTTCGACGTACGAACTTATTACTCACGCATCATTCCTAGTAATCAATGGAGAAGAATTACTTTATATCATGTATCAAATTTCAAATTTTATTCTTAATGCATCAATATTCAATCTGCCGCAATAGCTGAAATAAGTTGATGAATGAAATATTTTCACCAACGACGATCTTTTCACTTTTGTATCATTCATAACTGACCTCCTATCCAAATTTTTGAATGCCTCGAAAGATCAAAATATTCATCATGAATATTTTATTTCGCAAAATCAAAATATTTTTTTATAAGTTTGGGACTAATTTTAAGAGTCGCCACTTAATTTTATAGAAAAATTAAGAAAAATCGTTCTTCCAATTGACTATAACAGGAAATCATTTGAAAAGAGTTCAAAAGGGGTACGAGAATTCTTATTTATATTTTAGAAAGGTTTTTACGACACCTAAAATATTCGATAAATCGCGATTATCCAGCAACTAACTTTATTTGGCTAGAGTGATTTTTATTTGAATTGAAAATATTTAGAAATTGTTACAAGTGGAATACTAGCCTATCTTCTAAGTGAATTATTAGACTTGCAAATTTACTTAGTTAGATTCACTTAGTCATGCTTGATTTAGTTAAATCGTTAAAACAAAATAGCGTCGTGCGCGGGATTCGAGTTTTTTAATCCTAAGACTAACGACAAATAATAACAAAAACACATAACCGATAAAGTAAAAGAGAGAGAGAGAGAGAGAGAGAGAGAGAGAGAGAGAGAGAAGGAGAGTTGAGTCCAAGTCCGATTTCTGTTCGCTAGGATAGATATTTGGACTCATTTTATTTTTTGGCCTTAAGCCCAATCTATTTGGTACCTGTCCTAAATTCTAGCAAAAAAAATAGGAAAAATAACTTAAATACACAACTATAAGTTTAGTATTCTCTAATTTTCCCTTCTTTTTTTAAATATTATATAATTCCCTTTGTTTTAATTTTAGTAGAAGTTTAGAGATACATAGTCTTCTCTCTCATATGACACACACTTCCCCAATATCATGCCTATTTATTCTCCACTAAAACACTTTTTGAATTTTGAATTATTAATTTTAATTAAAAATGTTTCACAACATTTAATATGAAATTTTGAATTTCAAAATTCAAAAAATTTGAAATTTCTGAAAATTGGACCATTGTTCTCTGGTTCTTCTTCTTCTTCTTACTCCATCATCCGTCTATAGTTCTTCTTCTTCTTAATCCATCATCTGTTCTTATTTTCTTCTTTTTTCTTCTTGTTCTTGCTATATTACATCAGCCGTCTCTAGTTTTTTTCTTCTTCTTACTCCATCATCCGTTCTTCTTTTCTTTTTCTTTTTTTTTGTTTTTTGTTCATTGTTCTATTACATCATATTAATGGATCCTTTTACTAATAGAAGAATTTATGATTCGCACGATGAAAATTGGAAAGAAAATATAAAAAACTCTTTGCATGATCCTATGAATGTTCGGAAGGATTCAAACAAAGATTTTGGCGAATCATCTAAATCAAAGGTTGACAAAATACACCAAAAAAAGAGAAAAGAAGCAACAACGATTGTTGTTGAATTAGTAAAAATTTTAGTAAAGGAATCCCATATGTATCATGAATTTTTGAAAATTGTTATCATGTATCAGACAATAAGTTTAATACACAAGTACTCAGTGTGTTATAGTGTGTTAGTCGATGCATTGGTACATGAATTAGATGTGTATCATATGATTTCCTATGTATCAAGAATTTTTGAAAATTGTTATCATGTATCAGTCAATAAGTTTAATAACTGCGCCATCAAGTATGCTTGCTGATACATATCGACTCAGTGTGTTATAGTGTTTAGACAATGCATTGATACATGAATTTGATGTGTATCATATGATTTTCTATGTATCACGAGTTTTTGACAATTGTTATCATGTATCAGTCAATAAGTTTAATAACTGGATGTTCATAAAAATGTCTTCAAACTAGATGATATAATCTTGGATTTTCAAAATTTGAAATTGTTATCCAATTACGTGCTGAATTAATGCTTATTAATGAACTGTTACCGTAATTTAAGCTGATTTAGATAACAAATTTAAATGTTCCGTTTTTTCTCCCTTTTAATCTTAACAATTTTAAGTTACTGTGTATCATTTACCATGTATCACAACATACTAATGTATCACGCCACAACAATTTTAAGGGATTATTAGTAAATACTAAATTTGTCGGGACAGAATTTAATTATTGTATTACACTATGGGATTCCTTAAATTTATACAAAAAAATAACTACAAAAATGACAAGGGCTTATGCCCCAAAATAACAAAATACAATATTTAAAAAATATAAATTTGGGCTCTCTAGCTCAATCTCTTGAATTTTCTCGACCTGTACGTCACTTTCTTTTAACTTGGGATCTGTACGTTGATTTTACAGGTTGATCGAGTCGGTGAAAGAAATAAGTTGGGAGGCCTCCATGGCCCAAGGAAAATGTGAGGGAGAAGTCCATAGGACTCTGACAGATTTTTACATGCAACAAAAATAACGAAATAAAATTAGCACTCAATAATATTCCCAAACCGTATTAACGATCCCAAAATAATAAATGTTGGCATGGAATTATAACTTAACACCTTAAGCTAAAGAGGAAAAATAAATAGATTGGATAATATTTGGCAAACAAAATGGGTTCCATGAATCAGAGAAGATAATTTGGTTAGGCCCAAAATATATTCAATCAATCAACATGTTCTGTAAACTTCATTAGTTGCAGTCAACTAAGCCACAAGATCACTCTCTCATCTCTGTAGACTAGTGCAGAAACCAAATAACATGAGACCCAAACCACTTGCAAATGCTCGTTAAACTAAAGAAAAATCAACATGCTGCAACTTGTAGGTACGCATAACAAACAATTCCTAAATGTTATCATAGAATCAGATTATAGAAGTTCCAACTAAATGCTTAGACCCATGCACGTTTTAGCACTGTAACAAGAAGGAAAAAACAAAAAAATGCACATAAATTGGTACTAAGACAAGATCAGTGAAGAAAACTATCAATCCAAGATAAATCGATGGAACGAAAATCATAGCTATTTCTTGAGCATTAAGAAGTTCAAATTATCCGAAGATCTCATACCCAACAGAGCAATATGGCCTAAACAATACAGAGAGATGCTGCCAAAATTATTTTTTCATTATTATTATTTTAAAATATAACCAAAGAAAGAACAACCGAAGCTAAAACATTATCCTTTGGCAGCAGAACAACTAAAAAGGGAAATCGAAACCTTTAGGCGTATATGAGAGCAAATCTCAAGAATACGCCTAAGGACAGCGAGTTATCCATCTAGACACTTTAAACTCAACAAGAGACATGAAAAACACTGGAAGTTTTGATAACTTTTACTTTTTTAACACGAGGGAAAATATTTAAAAGAAGAGCCCGTTTGGATGGGTTTAAAAAAGCAACTTTTAGAAAGTACTTTTGAAAGTATTGAAATTTATTTTTAAATAAGTAGTTATGTGTTTGGATAAAAGTGTTTCAGTTGAAAAAAAGTTATTGATGTGTTTGGCAAATAAGTGTTGGTAAACACTTTTTTATCAAAATGTCTGAAATACCCTTAAAACTGTTAACATGATAAAAAGTTGATTAATTTAACGTTTTTATACTTACAAAAATTAAAAAAAAATAATTTATATTTTACATCCATAAGTAATAATATTTCCTATAATTCACATATTTCTTTATCATCACAATTTTTTTATAATAATAATAATTATTATTATTATTATTATAATAATAATAATACTAATACTAATAATAATAATAATAATTATTATTATAATAATAATAAAATTATAATAATGATAGTAAAAAAATAAAATAAAAATAATAAAAATAAAAATAATAATAACAATAATAATATTAATATTAATAATAATGAAAATAATAATAATAATAAAAAAATTAAAATAATAATAATAATATAATAATAATAATAATAAATAACAATAATATTAATACTAATAATATTAATAATAATAAAATAATAATAATAATAATAATAATAATAATAGAAATAATATAATAATAATAATAATAATATAATAATAATAATAATAATAATAATAAAAGAATCAAGGACAAAAATGTAATATATTTGATCAACATAAAATGACTTTTAAGTTAAAATAAAAAAGCACCCTCACCTAGCTTTTAGCTTTTGGCTTAAAATAAGTTATTTTTGATTTAAAATAAGTCACTTTGATAATTGTCAAAATATAATCTTATAAGTTAAAAATTGACTTTTAAGTCAATTTGACCAACTTTTAAACTCATCCAAACAGGCTCTTAACACCAACCAAAACAGAAAAGTTAACATCTTAAAGGATATATATTAAGCTCAAGCGTAAAACTAAAACTTTAGGAAGTGCATATTTTAACTTCCTGAGAGAAATCTCAAGCAACAAAGTCCTAATAAGGTACCACACTAATGATTCTTTCAGAGGAAGCAAAACACAATCAACAAAATAAGATTTGAATAGCCAACAGTAAATCCACAAATAATTAATTAAACTATAGCAAGATAAGCTAAAATATTTAGAGTTACAACGGGAAAGGGATACACTCTAGTCAAAGTATTAGCCAATCCAAACAAACGAGCAGGTTGAAAACAAAACAAGGCATGAACAAATCGAATTCGACCTATATTCAGCTATACAGATTTAAAGTGGAGAACAACAAAAACAAACGACTCGGCCAAGGTCTTAATCATGGGTTCAAGAGCATGATCTCGATATTAATCTAAGCATTTTGAGCAGACAGTAGGAGTATAACATCAACAACTATATCAGTTTAAAAGAAACTAAGAAAAAAACATGAGCGACATAGCAAGACACTAATGTGGAGAGATATCCCTCACCAAGATACAATTATGAAACAAAGACAATAGGCGATATCAGTCGAACCTCAACACTAACTAGACTTAAAATCTGCATTACAACTTTTCAGACAATTCCTACCTAATCTGACCAACTAAAATCTAATTACAGAACAAAGAGAGGGGATCATGGGACAGAATTATGCCGAATGTAACCACAACACACTAATATCTAAGTAGTGACAAGCCTCGTATGTTAACAAATTGGAAGGTGGCATAGTAAGACAAACTTAGGGCAAATCAAACAAACTAAATATCCCAATAATCACAGTAAACTTCTCATACATATTAAAAATTTGAATGAATTTATAGAGCTCTAAAAGGGGGAAAATGTGTAAAGGAATGACCTGCAAACAACAACTACAAGCAACGGGTAGGATAGCATCACCTCTTTAAACTTCCTATAGGAAACTCAATTACGACTAAATACACTTAGGTTTACAGAAGAACCTTAAAAAAATAAAGTAATCATGGTCACAAAGAGGCAGAAAGAACAAAGTAATTGGAGTATGGAACCATATAACATTAACACCTAAAACAATGAAGTACTGAAGTACATAGCAATTGATTCCATGGTATTCAAGCATACAGAAAACAATATATCAAAATAAGAGTGCGAATACGCCACATATGTGTCATGTCAAGGGATCTTAAACTTAAACCTATGTGAATAACGACTTATCATGAAGGTTGTAAACATGAAAAGGCAGATTCTATTGAGATAAACAGAGTAGCTGGAGCAGATCAATTCTCCATTGATGAACACAGAAAAACTGAGATGAGAAAATAAGAGAAGATAACTCTGTGATTTGGAAAATGAAAACTGTATTACTTCATGTTGATCACACCTTATTTATACAGCAATGTAGGAAGATTCAAGATTCTAATCTAACTAATCTTGATGCACAGAAAACAAAGCCTAACTAACTAACAAACTAATTCACTATTCAAGTGAAGGATTAACTAATTAATTGAACAACTAATCTGCCAGTCAATCTAATTACAATTTGAATAATATTATCTCAACATCCCCCACCCCCCACCCCCT
Source organism: Solanum chilense (assembly GCA_032847665.1). Lineage (NCBI taxonomy): Eukaryota > Viridiplantae > Streptophyta > Magnoliopsida > Solanales > Solanaceae > Solanum > Solanum chilense. Next base: position 11,733,327 of record CM064971.1, on the reverse strand, counting down.
CAAGTTGGAGGTGGGAAACTCACAAACAACTTGTGCAAAAAATTAGAAAGTTTGGTACTTGGCAAGGCCTTGGTCAGAACATCCGTTAGCTGATCCCCAGTTGGAATGTGATGAAGTGTAACCAGACCTTCTTGAAGCTTGTTTCTAACAAAATGGCAATCAACTTCAATGTGTTTTGTTCTCTCATGAAACACAGGGTTCTTGTCAATGTGAACAGCTGCTTGACTATCACAAAACACACGTATGGCAAAAAACATGTTAAGTTCAGTTCTGTCAACAACCTCTCCAGCCACACTATCTCTCCTACCACTTTTCTAATGGCTCTGTATTCTGCCTCAGCTGAAGATAAAGATATGGTTGTTTGCTTTTTGGAATTCCAGCTAATAGGGCTGTCTCCCAACAAAACTACATAACCACTTACTGACTTTCTTGTATCAGGGCATGCAGCCCAATCTGAGTCACAATATGCAGTTATTGAACAGTCTGCATTTTTGGACAAATATATACCTAAAGAGGGATCATTCTTGAGGTATCTTAAGACATGGTATGCAGCTTTGAGATGTGGTTTTATGGGTGAAGAAACCTATCCCCTAGAACAAGAACTAGGTTCTTGTAAGTTGCTTTTAAGTAAAGACACAAACACTTGTTAAATTAAAAACCTTCCTCACTCAAGGAAGGAAAAACCTCGTTTTATTAATTCAACTATAAGATTTTGTGATTACAACTCAATAATCAAAAAGTCTTACCACTACTACCACTCTCGATTGACTACAATCGATCACTTCTACTCTCCAAAAGGTCAAACCCACCTTTTGTTACAACCCTCACTGAAACTCAACCCTACAAGAAGCCAAACCCACTCCTTGTACAATAAATCGTAACTTACAATCAAGAACGAAACAAGAAAATAGTTTTACACGTTCAAAACTTTCTCACTCAAGAACTTTTTGAACTTAGCAAACCTATCGATCTTGAAGACTTCTACTCAATGAATAATTCTCACTTTTCTCTCTATGTGAAGTCGTGATCTTCTTCATCTGCGATTGTCCTCTTCTTATAGAGTTTTCTTTTGCCTTGAATCGTTATCAGATAAGGCAAGGAAATTGTAATTGTAGTTAAAAAAGGATTACCTATTTTTCCTTTTATAGTATAATTCTTATTATATACAACTTCCTTCCTTAATACAATATATTAAGGTTTCCTTATTTGTATCAACTTATACCTTCAATATATTAATTTTGGCTTTGACAAATAAATCTATTTCTTGACTACGTGGCTGCATCATTTTGCTACTGTAATCCTTATTATATCGCTTTGGCTGCTTTGCTGCGTCAATTATTTTGCATTTCTTGTCTATCATCAAAACATCGATTTATATATATATGTAGTAGAATTATCGATTCTATCATATTTCCCCTTTTTTATGAAGAAAAATCTATCTGTGTGATGCAAATAATCTTCCCCCTTTTGAAAAATCAAAAAGAGTCCAATAGCAGCTAAACAAAACCAAATAACATCCACAACAACAATTGAAGCTCAGCCAGTTGAGCACAATAAAATGTTCTGGCAACAAAAAGAAGAGTAACAACACAGAGTTAAACAACCAAAAGAACCAGGTTCAAACAAGATGCTTTTCAAGTTGAAGTTTGACTAGGCTTGGTTGAGGCAGAAGCAAGCATATCCAGAACTCTGTCAACCCTTGCATTGTTAGCAAGCTGCTGCTGCACCAACTGATCTTTCAACCTGTGAATCTCAGCATTTGAAGTATGAAGTTCAGCACGTAAATTCTGGTTTTCCAATTCAAGAGTGGCATATTTTTCTTCAGCCACTTTGAGTTCCATGAGTAACTGAGCAACAGGACCAGACGTACATGGAGAAGCATTTGCAACCTGCTCCGACTCCATGGGATGCCACAATCAACAAGAATGGTTTGAGTAAACATATCTGCACGAGTCAAAATCCCGCCTTCTCCCAATGGTACTTCAAATGCATTAAACACTCTAGTTAACAGATTTCCAAAAGCTAATTGATGAGAACCTAGTTTAGGATCAACAATTCTAGCAAGTTGTTTGATGATCAGTGTGGGCCAGTCAATGCGTTCTTTGCACTCAAGAGCATTCATAAGTCCCATGTCTCTTATGGAGGCAATACAACGTTGGTGACCTCTAGGCAGTATCACCTTATGTACTATCTCAAAGAGAAGCTTATGCAATGATCTCATAATGCCCTTTAAAACAGTCTGTGCCCTAGAATTGACTCTACCTTGAGAGAATTTAGCTGGCAAGCTAGAATGTTCATCAAAACCCCAATGATACTCATTAATACCCACAGATGGTATATGCAAGATTCCCTAAGTTTAGTTGCATCAAAAACAATGTCAACTCCCTTCACATTAGATGATACCACATATCCTTCCAAGATTGCCAAATTTGTATAGAAATCTACCACTTCTTGTTCATAAATAAGATTAGGTTCAAGAAATAACTCCTCCCACCCCTGAAACCTTAGTAACGCACAAACCTCCTTGACTATGTCCATTGATAGTATATCAGGGTGAAAGGTTCTACCCCTAAGCACTATTTTGGTTTGAAAATACTTTTTCTTTCCCACTTTGAGAAATTTATCCACATTTCTTTTTGCAGATTTTGATTTTGACCGAGGGGTTTCAGAATTTTTACCCTCAGAGACATCATCAGTTTCAGAATCAAGAATCATTGGAGAAACGGATGAGTGAACAGGAGACTTACCCAGACGACGACGCTTCACACTAGATGTTGCACCATCAGTTGGTTTGACCACATTCGCACTCCGAGTTACTGGCCTGTGTGGACGAACCTGTTTGACTGCAATGTGTTTTCTTGGCCGTCTTGGTTTTTTAGGGTGAAGTGTGCTCAGACGAATGTCATTATTGATTGGAGAATGTGGAGATGGTGGTGGATTTTGAGGAGTGGTTTTGTGAGATGGGGAAGAAGAGGAGTTTTTTTGGGATAGTGGTTATGGGAGTTTCTGGATTTGGTGATAATGGGGTTTCTTGGACTTGTGGTGATAGTGATTCTATGACGGGTGGTGGTGGAGACTCTGCAACTGGGGGTGGAGATGTTTCTGTAACTGGTGATGGTGGAGATGTAACTTTTGGTGGTGGAGATGTAGACGGATATGATTTGGGTGAGGATATAGATGGTTTGGTTGGGAGTTGGCTTTCTTCCCCTTGATTAAGTACAGTATCAATGACGGGGTTCTCTTCCCCCTGAGAAGATGCACTGTCATATGAATTTTCATCGTCTGAGTAGGCAACGAGTGGATTAACCATGGTGATGGAAAGGATTTTTCTGAAAAATGAAGATGAGAAAGAGTTGGTTGCTTGTTTAGATAGAGTGCTTTATTGGGAACGGTTTTGATGTTGTATTCGAGGGGTTTGAGTAATTATGGGGGATTAACATCGAGGAGACGTGTGCTTTGATGGTTGCACCTGCTTTTCAGAGACGTGACATAGGAGAGAGAAGATGAAATTGTTTCCCCCCCTTTTTTTATTTTTTATTTTTGACTGCTAAGTGTAAAGCAGTTGTAGAACCAACTTGACTGAACCTGGTTCATATCTCCTTAGAACTTGGTTGGACAGAATTCAATCTAAAAAGATGAGCCCTAACTCAAGTCTATTTTTCTGAAATGATTCTCTTCCTAGTGCCTTGGTGAAAATATCAGCAACTTGATCCTCAGTTTTGCAGAACTTCATTACTATGTTTCCTTTTTCAACATTATCACGAAGGAAGTGATGTCTAACATCTATGTGTTTGGTGCATTTGTGTTGAACTGGGTTTTTGGCCATGTTCATAGCACTTGTATTATTACATAGAATAGGAATACAACCTGTTTCTATGCCAAAATCTTTAAACTGCTGTTTTATCCAAAGAAGTTGCGCACAACAGAAGCAGCTGCAACATACTCAGCCTCCGCAGTAGATAGAGCCACTGAATTTTGTTTTCTAGTTGCCCAAGATATTAAACATGGTCTCAAAAAGTGTGCCATCCCAGAGGTACTTTTTCTATCAACCATATGTCCTGCATAATCTGCGTCAGCAAATCCTTTTAAATCAAAAGAGTCACCAGTTGGATACCAGAGAACCAGGTTCATTGTGCCTTTTAAATATCTCAGGATTCTTTTGACAACTTTTAGATGTGATTCCTTGGGACAGGACTGAAACCGTGCACATAGACCAACACTGAACACTATATCGGGTCTACTGGCAGTAAGGTATAGGAGTGATCCAATCATACCTCTATATTTAGTGTCATTTACTGGTGAACCTAGTTCATCTTATCAAGCTTTGTTGTTGTCCCAATAGGTGTGTCATTTGACTTAGCTTCATTCATATCATACTTCTTCAGTAATTCCTTGATGTACTTTTGTTGATGAATTGATGTTCCAACTGGATTTTGCTTAATTTGGAGTCCTAAAAAGAAGTTTAGCTCTCCTATCATACTCATCTCAAATTCACTTTTCATTAGTTGCGCAAATTCTACTCCCAGTGAGTTATTGGTTCCTCCAAATATGATATCATCTACATATACTTGGACTATGAACAGATCTTTACCTTGTTTTCAAAGAAAAAGTGTATTATCAATTTTTCCTCTTGTGTATCCATGTGTGAGAAGAAAAGTGGACAATCGATCATACCATGCTCTAGGTGTTTGTTTTAGCCCATAGAGTGCTTTGTCTAGTTTATATACATGATCAGGATACATGGTATTCTCAAAACCTGGGGGTTGTTTCACATACACCTCTTCTTGCAGATAACCATTTAAGAAAGCACTTTTGACATCCATTTTGTAGAGTTTAAACTCCATGTGAGCAGCATATGCGACCAATATTCTGATTGCCTCAATTCTTGCTACTGGTGCAAAGGTTTTATCGTAGTCTATACCTTCTTCTTGGTTGTATCCCTGTACAACCAGCCTAGCTTTGTTGCATACGATTTGACCTTGTTCATCGAGCTTATTTCTAAACACCCACCCTGTTCCTATTACGGTTCTGTTTTGGGGTTTTGGAACCAGGTTCCATACTCTGCTTCTTTCAAACTGATTAAGTTCTTCTTGCATAACACTAATCCAATCAGAGTCTAATAGTGCTTCCTTTATATTTTTTGTCTCAATCAGGGATACATAGGCAGAGAAGGCACACATGTTACGTAATTTGGATCTTGTAGAGATGCCTGAGTTAAGAGGAGTAAGAATGTTTTGTAAAGGGTGAGAGCTTTGATGTTTCCAACTTTGAGTTGGGACGTTTACTGGCTCTTGAGTTGCAGAGGAACCAGTTTCATTAGTAGACTTATCTCCTATCTCAGGTGCTTTATGAGAGGGTATGGATTCTTCTCCCCATATTTTTGGTTCTGATGGCTTGGAGCAGGTTCCCTCATTCTGTTCATCCTCTGAATTTCCTTCAACTTCACTGCTATTTTCATTAAAGACAACATGAACACTTTCTTCTACACGGTTTGTTCTTTTATTCAGTACCTTGTAGGCTTTGCTTTGTGACGAATAGCCCAGAAAAATTCCTTCATCACTCTTGGCATCAAATTTTCCCAAATTGTCTTTGTCATTGTTGTGTATAAAGCATACACACCCAAAGGCCCTAAGATGTGCTAAATTTGGTTTTCTTCCTTTTAGCAGCTCATATGGTGTTTTTTTAACACTCATCTGATTATACATCTATTTATTAGATAGCATCCTGTGTTTACTGCTTCAGTCCAATAGAATTTTGGAAGTTTGCTTGAGATTAACATTGTTCTTGCAATATCTTCCAGTGTTCTATTTTTCCTCTCAACTACACCATTTTGTTGTGGTGTTCTAAGTGCTGAGAAGTTATGCTCAATCCCATTTGTAGTACAAAATTGTAGGAATTGTGAGTTCTCAAACTCCAGCCCATGATCAGATTTGATGCTAATTATTTCTTTGTTGAATTTTTTCTGAACCAGCTTTGCAAAGATATCAAACATAGTGAATGTCTCATCCTTTGTTGCAAGAAATAATGTCCAAGTGAATCTTGAGTAGTCATCAACTATTACAAACACATATCTTTTTCCATCTCTGCTTTGTACACGCATTGGTCCATACAAATCCATGTGGAGCAGTTCTAAGGCTTGGTAGTACTCACTGTCAACTTTGGTTTGAAGGATGATCTAACCTGTTTTCTTTGAATGCAGGTTCCACATACTTGGTTGTCCCTGAAACTTTTGGTTGGCAGTCCCCTAACCAGGTCTTTGGATATGAGTTTATTTATTGTTGTCATGCTAATGTGTCCCATTCTTTTGTGCCAGAGCATGGAGCAATCAGAGACTGCACTTAGACATTTAAGAGTATCTTCCTTGGAGTCAACAATCTTGGCTTTGTACACATTTTTGTGTCTCTTACCTAGTAGAACCAGGTTCCCAGTCAGTGAGTTTGTTACTCTGCATTCCTTTTCTGTAAAGAGAACATTGTTTCCTTTATCGCATATTTTAGATACGCTCAATAGATTCACATAGTATACGTTCTCAATTGCTTGAGTATCCATTGACCCAACTTTTCCAATTCCCTGAATTTCACCACTTTTTCCATTACCAAAGGCAACGTTTCCTCCTTTTATGTTCTTGAGTGAGAGGAAGCTTCTTTTATCTCCAGTCATGTGTTTGGAACATGCACTATCCAAGTACCATTGTTGTTGCTTCCTCTTCACTGATCCTTGCAGTTTAATTTTAGATTTTGGTACCCAAATCCACTTTGATTTATGCTTAGAGAATGGATGAATAAGATTTTTTCTGGCCCATCTAGGAAGAGATTTTACTGTAGGAATTCGTTTTTGCTTATTGGTTCTGTCATGATGAGGTTTTCTCAAGGATTTCAAGTTTTTGTTATGAGCAGTTTGTTTTCTTTGACAATCATGACTTTTATGCCCTACCAGCCCACAATGCATGCATAGACAATCTATGTTGGGATTCTTTACTTGAGAGCTAGTTCTATCAAAACCTATCCCATGTCTCTCAGATGTACGATTCTTGTGAATGTTGTCAAGCAATATGGAAGACCTGGTCCATCTCATTCCATTTTCAGCTTCAGTTTTAGTCACAAGAAGCTCTTTGGTGAGTGCTTCATTCCTTTTAGTTACCAAGTCTAGGTTTTTACTTAGTTCAGTATTCTTGGATAAAAGATGAAGATTTTGTTTTTCAAGATTCTTGTTTTCTTCTCTTAGTGATGCATAGTCTTCCATTATCAATTCCCTTTTTGAGTCTATGGTTTTATATGCATCAATGAGAGTGTAGAGTAAAGATTCTAGCTCCCTTTTTTAGTATGAGTTTAGATTGTCTTGTATGTGATGAAGACTAACCTTTTCATTCATATCATCTTCTTTTTTATCCTCTTCAGAATCTGATCGATCCATGAGTGCTAGTATGGTTTCTTGTGATCTGCAGGTTTCCTTTTCTTCCTTGGTTTCCACTGCTACAAGAGCAAGAAAGTCATAATAATCTTCTTGTTCTAGGACAAGAAGGGACTTGTTTTCTGTCTCATCATCCTCAGATTCTTCATCAGATGAATTGCCCATTGCTGCAAAGGCCCTTTTCATTGAGATATTTGCCTCTTGAGTTGTCATTCTTTTGTTTGAGGGGACAAACTTATCTTTCTTGATGTCTTTGCCCTTCTCAGAGTTTGCCTTTTTCTGCTCTAAAGCCCAAAGTGGACAGAATTTGATGAAGTGATCCGGGCTTCCACACTTATGACAAACCTGGTCTTTAGTGTTTTCAGATGGTTTTTGAGGAGTTTTCTTTTGAAAGTCCTGTCCTCTCTTTAGCATTCTGGTGAACCTTTTGGTTATAAGGGCAATATTTTCATTCTCAAAATCATCTGATGTAGTATCCTTTAAAACCAGGTTCCTTTCGTTCCTTTTTCCTCCAATTTCCTTTTCTTGGTTTTTCTTGAGTTCGTATGTGATGAGATTACCTATTAACTCATCCATGGCCAGTGAATCTAGGTCGCAGGCTTTAGTGATAGCCTCGACTTTGCTTTCCCAAGTTTCAGGAGGGACACTCAAGAGTTTCCTTACTGCCTTTCCATTAGGAACTATCTCTCCCAAGGAGTATATCTCATTGATGATGGAAGTGAACCTGGTGTACATGTCTTGTATGGTCTCCCCTTCTGCCATCCTGAACAGCTCATATTGCCTGTTCAAGTTATCAATTTTGGACTTCTTGACTTGCGTTGTTCCTTTATGAGCGGTTTGTAGTGTTTCCCATATGGCTTTGGCATCTTAACAAGACGAGATTCGATTGTATTCATCTAGTCCTATGCCACAGATCAAAATTTTCTTGGCTTTGGCATTGTTTTGGATTGCGAGCTTGTCTTCAGCAATCCATTCTTTTCTTTCCTTTGGGATTTTGGTGATTCCATCAGTTGCAGTTTTCATAGGTATAGTTGGTCCATCTAGAATTACTCCCCATAGATCAGGGTTTTCGCCAATAAGATGCTCCATCATACGATTTTTTCACCATCCATAGTATTTGCTATTAAACAGTGGTGGTCGTGTTTGTGAAGCTCCCTCTTGTGGGGTAGGTGGTGCTGCCATTGAGTCTTTTCAAGGTGTGAATCTTTTATCGAAAAGACCTACTCTGATACCAATTGAAGAAACCTATCCCCTAGAACAAGAACCAGGTTCTTGTAAGTTGCTTTTAAGTAAAGACACAAACACTTGTTAAATTAAAAACCTTCCTCACTCAAGGAAGGAAAAACCCCATTTTATTAATTCAACTATAAGATTTTGTGATTACAACTCAATAATCAAAAAGCCTTACCACTACTACCACTCTCGATTGACTATAATCGATCACTTCTACTCTCCAAAAGGTCAAACCCACCTTTTGTTACAACCCTCACTGAAACTCAACCCTACAAGAAGCCAAACCCACTCCTTGTACAATAAATCGTAACTTACAATCAAGAACGAAACAAGAAAATAGTTTTACATGTTCAAAACTTTCTCACTCAAGAACTTTTTGAACTTAGCAAACCTATCGATCTTGAAGACTTCTACTCAATGAATAATTCTCACTTTTCTCTCTATGTGAAGTCGTGATCTTCTTCATTTGTGATTGTCCTCTTCTTATAGAGTTTTCTTTTGCCTTGAATCCTTATCAGATAAGGTAAGGAAATTGTAATTGTAGTTAAACAAGGATTACCTATTTTACCTTTTATAGTACAATCCTTATTATATACAACTTCCTTCCTTAATACAATATATTAAGGTTTCCTTATTTGTATCAACTTATACCTTCAATATATTAATTTTGGCTTTGACAAATAACTCTATTTCATGACTACGTGGCTGCATCATTTTGCTACTGTAATCCTTATTATATCGCTTTGGCTGCTTTGCTGCGTCAATTATTTTGCATTTCTTGTCTATCATCAAAACATCGATTTTTATATCCATCCTTGTGTTAGTCAAAAAATTTAGTTTGCCTACCAACTTCCTGTAGTGTGTAGGATCTGTCAATAATAGGCCTTCACTTGCTTTGAGTTTGACTGTGGATTGAAGAGGTGATATCACTGGTGTATAGCCTGAACAATCAAATTCCTTCAGTAAATCTAGTGTGAACTTTCTCTAAGAGATTATGACTCCAGAATCTTGATACAATATCTCCAAACCAAGAAAATATTGAAGTCTTCCCAAGTCCTTGATCTTGAAATTATCATGGAGGTAACCCTTTAGAGAAGTGATTTCTTCAGCATCAGTGCATGTCATGATGATATCATCAACATAAACAGCAACAAACACTAACAAACTTCCAATTTTTCTATAGAATAGAGAGTAGTCGCTCTCTGAATGAGAATAACCTCTTGAACACAAAACTTGTGCCAGCTTGTCATATCATTGCCTGCTTGCCTGTTTCAGTCCATATAAAGACTTTTTAAGTCTGCAAACCAGTTTTTTGTCACCTATCATGAGACCTGGATGTGTGTCCATATATACTTCTTCATGCAAGTCTCCATGGAGAAATGCATTATTCACATCTAATTGATATAAGTTCCATCCTTTCTTAATAGCCATGCTTATTAAAATTCTGATTGTAGTCATCTTAACTACTGGAGAAACAGTCTTATTATAGTCAATGCCAGCCTGTTGAGTATAGTCTTTCACAACAAGTCTAGCTTTCAGCCTCTCTACTGTACCATCAGCCTTGTATTTGACCTTGTAAACCGACCAGCATCCAATTGCCTTCTTCCCTATGGGTATTCTAACCAAATGTCAAGTTTCATTAGCATACAACGCTTCAAATTCTGATGTCATTGGTGCTTGCCAAGCAGGATCAAGTGATGCTTTCTCATATGAACTTGGCTCAGTGTCATGAAGAAAACCTTTAACCATTTGTTGTTTATCTTGGATGAGACTTGTGAGGGATAAATGGGAAGTAGGAAATGCAAGGTGAGAAGATGGAGTTGATGATTGGTGTTGTAAGGAAGGCAACTTGTAAGTCTATTCTTTCAGGTAATTGGGAATGTTGTGTGTTCTACTGGATCTCCTGAGATTTAAAGATTGAACTGGAGGTTGAGTAGTGGTGTTTGACGGAGAACTACTGGAAATTTAGTTATGTATTTGTGGTGGGTCAGGGGCCAATGAATTGTGAGTGTATGATAATATTGAGGGTGTACGTGTAGGTAAATGTGCAGGATGTATATGTGCAGGCAATTGTACAGACAGGTTAGTTTTAGTGACATCAAAGGTGGTATCATCATCCAACACAGACACTTTGTTAAAGATGTTATTAGTAGATTTCAACATGTTTGGATCAATATGTAAATTTCCCAATACTGTGCTAAAACTAGAATCAGACTCAGACAAAGCAAAAGGAAAAATATTTTCTTGGAATGTCACATCTCTGGAAACATGTATCTTCTTTGTGCTCAGGTCTAGGACTTTATATCCTTTTGTGTTAGAAGGGTATCCCACAAATATATGAGGTGTGGATCTTGGATCAAGCTTATCTTTATAGGTCCTTAATGTAGGAAAACATAAACATCCAAAAGACCTAAGATGAGAATAAGTGGGATATATGTGATGCAGTTTTCCAAAAGGTGTTTTGTTGTCCAGTACTAAATTAGGAAGCCTGTTAATCAAGTAAGTGGCAGTTAAAATGCATTCTCCCCAATATGTGGTAGGGAGTTTGGACTGATATAAGAGTGCCCCAGCAACTTCTAAGAGATGTTTGTGTTTTCTTTCCACAACACCATTTTGTTGTGGAGTATAAGGGTAAATTCTTGATGTATTATTCCTTTGGTTTGATGGTATACATTGGTTTCATTATTGATAAATTCAGCATTATTGTCTGTTCTTATTGACTTGACAGTGGTCTTAAACTGGTTTTCAACAAGAGATAGGGAAGACTTTATTGTTTGAAGGGTGTTACTTTTGCAACTGAGAAGATGAGTCCATATTGATCTACTAAAGTCTCAACTATGGTCAAGAAGTACTTATAATTGTTGTGAGTTGGGACATGATAAGGTCATCATAGGTCCATATGAAGAAGGTCAAAAGAACTAGTGGTGGAAACAGTGGATTTGGTTGGAAAAGGTAGTTTAGCTTGTCTAGCCATGGGGCATATAATGCATGTGAAAGGTTGCTTAGGTGAGAAATCAATGGAAATGCTGGAAATACCCTTCATTTTTACAAAAGGAATGTTTCCTAGCCTATTGTGTCACAAATGGTTGTTTTATGAAAATATATATTGAATAAAAAAAAAATTAATTTTTGAAAAATCAATTATTCTTGAGAAATCTATATTCCGAATTAACAAAGCCGCCACTTGATTTTTAGTAAAAATCAAGAAAACTTAAAGTTATTTTTCAAAAGATTTAAAACAAATAAAAATTAATTGAAAATGGTTCGAAGTTCAAATGTATATTACGAGAAGGTGCTACTCGAGGTTGATCGACGATTTGACTAAAATATATTTGACCAATTCTTTTCTTAAAATAAATAAATAAGTTGATCTAACATAAAAAATAATAATTTATAATATTTGGTTAATTTTGAGAAAAATAATTAAATAAATGACATATTAGTTTCATTTTATATATTTTTAGAGAAAGAGATCAAAAAAATTGAAACATTTGACTTGAAATACAAGAGATAAGAATTTTAACAAACTAGATTAGTTAGGAATTATTTAATTCATTATAATTTGGAACTAATTTAGTCGAAAACCCAAGGAATCATTTTAAACTAATTAGAAAAGAAGAAGAGAGGGTTGGACCAAAATATTTGAACAAGAATTGAAAAAAAAAAATTATACACTAACATAAAGAATATGGTTCATCTTTTGGGGAATTTAATTAAGTTATTCTTAATTAATTAGTAAATAAAGCGAGAGTTAGACAAATTAATAAATTCAAATAAAAAAAGAGTGAGAGAGGAAGGTTTGGGCCTTCTGGGCCTATTGCTGCGCAGAAACATTGGGCCAAAGCTGCTGATTTTGGACTTCAAAATCAATTTCTGTTTTTGTATACAAATGTTGTAAATCAGTGTATAAAATTCATATATTAGACCCGTTTCCTGTATCTTGGGCTGTATACCAAATGTATGCATGCTTCCCCAGATCAAATTTCCAGCACCTGTATAATTTTTGAAACTGTGCATCACATATTCCGACTGTATATCAGTGTACACAATAGTATATTAGCCCTTTCTTAGGCTTTTGGAGACCTCCAAATTATTTTCCAGCAACATATTTGCTGCTTTTCGAGCTGTACACCAGTTTAGAGGGGCTTGGACGCCTCATATATGGTAGTGTGAGCCTTTAAGGCTCAACGAGAGGATGTGAATAGATGAAGTGAGGTCCGTAAGGATCCGAAAGGAATTTTTTAAATGCAATAAAATAGAAATGGGTTAGCATATGAAATGATATAATAAACAAGATACATACCCTGAACGAAAACAGATTTTACTAAAAGAAAGCTACTTCAAGGGGTTCAAATTGAAACGACACATGTGACTCTAAAGAAAAAGCAAATGAATCAAACTAAAGCTTACAAAGTTGATATACAAATGTGACACTTAGACAGTAACATATATTTCATGTATGTTCAACTATGAGCACATTATATTTATGGAAGTACATAACCATTCTATCAACAATTAGACTCAAAGAAAATGTGAAGGGAGCATGCTGCACATTTACCAAATAAACAACTCGTGCACAATTGAAACAATTCATTTTGATAAAATAAATATGATATGGATGCAATAGTTGGCTTATTAAGTTGGGAATAACCCAACTAAATAAGACTTAGGCATCTTTGCTTAGACAAATATAATAACAAAGAAGCCAATGCTAATCAAGAAAAAGAAGCAGACCATTATAATTGATGCCATTAAAATGCAATATGAGACATGGCAAACAGAGTAAAAAGAGGAACATGTATAGCACAAAGTTATGCTTGTTGAACAAGACCAAAACAATGGATAAAATTATTAAAATATGCTACTTTTTTTTTTATGAAACTTTAGGCATGAATCAGAGAGGGAGTTCAACATATTTTTCCAACTTCACATGAAGAGAAGGGATAGGGTGTCATACACTAAAACATGTCTTTAAGGATAAACAAAAATGCATTAACACCTCAAACTTTAAGACTATAATCTTGTGGAATGATTTAGTCAACGGAAGCCATTGTAAAAGAACACAACTCATGCTTTGTAAATACACGCGAGAACAGGTCAATCACGAAAACTGGAAAAGAAACTAATTAGCAATATAAAACAAGCATAGACATGCTAAGAAGGAAAAATATCACATATTTAGAGAAAAATGTATGGCAACAACATCGTGGGATTAGAAAATGGGGAGGTAGACAAGCAGTTGTATCAAACAAATAATCAATAACACAACATATAACCTCCACATCATTCAGTCTTTAAGCTTCCACCTCATTTCTTAAGAAAAAGACAGTATTAACGATAGCAAAAATGAACAGAACTTTGAGGCTTAAATCCAGCAAAACACGAGAAAAAATTCGAAACAGAGAGGCCACACCATTGACCACAGATTCACAAAAGTTTTTAACTCGATATTGTAACTAACATGATGAGACGACTAAGAACAAGCGCGCCATATTATAAACTACACAACAATTAATAGCCAGCAAACACGAAATAAAAGCTTTTCAAACATTAAAAAGAAATCTCAAAATAGAAGAAAAGATGGAGAGAACATTATGAAGGAGAAGAAGATGACGATACCTTTTTTTGGGCAGCAAACTGGAACCAAGAGTTGACGACGACTTCACCACAAATCTTCAATGAACGCCCTGAGAGAAATCCCAAGCTAACCTTCCAGTTATTATCGATTGAAGCTTATTTCTACGTATTTCGATCGATTGATGAACACAGTATATGATTAGTATGTTTCCTTTTTTTTTTCTTGCTTCCTCTTTCCAACCCCCCCAATAATGAAGATAAAAGCAGGTTTAAGTATATGCAAATTAGGGCTGATTTAGGTGGGAAAACGGGTGAGGATGGGGTCCAATTCAAGATTTGAAATTCAAAATCTCTTCAGAGGAACAGGTTTAAAAGCTGTCCATAGTACTAAAGCCCAACGGAATTGAAAGGAGAGTCGTTCGATATCGACTCTAAGACGAGAGAGACGCTGAGATTTCGCCACCTCGCCTCGCTCTCTGCACAAGTACGTTGCCTTCCTCTAAAAATCACACAACCAGACTGAGAAAGGGAAGCAGACATGTCACGCGCGATCGAGTTCTGGGTTTGGATCGTCGTTCTCTCAGGCATCGGGGAACTGTTCTGTTTAATCGCTTGAATTGGGTTCGGTCGGAGGGTGAATTGGGCTGGGAGGGAATAGGATTGAACCTGGGATGGGTCAAATTTTGGGATTGTTTTGGGCTTTGGTGTTTATGAAAAATGTGAGGGAAAGGCCCAAAATTGGTCTATTGAATGTCTTAAAGTATTTGATCAATAGGACGAATTCACGTAAATTAATTTAGCGAACTTCTTAAATTTGTCAAAATAAATTAATTAACTTAGATATAAATGTATATCTCAAAATATAAGTACAACTTAGACTAAACTAATTTCATTTAGATAAAGCACCTACTAAAAATTAAAAATCCTTTCGAGATGATTTCGAACATTTATAAAATAAACTAATTACGTACAAAATTATGAAACATATAGGTCACCTAAAATTCTAAGAAAAAGTAACAAGAATTTTCAAAATATAGTGCAAAGTTTGTATCATATTTTTCTTTTTATTTTGCTTTTCTTCAAAGTTTATAAAACTAATTATTTTAGATTGTTTGAACTCAAAGGACCTCGAAAATTAATTCATATGGTGGAGGTCCAAAATTTGGTGTCAACAACTGTCTGTCATTTTACTTGGATTGATGCAAGAAATTCGAGGAAAATGAAATTGATCAAACTAATTTTGGCCGACCACACTTTCATCTTTACGTAAAGGCCTTGGAATGGACCATAGGATTATGGTTTAACCCTGGAAATGAATTTCCTACATATGTCAGGATATATGAGAATTCAGACCATTTGTAGTTCGGTACGCTTGATTTAACCCACGATTTTGAAATAAATCAAAATTTATCTCGATACTGGATTATGAAGATAGATGCTCGAGAATAAGATTTAAGAGCGAATGTTGGATACAACCGAGATTTCACATCGAGCTCGCCTACATATTCTCAAACCTTAGGAATCAGACTGCTTGTATTTCGACTCGATCGATTGAAAAGGAAATCTATTATGCTAGACATCCTTTGGTTTTGGATAAAGTGGAAAATTAAATGGGTATGAAAAGGGGCTTGTAGACTCTTAGCCATGAATGTGGTGAATTTCACATCCATAATTAAGAACTTACACGGACATAATTTTAAAAGCTCTTGGTGCATTGTCACTCCGATTGGAAACTTGCTTTCGGTAGACACTTAAATTATCGGATGCGAGACCGAAACTGACAAAAGCCAAAGAAAAACCCACATGCCTTTATGATAAAGTGTGGTTTGATTGTGGTGGAAGTCACTCCTCTGTTCGCGTCCTAAGAGTTTGATACTCCTCTTTGGACTATGTCCCAGTTCGCTGTTAAGAAAAAAATTCACATTGTGCTGCATCCTTTTTGATGTCGTCCGCACCTGTGGTTTGTTTTTGGAGAATTCATTATTTCGAATGCTCTCGACAAAGACTAAGATAAAACTCGTCAGATTAGAAATGCAATTCAAATGGGAGATAGTGTCTTTTACCCTGTTGACATTTAGTTGTTCTCCTTCTTCATTCAACGTCACCTTGATCGGTTTAACGTAAAGCAAA
Source organism: Solanum chilense (assembly GCA_032847665.1). NCBI lineage: Eukaryota > Viridiplantae > Streptophyta > Magnoliopsida > Solanales > Solanaceae > Solanum > Solanum chilense. The sequence continues at coordinate 11,716,977 of CM064971.1, read as the reverse complement.
TAAAACTTATGTCTTATGTTTGCAATATAATCTTCAATGTACTCTTCATTTGATGTCAAAATAAGTAAATGTTGATGCAGCATGCTGATTTTTCTCTTGATGTCAATGTACTCTTCATCTGATGTCAACATGAATGAAAGTTGATGCAGTGCTGATATTTCTCTTGGTGTCGTCTTCGATGCTCTTCTTGATGTTTACTTTTATCATAAATAAAAGAATGCAGTTGATGCTGATGGGTGAATATTTCTCTTGAGATGAAAGATTTCTTCTCTGGTAGCGCATGATTTCTTGCGGGGTATGAATATCTTCCCGCGATGCGTAAATTTCTGAGAGGCTTGAAATCTTCTCGCGATGCATAACTTTCTGTGAGGTACGAAATCTTCTTGCGATGCATAAATTTCTGCGAGAGATAAAATCTTCTCGCGATGCATAAATTTCTGCGACGCATGGAATCTTTCCGCGATGCATAAATTTCTGCGAGGTATGGAATCTTCTCACGATGCATAAATTTCTGCGAGGCATTGAATCTTCTTGCGATGCATAAATTTTTTGCAAGGTATGAAATCTTCTCACGATGCATAAGTTTCTGCGAGGAATGAAATCTTCTCGCGATGCATAATTTTCTTGCGGGGTATGAATATCTTCCCGCGATGCATAAATTTCTGCGAGGGATGAAATCTTCTCGCGATGCATAAATTTCTGCGGGGCATGGAATCTTCTCGCGATGCATAACTTTCTACGAGGTTGAAATCATCTCGCGATGCATAAATTTCTGCGAGGGATGAAATCATCTCGTGATGTATAACTTTCTTGTGGGGTATGAATATTTTTCCGCGATGCATAAATTCTGCGAGGCATGAAATCTTCTCGCGATGCATAAATTTCTGTGAGGTATGAATATCTTCCCGCGATGCATAAGTTCCACAAGGTATGAAATCTTCTTGCGATGCATAAATTTCTCAAGGTATGAAATCTTCTTGCGATGCATAAATTTATGCGAGGCATGAAATCTTCTCGCGATGTATAACTTTCTTGCAGGGTATGAAATCTTCTCTCGATGCGTAACTTTCTGCGAGGTATGAAATCTTCTCGTGATGCATAAATTTCCACGAGGCATAAAATCTTCTCGCGATGTATAACTTTCTTGCGAGGTGTGAATATTTTTCGCGATGTATAAATTCTACGAGGCATGAAATCTTCTCGCGATGCATAAATTTCTGAGAGGTATGAATATCTTTCAGTGATGCATAAATTTCGCAAGGTATGAAATCTTCTTGCGATGCATAAATTTCTGCGTGGCATGAAATCTTCTCGCGATGTATAACTTTTTTGATGGGTATGAATATTTTCCCTCGATGCATAAATATTAACTCTTGATGTCATCCTTGGTACCAAATGAAGATAACGTTATGATCTTCTGGTTGCCTTCTGGATAATCATATCGCCTCAATTTCCAATGAAGTCTCTAGCCAAAGCGTTCCAACTCGGGCACTGCTCGATTTCTTTAAACATAAACCATTCCAAGCTTCTCCTTTCAGACTTCGACTAAAGAGTCGCATTAACAAAGCTTCATCTTTCCCAACACCAATGAGTTGATCACAATAAGACCTCAAATGAGTCAAAGGATTCTCAACTCCACTAAATGTATCAAACTTTGGTACTTTAAAACCTTCTGGAAGCTCCAAATATGGATGATGACACAAATCTTCATAATTTAACCCTACAGTGTCTGGAAGGTGTTGAAATTCCTTCATTGCATTCATGACTTCCTCTCTGATGCTTTGCTGAGCCTTTTCTTTCCTGACCATCCACTCATTATCCTTTTTCTCATAATGTTCTGGTTGAGAATATGTGGTAAGAGGAGGGTACGATTTAGGTGATATTGGAAGATAAAATGTGGTTTTTAGAGGTTTGGGTTGAGTGGTAGGTGGGTTTTGGACAATTTGAGTAGGAATTTGATGATTAAGAGGAAAATTCTGGAGAATGTTTGTATTTGGATTTAGAGAAGTAGGTGACTTTTGGTGTGAGGAACTACATGGTGTGGGTTAGGGGTGGTTAAGTCAATGCTGGAAGATTTTGGAATTATAAAGGTGGTTGAATTGTTCGGGAAATATTCAGACGTTGGATCTGAAGTAGGAAAATGGAATGGAGTCCTCTAATTGTTTGGAGTAGGCGTGTCAGCAATGATAGCTAGATTCGTCAAATCTCGGGTCTTATCTATCTTTGCCCTCATTTCTGCGATCTGTTGGAACAGTTGTGCAATCATCTTGTTCTATTCAGCAATGGTAGTCTCATTCACAGTAACTTTATTCAAATTGGTATTCTCAACAGTTTCAACCATTTTCTGTTTGCCTTTTGATAAGCATTGGTCGGAGAAGGAAGTTTTAGGGTCTTTGGACCTGGTGAAGTATGGATGTTCAGCCATCTTCTCAACACAGATCAGTTTTGAGTACCTTACAAAGAAAAATAACTCAAAGGCAAATGTGTTAGTCTGTATACTGTAAACACATAAGAGTTGCTTCATTTGGAGATATATTAGCCCACGTATATAGAAAGATGACTTAATAGACAGAATTTTTTTTATTGATTTTAGGATTAATGAATCAGAAATGTCGACTGAGTCGGGAAGAGTTGAATAAAAAAAAAAATTCTCAGAATGAGGGTCGAACCTTGGAAGGTTGTCTATGTATCTCATGGGGAGAATTCAAGTCCTACTAGTTTGACCCTTGAATCTCTTTTCTATTTGAGCCGACGAATCTTTTTCTTGATATGAGAGTAATATTTAAAAGTGAAGTTCGAATTTTGTTGGGAAACTAAAGTATCAAAGAGTATTTGGACGCATTTTCGATAGTGACTTGATATTAGTGCTTAGGGTTTTAAAACAATTTGAAGAAGAGTGAGCTAGATATCTCTAGATAAAGCAACATATTTACATAAGCAGTTATAACACATAAACAAATATTGCGCGTTCTAAACAGATATGTGACCTTTTGTGCCAAGGGTAGGCCTAGCGATTTGAGGGATGTATACGTCATTTGAAAATTCCATTGCCCCAAAACTCAAATTTATACAAATTTTATGAATAAAACTTAATGGGGTTACATAATGGGGGAAATGTATGCAAAATAATCAGTCTCACGCAGGGGTACGACCCTAAACTATGTCTCCACGAAAGATCCTTCTTCTTTCTTGACTTTTATAATCTTTGGGTGCCAACGTCTTTGGATGGACTAGTAGCTTTTAAAGCTCTTTCTTTAACTTAAATAAACTATAATGCAATCCTTACCCCATGAGACAATAATTTTTCAAACAACGTATACATCCTTTAAATTTGAACACATAAATATGAACGTCTGTATAAGTCGTGGGCCATTTTGGACTCAAGGTGGTATTCTAATGGGCCCAACATGCCTTGGGTGTTGGGTCATCTTAGTTCGAAATGCTCCAAATTGGGATTTGGTTTAGCTCTATCCTAGTCGACGAAAAGTGTCTTTGAGAGACTGGGAACCCAAGTGGACAACTTAGGCTGGAATTCATGACAACCATTGGACGCATGATAAACAAATAAATTATCGAACGTTCCGGAAAAGGGTTGACTATAAAAAGTTCGAATGCGGTTCCGCAAATCGTCTTTTAATATACTATATATATATATATATATATATATATATATATATATATATATATATATATATATATATATATATATATATATATATATATATATATATATATATATATAGGAAGATGCCATGAAATCAATGACAGTTTATGAAACTTTAAACATATACGGTCCAAACATCATTTTAACAACTAAGAACAATTAGTCAAACAGTCAAATCTCATGGCTAGAACTATCCCCAACAGAATTGTCATATCTATTTTATGAAAATATATATTGAGTGAAAAAATGACTAAGTTTCGAAAAATCAATTACTCATATGATTTAAGAGAAACCTATTTTCCGAATTAACAGAGCTGCCACTTGATTTTTAGTAAAAATCAAGAAAACTGAAAGTTATTTTTCAAAAGATTTAAAACAGAAAAAATCAATTGAAAATGGTTCGAAGTTCAAATGTACATTAAGGAATGAAGAATGAGATTCAGTTGTAAAGAATATTTCTTCATTTTGTGTGAAATATGATATTTTGATACCTAATTTTGATGAGTTCTACGTTAATTTTTGAAGATCTCGACGTGAAGTTGTTGAGTATACTATCTCACATCACTATCGTGTGGAACTATTTCTTAAGATTATTAATTGGCAACTTTAAGACCTCAATAATCGTTTTAATGAGGTTAGAATATATTTGCTTATTGAAATTGTGCTTGAATTCAGTTAGACTCATTTTTTGGTTTTGGCATGAAGAACATATTGAGAATTACTAAATCATATTCTCATGATTTTGTTGAAAACATAATGGTTACTCTTAGGAATCAGTTAGAGATTTATATAGTTGATGTCCGTGATGTTGATAAAAGGTTCTCCAACTTGAAAGGGCTTCACGATCTTTCTGAAATGCTAGTTAGGTAAAGAAGCATTTAAATTATACTATTGTATTTCGCCTTATAAAATTTGTGTTTCTCCTGTCGGTTGCTACTGAAACAGTTGAAAAAGTTTTCTCGACAATGAAGTTGATTAAGAGTGAATTGTGATATCAAATGGATGATGATTTCATGAGTAATTGTATGGTGCCTTATGTAGAAAAAAGAATATTTAATACTATTTCTTATAGAGAATATTATGAATAGATTTCAAGAAATGAAAACTCGTAGAATAGAATTGTAATGATACATTTTAATCAATCAAAATTTGTTTTGTTTGTTTTTTTTGCTTATTTATTTTTATATCTTGAACTCACTTTGTGAAAATTTTGAATCCGCCACTAGTATCTTGTATTTGTAACGGAAGTCGTTGATTTTGCCACTTTAACAAGATTGCTCCAAAGTACCTTAATTAATCACTAAGAAATACAGTTTGATTCACAAACTAAATATATATTTGTGCTTTACACCTTTGTTGATCTTTAAACATAAAAAGTTTTAAGTTTTTCTCTTTTGATTTTTTTTTTTGAGTACGTTGTTGTTATTTTATAAAGAAGGGTTGGGAAGTTTACCTGCTTGATAATTGTTCTCCCATTTTTTTTTTCAAATAAGAGATAATTAATTTTGAGTAGTGGGTTGGTGCCCACGACTCAAAACTTACTGACTTCATAGCTTGTAAATGAGTATATGTGTAATTAATTTTGGATTTGTTGTTGATTAAGGGACAGTTACTAAGAGTTGTCTTTGGTTTCGATGCATTCTAAAATTATAAATTTTTTATCTTTCTAGATTAGCTTGAATTCGTTCTTTATGATTTTGAATGAATTAACGTCATTGAAGGTTGTTTAAGCTTAGTTCGACATTTCAAGATAGCTTTCATATCGATTACAAGAAAATTGAAATTTTAACTCTTATTTGGATTATTTTTCTTAAAATTAAAGTATGTCATATATGTTGTTTGACTGCATTTAAATTGACTAGTCAATATTAGTTGGCAATCGAAAGCTAGGTTGGATTGTGTTGAAGTGTCTAGAGTTTGTTAAATGAAGCTGATGGAACAGGTCAAAGGAACAGGTTCGGTGAAGCTGTCTAACGAGTTAGAGTTTGATTTACACTAGGACTAGATTACTTATTCCTAATTTATGTTTAAGTCTATACTTTGTACGACTTAAGTTGATGTAGTCGATTAGAATAAGTTGTACATAATATATTTGTGTTGTATTAGGAATCCTAGTGTAGCTAGTATATGACTCATCTCCTATATAAGGAGTATGTAACTCAATCATTCAATCATCAATACAATCCTTGATTCTTCACATATCTGTGAGAATTCTACATGGTATCAGAGCAATATAGTTTTTCCACTCTTTAACGTATCAGATCTAACAAAAAACAACCAAATTATCAAACCACAATGGCCCCTTCTACCAACACTCTTTCGACCTTTTCACTTAATCACCTTATTTCGTCCTACTCCATTAAACTTAAGCCGACGAACTATCTTCTATGGAGGAAACAAATGACTTAGTTGATTCAAGTGATGATATTGACCTATATCTACTCACAGAACCACATAAAGAGACCTATTCCACTGGACAGACTACTGAGAAAACAGTAGCAGGCGAGAAGGGTGCAGAAGACAACAACATTATTGATGACTGGGAGGAGAAGTATGTGTTACTAAGGAGTTGGATATTATACACCTTGACAAAAGAAGCATGTACCTAATCGTAGGCTGCTCAACTTCCAAGGAGATGTGGGATGCTTGGAAGAAGCATATCTTCAAGCAATAAAAGATAAGAAGTTCCAGCTCAAGAAACAACTGCAAAGTGTGAAGCTAGGAACCAAACTAATTAATGAATATGTGATGGCCTTGCAACCATTCACAAGCCTGTAGATGAGGATAACAATGTGATTAATTTTGCTAGAGGTCTAGGTCTTCAGTACAAGACTTTCAGAACTGTCATGGTAGGCAAGGCACCGTATCTTACTTTTAATCAATTTATTAATGCTCTTAGGGGTTTTGATATGAGGAAGGATGAAGAAGAAGAGCCTCAACAAAATCATAACATGACATTTTCTGTCCAAAGAGGCAGGGAAAGAGGAAATTTCTCTCATAGAAGAGAAAACAATAACTTTAATTCCAGAGAAAGAGGCTTTAAGCCTGTTGGACAGGGAACAGGTTCTTATAATAGCAGAAACGGACCTGGTCCTCAGAACAGTCCTGAGAGGAATAATTTTGATGCATGTCAAATTTGTGATAGGAATAATCATACTGCACTTAAGTATTTTTAAAGCGGGATTACTCCTACTAAGCCGCAGATGAGCTACCACAAGCATTAGCTGCTACTAATCTTCAAAACACTGATGACACCTTGTATGTGGACTCAGGAGCAATTATTCATATGACACATAACTCAGGTATCCTAACTGATCTTAAAAACTATAATGGACCAGATAAAAATATTATTGGGAATGGATCAAAGTTAGACATAATACATGTTGGGAACACATCCAAATCAGTTCTAAAATTAAAAGAAGTTATTGTAGTCCCTAAGATTGATAAGAATTTACTCTAAGTTAGTAAGATTGCAAAGGATAAGAAAACATAGACATATTGTGGAGACTGGCTTAACTCTACTACTTCATGCTAATTTATCTTTGTTTTTTTTTTTGGATTGAAGCTTTCCTCACTGCAGTATTTCTCATCAATAGATTGATGTTTCCGTTTGTTGAGTTGTATGGGGAATAACCTGATTACAACAATTTAAAAGTGTTCCGATGTAGACGTTTTCCACATATCAAGGGTAACAATAAGTTCAGTCCAATGACCTATCCTTGTATGTTCATTGGATACAACAGCTTACACATAGGATATAGATGCTACCATCCCTCTACATGGAGGGTTTACATTTCCAGACATCTTGTGTTTAATGAAAACACATTACCCTATGTGTATCCAAAGCAATCTCAGACTAACATTGATGTCTCACCTCACCTTGCTACTTTTGTTGAATCTTTTTCTAAACTACAGGCACATGATAATAATGATTCAGGGGAAGTACATGCTGCTAGCCCACACATTACTAGTGATAATGCTGCTACATCTCATGTACTCATTGATGATGAGAGTATTATTGACATCTCAAGCGCAGAATGAGATGTTGAGGAACAGGTTGACGTTGATGATCCATATAGTAGTATTGAAAGTCCAGCTGGAGATTTTAAATATGCCTGCAGCAGTGAGGAACAGGTTGCTCTTAAAGGTCCGGCCAATGATCATTGTCAAACAACCACTTTAGTTGATGTACCAGTTGACCATCAACTTGACAATGCTACACTCTAGTCCACTACCTTGGTTGATGTACCTGTTGAGGTACTTCCAGCACCACAAGGTCATCATATGATCACCAAGAACAAGGAGAAGGAACAACACTTGTCACTTGTTGCTCGGAGCAGCATAGAAATTGTGAGAGAACCAAATACTACGAAAGAAGCACTAAAATTATTTCATTGGCTTGCAGCAATGCGAGAAGAGATTTATGCTTTACATACTAACGAGACATGGATTTTGGTACCCAAATCTCTTGATATGAACTTTGTTGGATCAAAATGGATGTTCAAGAAAAAATTAAAAGTTGATGGAACAGTAGATATCTATAAGGCCAGACTTGTGGCAAGGGGATTCTCGCAGCTTGAAGGGATAGATTTTGAAGAAACATTCAGTTCTACGGTTAAAGCAACAACTATTAGGATGGTTCTATCCAATGTTGTCAGTTCAAAGTGGGAAGTTAGACAACTCGATGTCAAAAATGCATTTCTCCATGGCTTCTTACAAGAGGAGGTGTACATGAGTCAACCTCCTAATTTTATTGATCCTCGGTATCCTCGGCATGTATGTCTACTTAAAAAGGCATTGTATGGTCTTAAACAAGCACCAAGAGTCTGGTTTGATAGGTTTAGCATGCATCTCTTACACCTTGGTTTCATTTATAGTAAGGCTGACCCTTCCTTATTTACTTTGAAAACTCACAAAGGCAAAATATTTCTCTTGTTATATGTGAATGATATTATCGTCACAGGAAGTAATCCATCTCATGTCTCAGAGTTGATTCTACAACTTGGGAAGGAGTTCGCTATAAAAGATCTTAACAAATTACACTTCTTTCTTGGAGTTGAGGTTAAGTATTTTGATATGGGCATCCACTTAAGCCAAAGTAAATATGTTGCTAAGCTGAAATGACTTTTGCAAAGGTTATAGTCACTCATTTAGCTCAAAAGCAAGGTCTACATGAAGTTGTGGGAAGCCTGGTTGAAACATCATTTTACAGAATGATAGTAGGGAGTCTTTACTACTTGACTCTCACAAGACCAGATATTCTCATGGTGTGAATTTACCAAGTCAATTTATGCAAAATCCAAATAGTGCACATCTTCGAGGAGTGAAAAGAATTCTCAGGTACATCAAAGGCACTTTGCACTTTAGACTTAGACTTATTTTCACAATCACCATATAGGTGTATGGGTACTCTGATGCTGATTGGGGAGATTGTACCACTACTAGGAGATCAACTACAGGCTATAACATCTACCTAGGTGCAAACTATATTTCTTGGACCTCCAAGAAACAGTCCACAGTTGCTCGTTCAAGTGCTGAAGCTGAGTATAGAGCACTTGCCTCCACTGCATCAGAGATGACATGGATCATGTATCTACTTCATGATCTTGGGGTGTTTATTCGATCTGTACCTACATTGTATTGTGACAACATGAGTGTTTTGTACGTGACAGTTAATCCAATTATGCATGCTAGAACTAAACATGTTGAAATGGACTATCATTTTGTTTGTGAGAAAGTGACTAGAGGACAACTTGTTACTCAATTTGTGAGGTCTAAGGATCAGCTAGCAGATATTCATATAAAAGCATAAACCAAACAGGTTTTTGCTGAGTTTCATCGCAAGCTAGGAGTTATAGTTCTTCGACTCACTAGCTTGAGGGGAAGTGTTGGAGAAAGATGATGGAACAAGTCAAAGGAACAGGTTCGATGAAGGTTGTCTGAAGAGTTAGAGTTTGAGTTACACTAGGACTAGACTACTCAATCCTAATTTATGTATAAGTCCATATTTTGTACGACTTAAATTGATGTAGTCGACTAGGATAAGGTGTACATAATATATTTGTGTTGTATTAGGATTCGTAGTGTAGCTAGTATATGACTCTTCTCCTATATAAGAAGTATATAACTTAATCATCAATACAATCCTTGATTTTTCACATATGTGTAAGAATTCTAGAGAGTTAACCATGAGGGTCATAACATATGATGTAAATTCTTGTTATGATATAAACTATTTTAGTGTTTACCCTAGTTTATCAATTTTCACGCAAAACTCTATTTGTTTAGAAAATACACATAAATATACTATTAAAAATATGATATAAAGCGTGATAACGATTGCGAATTATAAAATTCAAATTCTTATAAATATAATTATGATATATGATCCGAATTCATACATGTGCATCAAATTACAATGTCTTGTTCATGATCAAGAGTGTAGCATTTTGATTTATTAATTATGATGCCATATGTCATTTCATTGTGAAAATTAGTCGGTTTAATTTTCATATTTGGTTCATTCTTATCATTCGTTTGCTTCTCTCTTTTCTTTTTCTTTCTTTTTTAAAAAATAAATTGTTTTGATTGAAATTTCAACATATTGTGATAGAGAATAAGACAAATATTAAAACTACTACATATACATGTCATGCTTTTAAAAATTACATAAATTTCCCTCTAGAACACATCTCTCCTATTAAGTAATGTATTGTTAGCGAATGTATACGAGAGTTGAGAGCTATAACAAATTCGAGATTTTTGTAATTGAGAAACTTTTGAAATATAATATAATTACCCTCAAATATACAAATTTTTTATACTTTATACTTTAAAAAAGTAATTTTTTTGATCCAATTAAATAATATTAAGAGTATTTTGAATCAAACTAATAAAGACAACGACATTTTTTAGACAAATTACAAATTATCAATGATAGAGAATTTTTTGTCCAAATGATTACCAAGGAGCAATTTTATTCAATTTTGCATATTTAAAAAGCATGTTACCGTTTAGTAAAATAGTAAAGGGAAAAGGGTCAAAAATACCCCTTAACTTTATTTTATTGGTTAATTATGTCTTAACCGTTAGTAATTTCACCATATATATCCTTTATTTGACGGAAAGCCCCAAATCAATTCAAATTAACCCGATTTTAATCGATATTATCCAATTTTCTCTTTTTAATTCATACCCCACCCACTAAATCAAATGAGTCAATACGAAATTAAAAGCCAAACCCATCTCTAAAATATTATTTCATCAAGACTCAAATTTGTAAGCAATGGGAAAGATGTCTCCTTGATAAATCATGTAAGGAAGGTTGTTTGTACATAATAAGACACTACAGTGACAAAAAGAATAAAATTTTTAACCCATTTTTCATAAATGGTGAAGGAGGTAACCTGAATCCTGGATATTTTGACTTTCAATTAAAAGATCTTAAAGTTTCACTATTTATAGCCCCAAATCTATCGTAAATAGAGTTGAAGAAGATGAAAAAATATTAGAGAGATGGATTTGAGTTTTAATTTGGTAATGATTCATTTGGTTTAGTGGGTCAGGTTTGAATTGAAAAGAGAAAATCGGATAATTTCAATTGACATGGGTTAATTAGAATTGATTTGGAGTTTTCCGTCAAATGAGAGATATATATGGTAAAATTAATAACGATATAGACAAAATTAACTTCACTTTAACAATAAGGACATAATTAATCAATAAAACAAAATTAAAGATACTTTTTATTCTTTTCCTAATAAGAAAAGATTCTAATATAAGATTTAAGAAGCATAACACTTCCCCTTTCCATATACCAAACCGAATAAGAACATAATTTTGGGTAAAAGTAAGTAAAGGAGTTGGTTAATTGTCAATCCAAGCATTTCCTGCTCACTACATTACAAGAACTGGTTAATCCACATGCATTGGAAAAAGTAACCAATTAAATATCATTTATTTATAAGTTATAAATTACTTTTTATGAATATATATTAATTCTTAAATATAACTAATTATCTTGTTTGATCACAAGCACATAAAATTGATGATTATTTTTGTGATAAAAGGATTTTAGAAGTTGGTGTACTCCATTTATTTTATTTTATTTTTATTTCATGTAACATAATTTAATAGGATACATGGAACTTGAAGAGAACTAAGAACTTTTAGAATTGTCCACTTAAACATGCCATTATATTATATTTGTATGACTTTAAAAATATGTTATATATAATAAATTTAAAAAAAAAAGAAAAAATAACTTAAATACACAAGTATAAGTTTTATATTCTCTAATTTTCCCTTCTTTTTTAAATATTACATAATTCCCTTTTTTTAATTGTAGTGTAAGTTTATAGATACATAACATTCTCTCTCCTATAATACACAATTACCGATTTTAATGCCTATTTTTTCTCCATTAAAACACTCAACCTTTTAAATCAATTTTTGGATTTTGAATTTTCTCCATTAAACACTCAACCTTTTAAATCAGTTTTTGGATTTTTAATTATTAATTTTAATTAATTTTAAATAAAAGACCCAATTTTGAATTTCAAAATTCAAAAAAGTTGAAATTTCAAAAATTTGGACAATTTCTCTCCTGTTCAATTCTTACTCCATCACATTTTCAGATCTTCTTTCTCCATAATCGTCTGCTTCTTCTTAACCCAGCATATTTTATTGATTTCTTTCTTTTCATCTTAATCCATCATCGTCTTTTTCTTCTTAATCCATCATAGTCTTAAACCAGCATTAGGTAAATTAGCTCAAATGAAGTATTCTATTTGCACTGCAACACTTCAACAAAATGGAAGAGTGAAAAGAAATTATTATTATGAATCAACGTGGTTGCAACGCAGTAAGTTTGATGATTGTCGCTAAGATTATTAATTATCCATGGTCCATCAAATCGATTATTTTTGGGAAAAATAAATTGATGATACATATACAATCAGTGTGTACAGTGTTTAGTCGATGTACTGATACATGTATTAGTTATGTACCACATGTTATAATGTTTAGTCAATGCACTGATACATGTAGTAGATATGTATCACATGTTTTTCATGTAGTATGAATTTCTGAAAACTGATATAATGTATCAGTAAGGTATTAGTTGTTTAGTTGATGTACTGATACATGTTTTGAAAATTGATGATATAATCTTTGATTTTCAAAATTTGAAATTAATATCCACTTACGTGCTGATTTTATGCTGATTTATGATCTGTTATCGTAAATTATGATGTTTTAGTAACAACATTAAATGTACCGTTTTTTCCCCATTTTTTTCTTAACAGTTTAAACTTACCATGTATCATTTACCATGTATCACTAGAGCCTAAAGTATCACGGCACAACAAATTTAAGGGATTTTTTGTAAATACTAAATTTGTCGGGACAGAATGTAATTATTGAATTACACTATGGGATTCCTTAAATTTTTACAAAAAAAAAAAAATTAAACAATTTTGAAGTATGATTTATTTTTTAAAAGAGTCGAAGAAAAAGAGTGTCAAATTGCATAAAAGTACAAATTTTCTTTTATCATCTGACATTTTTTTCTTTCTCGGTGAGTCAAGGGTTATGTACAAATTTCTTAATTAATTTAGCTAGTTAATTAAGAAATCATGACATTAATTTTCGCCAAACAATGTGAGATAATATGTAGAAATTGTTTCTTTTAATTAGAGTTTTGAGTTTGAGTTTTGAATAAGAAAAATTATTGGCAAGGAACACTTTTCATTACAAATGGGACCGGACCCTATACGATCGAATCCGGAATAATCAGGCTCTAATACATATATCAAATCTCAATTAAAAAAAAGCATTATGACATTACGATTTTCAAAATTTATCCAAAGTTTAGCTTAAGACCCCACTACTCGTCATATTTGATTTGATATTGCTACCACACATGACTTCGAGTCATGATTATATTACTAAGGAACGTCTTTATGAGAAATCGAGAAAATAACTAATTATTTAGAGAAAAAAACCAATACAAGCAAATAAAGATTAATGGTCAAGCAAAAAAAATGCAAAAACTAATGAAATTAAGGAAGCAAATAAAAGAAAAGCCAACAAACCGTTTGACCAAGGGTCCCATTATCACCACATCTAAGAAACAATAGGACCTGGAATCTTTGATCAAAATAATAAGTACCAAAACAAAAATCCAAAAAAAATATGCCTACTCAACATGTCTATTTCCTTCCCATAAATATTCAGATATTTTTTTTCAAATTTTTTTAAATCTCAATAAGTACTATTAAACTATTTCTATGATTTCCTCATTTTATTTAAAGAAAGTCAAGCATAATTTGTCTGAACATAAAAAAACTTTTCCATCTTATTGGATGTTGTTTTCTACTTTGTCTAATCCTTTTTGGATTTTCTTCTATCAAAAGATTATTTATATTAAAAGAGTAGTCAGTGGCGAAGTCAGAAATTTTATAAAAATATTTATGTGTGAAAAATAATTTTTTATCTATATATTTTCTGTATACATATTATAATTTTTTGACGAAAAGTGTTCAATTGACCTATCATTCACTACATGTCATGACATATAAATACCAACAAGGTCAAAGAGATGGTTTGTGTAGAAAAGGAAATGAGGAAAACTTGGCTCTGGTTCAACTTCAATAGTTCATTTCTACTTCCTACTAAGAGCTTCAACTTCAAGAACTCGTTTTTATTTTCATCTAAATGCAGTTCTCTTAATGTTAGAAACAAAGGTAAAGTACACTCACTGAAAATTTTGAATGATTTTTTTGGTATTTTTGTCACATCTTAAGGCCTAATTTGATGGTTTGTAATGACAGGGAGTAGAAGTGGATTGGTGAATCTTTACAAGGATATGGAGGCTTGTGCAGGATACAATGATATACAAGTTATGTGGGAGATGATTCACTCCAATGTCAATGAAACCAAATGCAAGAAAAGGCCTCTTTGTTGGAGATTTCTTAACAAAATTAGAGTTTAATACATATAGAATGTGCTTGTTTCTTTCTCAAAGGAATTGAGACCTCATTAAGTATAAGTCTGACACAAGTGATACGAGTTTGCTTAGACATCCTCGAGTTGTTTTGATTATGTCCTCTGTTCCATCATTGTGCATTGGATGTACGATGAGGGCTCGTATTGACTATGATAAGATCTTTACTCATAGTTGGTGGAGTCACATGTAAGTCATAAGTGGAATGGAACTTTTGAATTGTGGGTACATGATCCTTCTTTACATGTGAGACGACCTATTGCTCTTGCAATTTGGGATCCTCATTTCGATCATCAATATTCGACTTCTTCTTTAAGTTGTTCTTTTGATCAACCCCAAAGTTTTTAACTCTTTTGCTGATTTTCCTAGTTCTGTCAACGACATCATGACTGGGGATAGATGGAAGTGAGATTTCAACCCCCTTGACGGATGGCCCTTTATATATTTCTACAGGTATAGGAGTAGTCGAGAGGTATGTAAAATTAGGTCTTAGACCTAACTCTCCAAAAGCTAGGTCAAAGGAATAAGGAATTTACAAGCCTACTAACAATATGAGACTCTTTCATTCTTCAACTAGTAACACCTTTTGTAAAGATTACATCTACTAAACAATAAACTAGCAATTTAGCTAGATGAAAGCAATGGTTTAATTCCTCATCAAACTACTTTTATTTCTTGAAAGCAAGCTTCCATATTATTCTTCTAGGATCAAGTCTATACATGACTTGAATTTGAATTAACATAAATATATATTACATTATAGGACAACAACATAGTAAAGCCTAATAATCTTAAGATAAAGTAGCCTGAACTGGGAGACCTTCACGCTGCATCATTATATATATTAATGTAAAAGCATCTGATCAAAGTTCCACACTCCTGTAAGTAAAGAATAAATATATTACTTTTAGTATATTATGTAGGGATATTACTTAGTTAAGTCCAAAACAGTGTGAAATTTAGTTACCACTCACTCTGTTTCAATCTGTTTGGTTGGTTTTAATTAGATACTAAGTTTAAAAAAGTAAAAGAAATTTTTTGAATCTTGTGCTCTTAAATCAAAGATACACGTGGAATGTAACAAAAATGTTGTTTAATATTGTGGTCTTAAATATGACACGTGAAAAGTAAGAATCTAAAAATTGCCAAAAAGGGGAAAAACATTATTCTTCAAACGGGATGAAAAGAAAACTAAGACTAACAAATTAAAACGAGGAGCAGTAAGTTAGAGAGGATATATCATACCATGTCCTTTTCCAACCCTCCTTAGCTGAGTTACATAATCTGCAATTTTCTTAATAGCCTCAACCTGCCATAACCAGTAGCATGATATAATGTGTATTAATAAGCAAAGGATCCTTCATTGTTAACAATTAAATTTACCTGCTCAGCCAGAAAAAAATCTTGCATTTCGGAGTCATTGTTTCGATCAGCCACCTGTTGTTCATCAAGACTGAAGTGTAAGCATAAGCAAAGGATACCATTTAGGCAATTTGACACTTGAAATTGTGTCTGATATGACGAAAAAGAAGAGGTGTTTTACGCTGTGCAGGGTCAGGAGTTTCTCATTTGTTAACTTTTCCAAGTACAATGCTAGTTCCATTGCTGCATATCACAAACAGATAGTGTTAATAACATGCAAAACGCGACATACAGAAGATGGAAATTACCGACTTTATAAAGTTGGATCATTTCTTGATTTGTGTGTGTCATCACGCCAACCGAGCCACCCAGGCCGCAAGCGACAAAGAGGCAAATTCTCAGACTGAAGAAGCAGTGGCTACCATTGCTGAAGTCCAGCATCAGGAACTGCTTCAAGCTGGTGGCCCAGCCCAAGAAGCTGCTTCTGAGCCCGTAGAGACTGGAACCAAGCTTGGAAGGGCAAACCAAGGTTATGATAAACTTTTCCGTATCGTTCCAATTTTATCAGATGTGTCTAAATGGGCACATTATTGACTCGAGAGGTTACTATGCTCGTAAAAGAATCCAAGAAAACTAACCATACAACGTGTCTCCCTTACCAACATGATCAAATTCAGAGGGAGGCATCATAATAGAGTGTAGCTTCACTCTTCCTCCTCGGATGTTCTGTTATTCATATGAAGCAAAAAAAATAAACTTCTGATCATTTACGCGACTATAAATCATTTAATTAACCGTAAAAGGGGAATTGTAAAGCTAAATTATTTTCAACTATGGAAATGCAACATTCCTTTCGAGATGTACTAAAACAGAAAATATATCACATAAATTGAGACACACAGAGTATAGTGTCCTTTCAAAATTTATGATTGTGCAAGGTGACCTGATAATGCATCAACTTCTCAGCATGTTCCTTTTCTTCTTCACTTGACTCCTTGAAGAATCTGATCCAAAATTTCTCTATTAACACATGAACATTGAAAAATATGGAGATTGACGATTTTCTGGTTATTACTTTGCGAGGCCTTTTAGAGCTACGTTTGTTGACACCCAATTTTGACCCCTCCACGATAGGAGTTAACTTTCGAGCTTCTTAAATTCCAAACGATTCAAAATAATTGACTTTATAAAATTCAAATATTTTCTCAAGTTATTTTAAATGGTTTAGTCACCTTATACGATTTTTAAATGATATGTATGCTTAGTATATCTTATAACTATCCGAAAATCAACTCATGAAGATTTTCATTGTTTAAGTAAATATTTTGTTAAATTAGTTTAGTTAAATTATGGTTATAATTTTTGAATCATAAGTTTACGTTCAAACTAATTATTTTATTTTGTTAAAATTAAGAAGCTGGTAAGTTAATTATATCAATTCGTCTTATTTAATCACTAGTCAAGCTTATCCTATGATCAGCTTGGCTACATTTTTAATTTCTAATTGATTAATTTAAATATATATGGCCGAAACCTAGTTAAATTGTAGACAACTTTAGGTTTGGGGACATTTATCCCATTTTATTTGGCCTTTTCCAGCAGCCCAAATCCGAACCGGCCCAAACTCTCTAATTCTCATACAATACCATCAACAAACTCATTCCAATACAATCGGACTATTTAATAACCCAACAAATATCCAATACAATCCAACCCCTTCTCCTTCTTCAGCAAAACGACTCACAAGCAACTCGACAAAACCAAAAAATCGCGCAACTCCAAGTCGCATCAGACGCGAAATCAGCAAACATCGTGTGCTCTCCTTATCCTCTCGTACAGGCGTACTCGAACAGAGCAGGTGTCTCAATCCTATCGCTCGCTCGTCCTAACTCATAATCGGACGGCCTTGGTTCTGAATCTGTTGAGAATTCGTACGAATTCCAGCTCCCTCGACCTTATCCATTAAGAGTTCTAAATTGTGAGGCATTCCCACATCGTTTTCCCCCTCAATTTCAACCCAGAAGTTGCCCTATATAAACCCTCTTCATTCACTGTTTTAGAAGAGGATTTTCGGGGAGAAAAGAGTACCCAAAAGATTTTGGGAATTCTTGGTTCCTTACTTTAAAATTTTGTGGCTTTTGTCACTGTTCGAGTTTAGAGCGGTGGTGGAATGGTCTCCTTAAACTCGTCATCCGGTTCGCTGCCCAAAACCAGGTAATATTTCTTTCTTTCCATATAAACTCCGTTTAGAGTAATTTTGAGTAATATGTTAGCATAGTTAGATTTTCTTCCTGCTCGTTTTAGCTGAGTTTTCTTGAATCTGCAATGCATGTACTTAGTTTGTTTAGTGTATTATTGGCATGTGCCTTTTAAATTCACAAAATACAATTGTTAATGTTTCTTCGTTCTTGTTGTCCTCTTCAGACACTCATAACTCGAAATGCAATTCATGTATTCTTCTATATCGAGAATATGATCTAAAAAATATTTTATCAAATCTAAAGTTTTCTATATTTTGTATTATGAAGTGCATGTTTTTTTTTTTTTTTTTTTGTTGAAATGTCACTCCTGCTCTCTGTTTCCTTGTTTGCCTCTCTGATGAACTCGTGAAAAATGACTTAAAATTTATATCAGGTTAAGTTTAAACGTGTTTTTATCCTTAAGCTAGACATGAATTTTTTATGAATTTTTTTTTTTT
The DNA here is from genome assembly GCA_032847665.1 of Solanum chilense. Classification (NCBI taxonomy): domain Eukaryota; kingdom Viridiplantae; phylum Streptophyta; class Magnoliopsida; order Solanales; family Solanaceae; genus Solanum; species Solanum chilense. The sequence continues at coordinate 11,698,248 of CM064971.1, read as the reverse complement.
TGGAGTTTGGTTAAAGGTTGCATTTTTAATGGGAGGTTAGTTGATAGCAAATGGGTTTAGTTACTGATATGTAATTTTGATAGCAAATGGGTTTAGTTACTGTTATTGATTTATACTAGTTGTGAATTTCATATTGTTTACGGTAGATCATAAGTAGATTTGTTCATTACTTTATCCTTTATTCACTTAGTTTCGGCATTTACTTATGTTCTCATCTTTATTAGAATGGTCTTTTGTTGAATAAAGATGAGATAATGACATATTTATTGACATTTAACTTTAGATTCTGTAAGGATATGTGTTTGTCCTTAAAACCGGATCTATACTAATTTGTGTCATTTTATCTCTTCTCCTTTTGGACCTTTACTGTTGCTTCTTACTTATATATATATATATATATATATATATATATATATTTCAAACACAGATTGTCTAATATATTTGTGATCACTGTTAGTAGTGCTTCTATTTCGTGACCTCGAGAGTTATATTTTGTATCTTGTTTAAGTTGGATGTTTAGCAATTATGGGAGTCCAGTTAATTGATTTGTTTAGTCAGATATCTGATCCATTTATAAACCTTCGACGAGTTGATATTGTTGCATATTGTAATTAATGCCATAGATCATTTTCACCGATCAATTGCTAATTATTTTTCTTATTTATTTTCTGCACGAACTCATCAATTTGAGTCCATCCGGACTCCCTTCTCTTGCATTATTCCTCTTCTTGAGTCAACCTTCTTCGGAGTCGTGAAAGGGAGTCATGTTATTGGGTTAAACACCCAAAAATCAGCAGCAACAACAGCTCCAAATACCTCAAATGAGGAGCAAAAATGGGGGTTAAAACCCGCAATTAGAAGCAGCTGCAGTAGCCTTGTAAAGGCCGAAAGTTGATGGTTTTGGACCCTCAAATGTGCACTAAGTGCAGCAGATTTGTAGCAGCCTCAAAAGGCCAGAAGAGTAGCATTTCTTGGACTTACAAAGTCTGAGAATAGCACAGCAGGAACGGAAAGTATTTTGGGCCAAAAAGCCTAAAATCAAAGCGGCAAAAGGCATTATTTTCAGCCCCGAAGTGACCATTTATGGGCTGAAAGTTTCTTAGTTATTTTATTTATTGTTTATGTTTATCCACTTTGTTATTTTTGTGGCTGTTGATTTTTCTTTAAACTTAGATGAATCCTTTGGAGGTTTTCGAATGGCTATTCCATTTCGTTATTTGTTTACTTTAAGTTTTCGAAGCTCATTTTTTTTTTTTAAGTTGGACAATTTAAGCCTATTAGAATAACTTGAGAACTCTTTATATTCTTTCATAGTTATTGAAAAGCTTTGGATCCATGTTTTTGAATTTGAACTAACTATATAGTTCAAGTTCTTGAATAGGAAAAAAATTTGTCAAGTTTCTTAAAATAAATTAGTTGCTTTTATTTAGAGTTTTTTATGAATGACTTGAGGATCGTTAATATCCTTTCATAGTTGTTTTAAACAAGGTCTTTCAATTCATGTTTATGTGTTGAAGCATTTGTGTGGTTCAAAATATGACTCTGGACAAAAATTTGAGATAAATCTTAAGATTTTTAGAAGTATCAAAATACTTTTATATGAGTATCAACCAAGATTTTTATAATTAACTCTTTTATATATAAAATTAGCCAAATTTTAAAATCCGTCGGTCAACCGCGTGTTAGCAGATTCTCTAAGGTGCCTAAGCTCTTCCTTAGAGAATTATTTGAACTCTTACTCAAAACTCTGATTTTATGTTTTCTTTTAAACTTCCTTTTTTTTATTTATTTGGTTCTCTTAATTTTTCCTAAAAGATTAAGTGTCGACTTCCTAAAATTAAACATTTTCCAAAAATTGGCCAAAGTTGCGAAATCGGCTTCGAAACCCTTCAGTTTTTGAAATTGGGTCGTAACAGAAATGGAGACTCCGCTGGGGATTCATCTAGGTTCTAACCAAAAGGATTTTATTGTTTGGCTAATTATTATTGAATTAATTGTTATTTGATGCGATTATGTATTTAAATTTTGATTATAAACTATCATTGCATTAATGACATCTTCCAATATTTATGCATAGTAGTTTAAAGGATGGTTTGCGGAACCGCAACCGGACTTTAAAATACTCAATCCTTTTCCGGAATGATCGGCAATTTATTGGTTCGTCATGCGTCCAATGGTTGTCGTGAATTCCAGCCTAAGTTGTCCGCTTGGGTTCCCGGTCCTTCAAAAGCCACTCTTAGTCAACAAAGTTAGAGCTCAACCAAAACCCTTTAGGTGCATTAACCTAAGATGACTCTATACCCAAGGCGTATTGAGTCCATTAGAAGACCACCTGGAGTCTAATTGACCCGCGGTCAATATAAGGCGATCATCCAATTATTTGTTAAATTTGAAGGATATGTATATTGATTTGTAAGTACCATTGTCCTTTTGGGTTGAGTTTTTTATTTTATTAGGTAGTTTCTTTGTTTAAGTCAAGTGAAGATACTCCTCATCAAGAAGTAATTCAAAAGCATCAAGAAGTTTGGGAATGAAGGTTCATATGGAAGCTTAGCTTAGTTATCATTGTACCCCTACGTGGGACTAATTTTTGTTTCCCTTTCCTCTATTGTGTATCCCTATTTATTTTATTTATAAGTTTTGTATAAATATTTTTTTGGGCAATGGAACGATTTACAAATGATATACACATCCTTCAAACGTTAGGCTTACCTTTGGCTTAAAAGGTCACATGTATGTGTTGATTGTTACAAATTTTGTTTCATTTGTGCTTGTTTGACCTATGTGTTTATATACATATGTTTTTGCTTTAAGCATAATTGGTCCATTATTCTATTCCAATGTTTTAGAACATCAATCCAATTTTCAAACCTTCCAAAATACTATAACTCCATTACCAAAATACGTTCAAAATTACTCCATAACTTTTAAAAATTATTAGGCCATCATTCAAACTCACGTTGACCTGTTGTTTCTTGAAAATTATTTTCCACACCTACTAGCGGCATTACTAAACATTCCTTCAGTTTCAAGCAAATATTAAGACGCTTTCCTTTCTCCGAAAGATATTTCCAATTGAACCAAAACCCTTTTCTTTCGTTAAATTTCAGTTCACAATAAACAATTTTTTCCATTTGATCATTTTCTAAAAACTCATCTTCATCGAATTTTGGACTAGTTTGTTTAAAACAAAACACATGTTATTTGTTTTATATGTTACTTTGATTGATTATAATGATTAATGGACTGACTTTTTTATTTTTGAGTTATTTTAGAAGGAGAGACTGATTTGTGTTGGTAATCAAACTTGCTCACTTCACTAAAGTATCCGCTGGCAGAACATTCATATTTTACACGGTCTAAGGTCAAGGGAATCTCTACAGACTCTTCACTTCTTACTTGGACTACTAAAAGGACTCGTTCAAAAATGGATCTCACTATTCACACTGTTGTTTCGTCCGAAATGATCCCTACTCCATCGATCGCGGCTAATCCTAGTGCCTCGGTAGCAGCGGAATCACCTATGGAGGTCATTGCTCGTCTAGAGCAACAAATTAGCACGCTGAATCTCCTGGTAGCTCAATACCAAGCTGCTTCTCCGAATCAACCATCTGAAGCTCGTGAAAGGGGGCCCATGCCACCTGTATATCCTACTTCGAGTGAGTTTCATCAAGGAGATCACTTTGCCACCTTTCAACAAACTCAAAGTGCCTCACTCACTAATTCAACTCAGGATACTCCTCTTGTATACACATTTGATCCCCCAAAAGCTCCAACGGTAACACATCACACTCCGCCACTGTACACTTATGTCACTGCTCCACCCGTTACCAAGGCTTCAGAGTTTCATCGCACATATGTTAATCACTATATTGAAATTGAGGGAGACGAAAAATCAATTGATGCTGAAATGATGAATAAGAAGATGAAAAGTTTGGAGGATGCTATGAGAGGTCTTCGTGGGTTATATAGTAGCCAGAGTGTTAGATACGAAGAACTGTGCACATTTCCTGAGGTTGAGTTGCCACCCGGTTACAAGATTCCAAAGTTTGAGAAGTTTAGTTGATCAGGAAATCCATTCTTTCACTTGAAAATTTACTGTGAAAAGTTGATTTGCGTTGGAAACAACGAATGGATAAGAATCAAGTTATTCAATCAAAGCCTAACTGGAAAAGCATTGGAGTGGTACTCTAAGCAAGATGTGACCAAATGGCATACTTGGGATGATCTGGCGAATGCTTTTGTGGATCACTACAAGTTTCATGTTGAAATTGCTCCCGATAGAATTTCTATTACCAAGCTGAAACCCAAGTCGACTGAATGCTTTCGAGAATATGCCATTCGTTGGAGAGAAGAAGCTGTCAGGGTGCACCCACCTATGGAGGAATCAGAAATGATCACTTACTTTCATTCAAGCTCAAGAATCGGAATACTATGAGCGAATGGTGACTATGGGTGGAAAGACATTTGCTGAAGTTATTAAGGCTGGAGAAATGATCGAAGACGGTCTCAAAACTGGCAAAATAAGGAGTTACGCCTCATCTCAATTTGATAATAGAACCTATCAAACTGGTTCTTTTGGAAAGAAAAAGGAGAAAGAAGTTATGATGATAACGACCCGAGGAGCTGCATCATATAACCATCAACCACCTCCAGGCTATCCTAATTCACAATACTATGTTTGAAACAATCAAGCAACATTTTGTTCTCTACGACCAATGGAAAATCCCCGAAACAATGCACCCCGTCCTAATTTTGAGAAAAAACCTTCTAGAGTCTTCACTCAATTGAGCGAGACAAGGAGTCAACTTTTTGAGAGACTGAAAGAGGCGGGAATACTTCATCTAGTGGAATCCAAGACTGTGAATACTTCAGTCGAGTGGTATGACCTAAGTAAGCGTTGTGCTTATCATTCAGGGGTTGTTGGTCATGATACCGAGAAGTGTATCACTCTCAAACACAAAATTCAAGATCTAATTGACAATCAGGTGGTAAAACTCGCTCAAGCTCCACCGAATGTGAATACCAATCCGTTACCCAAGCATAAGGAGTAGTGGTTGACATGACCAGTTACAAAGAAGAAGCAAGTTTCCTGAAGGTCGCACTTTTTGCACTTTTAATCTTGCATTGAGAGTTCGTTATTTTATTTCTCTGTAATCGCACTTTTATCTTTATTACTTTATAATAGTTTGTTTGGTTTAGATTTCCCTTTTAATCATCTTTCACTTGTAATGAACTACGTCTGACCTGAATTCTCAAGAATGAGATACGTAGGCGGCCTATGTTGGCCTCGGTCATTTTCTTAGTTAAATTTTTTCTAGTCCTGTTAATCCTCGAGAGTTGGAACTACGTTTGACCTGATTCCTGCTCAACGGGATACGTAGGCACCGCACGGGCTCGGTCATGTTCCCCGTAAGTTTTTCATTTCTCTTTATAATGAAAACTGGGGCAGATTTTGAGAGGATCTCAAAATTCATCAGAAAGAGAAATTTATTTAGTCCAGGATCAAGGATCACTTCGGAGTTGCAACTGAGGCAGAATTTTTGAGATTCAGTCAAAAATTCAACTGAAAACTACAGAAGGTTCGAGATTTATGTTATGTTTGAAACCGGGGCAGAATTTTTGAGGAGGTCCTCAAAAATTCCATCAAGTGGAATTTCAATACCAAACAAGTTTGTAATCCAATAGGCAAAAGAGCATCAGGATGGCAAGACAAAGCCAACACGAATCAGTCTCTCAAAACTAAGAATTTTTCTTTGGATGCAGGAATTATAAAGTTAAAACACATCATTAGACCCACAGTGGCCTCATCATGACTCCGATGATTTCTACTCTTGCTCATCTTTTCAAATTTTCATTTCAATTCACTGTGACTCAACATTTTATATTTTACCAGATGGGATAGCTTGGCGCAAGGGTGATGATCATAAAACGTTATTCAAACCAATATAAGCTGAAAAAACTTCATTTGAGAACTCATCTTTTACTTTGATAATTTTTGCTACTAATTACATCTGAGCTTTGTAGGTGTCGTCAAAGTTCGAGTCAAAATTTCAAGAGATCCTTTTAATTTTTAAAAGATCTGCCCAGACATTCACCAGACAAAGGACACATACTAGTCCTTATCCAAGAATTTTATTATGAAGGATTCCTGACACCAAGGAACCAATCCAAACTGATTTTATCCTCTATTTTATCTGAAGATTTTTCTTTCTTCGTTTTTCAAATCTCTCGTCCTTTTTAAAGGCAATTTTTTCATTCTTTAAAAAAAAAATCCTTTAAGTTTCAGGTTCGAACTACGTCAGACTTGATTTCTTGTTCCAGCAAGATACGTAGGCAATCCTATATAAGGATTCGGTCTTCCTAATGTTTCAAATTACAGGCCCCAGAGAAAACTGGGGCATGTTTTTGATTTAGTCATTCTTGTGTCTTACAATTTTTTTCAATTAAGTACCCCTGGACTGGAAACAGGAGCAACTTTTGAAATAGTTCAAAATTATCCAAATCTTCGTTCAACTTCAAGTTTCAAAGGTGACCTTTAGCAACCCAATCTTCTCTTTACATAAAATTCCAGATTCAAAGTAGGGACACATCTCGCGTGAGATCCCTAGTTTGTCTTTAAAGTCTCCTTTCAAAAGTTAAAAGTTATCGATTTGTTCTTCCAGAATCTCGCATTCTCTATGGATTCCAGATTGTCGTGACTCATTCAAAAGTCATGACATTATTAATTTTCCTGTTCTTGTCTAACAAAATTTTCATGAGCGCAGTGAGGACAGAGTTGTAATCACATCTAAAGAAATTACCAACTTCACAAACTACAAAAGTTGCTCAGATTACTCTGTTACAACCAGATTCTCTGATTTTGGAGCGTCACTTCCTTCAACGTGACACATTATTTATTATTGGAGAGTCACTTCCTTCAACGTGACACATTATTTATTATTGGAGAGTCACTTCCTTCAACGTGACACATTAACTTATTATTGGAGCATCACTTCCTTCAATGTGACATGTTTAATTATTATTGGAGAGTCACTTCCTTCAACGTGACACGTTAAATCATTATTGGAGAGTCACTTCCTTCAACGTGACACGTTAAATCATTATTGGAGAGTCACTTCCTTCAACGTGACACATTAATTTATTATTGGAGCGTCACTTCCTTCAACGTGACATGTTAATTTATTATTGGAGAGTCACTTCCTTCAACGTGACACGTTAAATTATTATGGGAGAGTCACTTCCTTCAACGTGACACATTAAATTATTATTGGAGAGTCACTTCCTTCAACTTGATACGTTAATTTATTATTGGAGCGTCACTTCCTTCAACGTGACATGTTAATTTATTATTGGAGAGTCACTTCCTTCAACGTGACACATTAATTATTATTGGAGAGTCACTTCCTTCAACGTGACATGTTATATAATATTATTGAATCACCACATAGTTCAAACTGACATACTATTTTGAATTGTCACCTCCTTCAAGAGATTTACACTTGAAAATTGGATTGTCATCTCCTTCAGTATGACATGTTATACCAGGTTTGCACAAATTATATTTGTATATGCGTTACATTTTTCACTGACAACTTTTTCACTGACAACTTTTTCCAGACTTTCCAATACACAACGTGGACCACGTCAACCAGGACGCTGCACAACGTGGAACTTTTCTTAGCAGTGAACTGGGGCATAGTCAAAAGAGGAATATCAAACTCTTAGGACGCGAGTTGAGGATCGACTTCCACCAAAATCAAACCACACCCCTATCCTAAGGCATGTTGGTATTTTATTGGGTTTATTAGTTTTAGTTTCGCCTTCAGTGAAAATTTGAACTCTCACCCAAGGCAATTTTTCAAATTCGGGTGACAATACACATAGAGATTCGGAAATTATGTCCATGTAAATTCTTACCTATGGGTGCGAAGGGCCACACATTCACAATTGAGATGGTTGCAAGCCTCTTTTCCGTGCTCAATTATTTTGTCACTCATCCTTAAGCTAAAGGTTAAATCTGCATAAGAGATTTCCTTTTCAACTGATTGAGTCGAACTACAAGCAGTCTGGTTCCCATGTTTTGGGATATATAGGCGGGATCAATGTTAAAAACTCGACTGTATCCCAATAATTCTATCATCACTCCATTCTCAAGATTTTCGGTCTCTCCATACTTCGACACTGAATAGCTTTTACATTTTTTAAAAATCGTGCTTAAAATCAAGCGTATCGAACTACAAATGGCCTGAATTCTCATATAGCCTGAGATATGTAGGAAACCCACTTTCGGGGCTCGGCCAAAATTCTTAAAGTCCGTACCAAAAGCTCTTTTTCTGAAAGGTGAAATGTGGTTGGTCAAAATTGGATATGTCAATTTCATTTGCCTAAGATTTATTTCATAAATATGAGTCAAACGAGGGGCAGCTGTTGACACCCAATTTTGACCCCTCCACGATAGAAGTTAACTTTCGAGCTTCTTAAATTCCAAACGATTCAAAATAATTGACTTTATAAAATTCAAATATTTTCTCAAGTTATTTTAAATGGTTTAGTCACCTTATACGATTTTTAAATGATATGTATGCTTAGTATATCTTTTAACTATCCGAAAATCAACCAATGAAGATTTTCATTGTTTTAGTAAATATTTTGTTAAATTAGTTTAGTTAAATTATGGTTATAATTTTTGAATCATAAGTTTACGTTCAAACTAATTATTTTATTTTGTTAAAATTAAGAAGCTCGTAAGTTAATTATATCAATTCGTCTTATTTAATCACTAGTCAAGCTTATCCTATGATCAGCTTGGCTACATGTTTAATTTCTAATTGATTAATTTAAATATATATGGCCGAAACCTAGTTAAATTGTAGACAACTTTAGGTTTGGGGACATTTATCCCATTTTATTTGGCCTTTTCCAGCAGCCCAAATCCGAACCGGCCCAAACTCTCTAATTCTCATACAATACCATCAACAAACTCATTCCAATACAATCGGACTATTTAATAACCCAACAAATATCCAATACAATCCAACCCCTTCTCCTTCTTCAGCAAAACGACTCACAAGCAACTCGACAAAACCAAAAAATCGCGCAACTCCAAGTCGCATCAGACGCGAAATCAGCAAACATCGCGTGCTCTCCTTATCCTCTCGTACAGGCGTACTCGAACAGAGCAGGTGTCTCAATCCTATCACTCGCTCGTCCTAACTCATAATCGGACGGCCTTGGTTCTGAATCTGTTGAGAATTCGTACGAATTCCAGCTCCCTCGACCTTATCCATTAAGAGTTCTAAATTGTGAGGCATTCCCACATCGTTTTCCCCCTCAATTTCAACCCAAAAGTTGCCCTATATAAACCCTCTTCATTCACTGTTTTAGAAGAGGATTTTCGGGGAGAAAAGAGTACCCAAAAGATTTTGGGAATTCTTGGTTCCTTACTTTAAAATTTTGTGGCTTTTGTCACTGTTCGAGTTTAGAGCGGTGGTGGAATGGTCTCCTTAAACTCGTCATCCGGTTCGCTGCCCAAAACCAGGTAACATTTCTTTCTTTCCATATAAACTCCGTTTAGAGTAATTTTGAGTAATATGTTAGCATAGTTAGATTTTCTTCCTGCTCGTTTTAGCTGAGTTTTCTTGAATCTGCAATGCATGTACTTAGTTTGTTTAGTGTATTATTGGCATCTGCCTTTTAAATTCACAAAATACAATTGTTAATGTTTCTTCATTCTTGTTGTCCTCTTCAGACACTCATAACTCGAAATGCAATTCATGTATTCTTCTATATCGAGAATATGATCTAAAAAATATTTTATCAAATCTAAAGTTTTCTATATTTTGTATTATGAAGTGCATGTTTTTTTTTTGTTTTTTTTTTTTGTTGAAATGTCACTCCTGCTCTCTGTTTCCTTGTTTGCCTCTCTGATGAACTCGTGAAAAATGACTTAAAATTTATATCAGGTTAAGTTTAAACGTGTTTTTATCCTTAAGCTAGACATGAATTTTTTATGAATTTTTTTTTTTGGAGTTTGGTTAAAGGTTGCATTTTTAATGGGAGGTTAGTTGATAGCAAATGGGTTTAGTTACTGATATGTAATTTTGATAGCAAATGGGTTTAGTTACTGTTATTGATTTATACTAGTTGTGAATTTCTTATTATTTACGGTAGATCATAAGTAGATTTGTTCATTACTTTATCCTTTATTCACTTAGTTTCGGAATTTACTTATGTTCTCATGTTTATTAGAATGGTCTTTTGTTGAATAAAGATGAGATAATGACATATTTATTAACATTTAACTTTAGATTCTGTAAGGATATGTGTTTGTACTTAAAACCGGATCTATACTAATTTGTGTCATTTTATCTCTTCTCCTTTTGGACCTTTACTGTTGCTTCTTACTTATATATATATATATATATATATATATATATATATTTCAAACACAGATTGTCTAATATATTTGTGATCACTGTTAGTAGTGCTTCTATTTCGTGACCTCGAGAGTTATATTTTATATCTTGTTTAAGTTAGATGTTTAGCAATTATGGGAGTCCAGTTAATTGATTTGTTTAGTCAGATATCTGATCCATTTATAAACCTTCGACGAGTTGATATTGTTGCATATTGTAATTAATGCCATAGATCATTTTCACCGATCAATTGCTAATTATTTTTCTTATTTATTTTCTGCACGAACTCATCAATTTGAGTCCATCCGGACTCCCTTCTCTTGCATTATTCCTCTTCTTGAGTCAACCTTCTTCGGAGTCGTGAAAGGGAGTCATGTTATTGGGTTAAACACCCAAAAATCAGCAGCAACAACAGCTCCAAATACCTCAAATGAGGAGCAAAAATGGGTGTTAAAACCCGCAATTAGAGGCAGTTGCAGTAGCCTTGTAAAGGCCGAAAGTTGATGGTTTTGGACCCTCAAATGTGCACTAAGTGCAGCAGATTTGTAGTAGCCTCAAAGGGCCACAAGAGTAGCATTTCTTGGACTTACAAAGTCTGAGAATAGCACAGCAGGAACGGAAAGTATTTTGGGCCAAAAGGCCTAAAATCAAAGTGGCAAAAGGCATTATTTTCAGCCCCGAAGTGACCATTTATGGGCTGAAAGTTTCTTAGTTATTTTATTTATTGTTTATGTTTATCTACTTTGTTATTTTTGTGGCTGTTGATTTTTCTTTAAACTTAGATGAATCCTTTGGAGGTTATTCGAATGGCTATTCCATTTCGTTACTTGTTTACTTTAAGTTTTCGAAGCTCATTTTTTTTAAGTTGGACAATTTAAGCCTATTAGAATAACTTGAGAACCCTTTATGTTCTTTCTTAGTTATTTAAAAGCTTTGGATCCATGTTTATGAATTTGAACTAACTATGTAGTTCAAGTTCTTGAATAGGAAAAAAAATTGTCAAGTTTCTTAAAATAAATTAGTTGCTTTTATTTAGAGCTTTGTATGAATGACTTGAGGATCGTTAATATCCTTTCATAGTTGTTTTAAACAAGGTCTTTCAATTCACGTTTATGTGTTGAAGCATTTGTGTGGTTCAAAATATGACTCTGGACAAAAATTTGAGATAAATCTTAAGATTTTTAGAAGTATCAAAATACTTTTATATGAGTATCAACCAAGATTTTTATAATTAACTCTTTCATATATAAAATTAGCCAAATTTTAAAATCCGTCGGTCAACCGCGTGTTAGCGGATTCTCTAAGGTACCTAAGCCCTTCCTTAGAGAATTATTTGAACCCTTACCCAAAACACTGATTTTATGTTTTCTTTTAAACTTCCTTTTTTTTTATTTGGTTCTCTTAATTTTTCCTAAAAGATTAAGTGGCGACTTCCTAAAATTAAACATTTTCCAAAAATTGGCCAAAGTTGCGAAATCGGCTTTGAAACCCTTCAGTTTTCGAAATCGGGTCGTAACAACGTTGTCCCTGTCAAAGTAGGCGTACATGGTGTGGTATACATACGAAACGTTGTACTCCACACTCGATCAATACATAATGAACTCAATAAGCAAAACAATTAACTTATATATATGTATGGAGAAAATATTTTTACGCCTTCATTATATTTTAACTTGTTATAGTAGATAACATATCTTATTTTCTAGGTTACCAGTCTCACCTTCTATGAATAATTACACGTAACTATCTTTGAGGTAATCTTTTTCACTAGGTGTATAAAAGTTAATCTTATATGCATATATATACCCATGATTTTCCTTTAACCCCCTTTTGGATCTATTTAATTTCCATTGTTTAGACAGAGTACACACATCCATGTGAGTACTAAATCAATACAATAAAAATAATTTTTAAAGACATTAAATATTGAGACTAATAAAGAGTGTTAAAGTCTTTACGGGCATTAGTTAAGTCTCATTAGAATCAATGTCGCTTAAGGCTTTAGGGACATATATAAAGAGTGACAATTACCGCTAAAAATACATATTTAGCGACAATTAAAAATTAATGCGGCTAATAGTCATTTTTGTTATAGTGAAAGAAACAGGGGTTAGGGGTTTCTTATTTACTATGATTCATCTTATCTAAAAACATAAAAATCTATTAAAAATTAACATACTTTTATTTACTTAACTATGCATTCAACACGTTTATTCAGGAGCGATTTAATTCTTTTCATTCATGTGAGAGAACACCTTTGATTTTGATTAAGGTATCACGATATGTTGTGTGGAATCTCATATAAATCTTAAATTGTGAAAATCTCATATTTTATTTATTTAACTTCAATTCTACACTTACTAGTTCGATTATATATTTTACTTCTCTTTATAGTACAATAAAAATATCATTTTCTCTATTCGTAACTCTTTACTTATAATATCTCATGTAACATGCGTTTAAGCGTACAGGATCATGTTTTCAATACTGTATATGTTAAGATCCTTGATCTTCACCATGTGAGGACCTTCAAGATGAGAGAAGAGAAGAGAAGAGAAGGGAAAAAATATAATGTTTGAGTGTATTCAACTTGTGTTCAAAAAATCTGTACATGTTGTATTTATACATCTTATTAACAAACTCTAACTAACTTTCTAACAATATAACTAACAAAATACAACTAACTAATTAATGGAAAAATATCTTTTATTCAACATCCTCCCTCAAACTAATGATTTAAATACATCCTTCAAACACAGTTTGGTCATTAAGTGTTCATGTTGTCGCCTGCCAAGACTCTTGATTAATAGATCAGCCTGTTGTCCCTTAGTAGAAACATAATGAGTCTTGATAATACCTTGTATAATCTTGTCTCTCACAAAATGACAATCAATGTCAATGTGCTTAGTTCTTTCATGAAAAATGGGATTTGCTGCAATCTGAATAGCAGTTTTGTTGTCGCAATAAAGATATATTGGAACCTCAACACTGATTACCAGCTCTTTATACAAACCAATCAACCAAGTTACTTCAACCACAACAGAAGCCATACTTCTAAACTCTGCTTCAGCAGAGCTTCTAGCTACTGTTTCTTGTTTCTTTGACTTCCAGGACACTATAGCATTGCCAAACTTCACTAAGTATCCTGTGACTGACCTTCTAGTCTGTAAGTAACCACCCCAGTCAGAATCACAATATGCCACAAATTTTTCAGAGCTGTCTGAGGGCATTAGAAGACCAAGACCTGGAGCATTTTTTATATATTTCACTACTCTTAAGGCAGCATTCATGTGAGATTGATTGGGACTGTGAATGAATTGACTTAGCACTTGCACTACATATGCAATGTCAATTCTAGTCATAGTAAGATATAATAACATTCCTACTAGCCGTTGATATTGAGTAGGATCAACAAGTAATGTATCTTCATTTGTAGAACCTGCTTCCTTAGTTATAAAATCATCATAGTCAACTGATGTAAGTTTCAGATTTGTTTCCAAAGGTGTGTTAACTGGTTTAGTGCCACTCAATCCCAACTCACTAATTAGTTCCAATGCATACTTCCTTTGGCTCATCACTATTCCCTTTTGTGATCTCGCAAATTCAATTCCTAGGAAAAACATCAATTCTCCAAGATCTTTCATTTTGAACTTTAGCTTTATGTCATTCCTTGTGTGTAGAATCAGGTCTATATTGCTTCATGTTACCAGCAAATCATCCACATAAACTAAACAATTACCAGCTCTCCTTGAACTGTCTTGGTGAATAAAGAATAGTCAAAATGACTTTGGAGAAGCCAAGTTGTATCAGTGCATCTGTGAGTTTCTTGTTCCATTGCCTAGGTGCATGTTTGAGTCCATAAAGAGACTTATGTAATTTGTAGACAACATGCTTCCCCTCCTGGCTGGCAAAACCATAAGGAACTTCTAAATACACCTCCTCCACTAAATCCCCTTGAAGAAAAGCATTATGAACACCATCTGAAAGATAGACCAATGTTTAGCTGCTGCCACAGCTACAACTGACCTGACAGTAACCATCTTAGCAACTGGAGAGAAGGTCTCAGTGTAATCTAACTCCTCTTGTTGGCTATAACCCTTTGCCAAAAGTCGAGCCTTGTACCTTTCCACAGCTCCAGAAGATGTGTATTTAACTTTGAACACCCATTTACACCCAATAGGTTTCTTTCCAGCTGGTAGTTCAACTAAACTCCAAGTGTGATTATCTTGTAATGCTTGAATTTCAGATTGCATAGCAGCAACCCAATTGGGATCTTTAATAGCCTCTGTATAAGAAGTGGGTTCTTTGATGACAGAATAAGATGCTAAAGCATCTCTAAACACAGGTAATAAGTGATCATAACTGACCACATCATATACTGGATAACAACAATTGGCACTTCCTTTGCTTGTGGAGACATAGTCATGCATCCAAATAGGAGGCTTAGTAGTCCTGGAAGATTTTCTAACAACAGGTACTGCTGGAGATTGTAGTGCTGAAGATTCAGAAGCAGAAGCATCACCCATAGAAGAAACATCCATAGAAGGAACATATGCAGAAGAAGAAGGAGCAGGAACACTATCCTCTATATAGGAGACCTGAATTTCATCTTCCTTCAGAGAAAACAAATGAGAAGGAGAAGTGGAAATTGTCTTAAAAGGAAAAGAATCTTCCTGAAATAAGACATCCCTACTTGTCAAAAATACTTTGGACTCCAAATCATACATAGTATAACCTTTTTTTGACACTGAGTAACCAAGAAATACTGCAGGAATAGCTCTTGGAGAAAATTTTTCCACCTTCCTAACCTGAGTTACATATCCTAAACAGCCAGATACTTTCATGTGAGCTAGAGAAGATGGGTGGCTGTGAAGTTTCTCAAAAGGAGATTTATCTTGAATGATTGCAGAAGGCAATCTATTAATTATGTATACAACAGTGGTCACACAATAACCCCAAAACTTCAATGGTACACCACCCTGAAATCTGATAGCTCTTGCTACTTCTAAAATGTGTCTATGTTTCCTCTCTCCCACTCCATTTTGTTGTGGAGTGTAAAAGCAAGAACTTTGATGAACAGTACCAAAAGATTTCAGCAATCCATTCATTTGTGAGTTAAAGAACTCACACCCATTATCAGTCCTAAGACACTTCACAACAGAAGAATAAACAGTCTGAACCATAAGCAGAAATTCCTTAACAACAACAACAACTTCAGCTTTAGAAGGTAGTAGAAACAACCAAGTATATCGAGAATAATCATCAACAAGCGTAAGAAAGTATTTTTTTCTATTATAAGTAGGAACTCTATAAGGACCCCAAACATCACCATGAACTAATTGAAAACAACACTCAGATGTGGTAGTGCTTAATGGAAAAGACAGTCTAGTTTGTTTTGCTAAAGGACGAACATTACAACTCTTGATGCATTTGTCCCAATGTGTAGAGGTAGGACAAAACAACTTGCTTATAGTGGCAGAAGAGGTGTGACCCAACCTCTTGTGCCAAAGATTCATACTCATACTATAGCTATCAGAATCTGTAGAAGAAACTCCAAGTGATGAAGAACAAGTATTAGTAGCTACATTTGTTGTAAATGCTTTCTTATGACCTGATTGGAACACATACAAGCCACTTTCTTATTTACCAATCCCCTTCACCTTGCCACTTGAGAGATCCTGAAGAATACAAAAATCAGGATAGAATAATACAACACACTGAAGATCCTTTTTCAGATGAGAAATAGACAACAAATTGTATTTGAACTCAGGAATATGCATGACATTGGTTATATCTTGACCAGGACATTGGTTATCTCTTGACCAGGAAAGAGACATGATGACCCTGTGTGAGTTACATTAACTACATTACCAGTAGGCAAATGAACTTATCCTAGACCATTCTTGTTTACTGTTGTAGTGTGGGATATAAGCGCAACAGAGCTAACCATATGACTAGAAGCACCAGAATCCACTATCCACTTAACATCATCTGCAGTGATAGTAGTACAAGGGATCATACCTGCTGTCAAGGCTACATGATCAGCTTCAGATTTTTCTGAATCAAGCATGGTTAAGATTTGTTTGTATTGTTGCTCAGTAAATTGAGGAATAGCACCAAATGCATCAGTAGAACCTTTTGACATGTGAGAAGATCCTGCAAAATTGGCATATTGACCTCCAAACTGATTTCCACTATCACTAGGATTAGGATTGCCCTTACTAGTGTCATTTTCCTTGAGATATGACCCTGTTTTCTTCTTGAATTTATAATCTGGAGGATATCCAATTAATTTGTAACAAACACTTTTGTGTGACCTGTGAGATGGCAATGATCACAGTAGAGATCACTTCTTCTGCTTCTGCCCTTGTAAGAGGAATTGTTCCCCTAATAGTTAGTGCGTACACTAGAGTTGCTTTTACCACTAAACAAAGTTGTCCCTTCAGCAATTTCAGAACTGTAAGAAGAAGAACCCAGAGATCTTTGACTTTCCTCAGAAATGATCATGGCATATGCCTTATTAATCGATGGAGTAGGAAGCATCATTATAATGTGATTAATAGACTGTGAGTAAGACTCATTTAAACCCATAAGAAATTGAAGAAGGCGTTGATACTCGAAGTGTTCCACATATTTCCTAGACTCAGCACAATTACATCCAGGACATGGCATCAATGCATCAAATTCTGCCCATAGTTCTCTTAGTTTTGAGAAATAGGTTGAAATAGAAGAAATTCCTTGAGTAAGAGTAGAAATTTGTGAATGAAGGATGAAGACTCGAGATCCATTAACCTTGTCAAATCGTTCTGGGAGATCAATCCACACCTTATATGCACTTGTAGCATATACAATTCCACTAAGGAATTCAGTACATACAGAATTCATAATCCATAAAAGGACTATAGCATTACATTTCTCCCACAAATCATGAAGAGAAACATCAAATTTCTCCTTAGGATATCGACCATCCACAAATCCTAACTTGCTTTTACCTAACAGACTAATTCGCATTGAACTACTCCATAATGCATAATTCTCAGGGCCTGTTAGTTTAATCGAAATTAGGGAACTACCTGGTGTATCATTGGGCTGAAGAAACAAAGGATGATGTTGATCGATTGTTACCAAAGTAGGCACAACTCCAGCTCCAATGATCTGCAGGTGAACTAGTATTCACCATTGTTGAGAATGTCGAATATCTCAAATAGGAGAATTGAAGACAGCAATGAAATGAGGTGAAACAAGGAAGACGTGAAACCAGAAACAGAGAGAAGATCGAAGGAATATGAGGTCGATTACTCAAGCTTTGATACCATGTTAAGATCCTTGATCTTCACCATGTGAGGACCTTCAAGATGAGAGAAGAGAAGAGAAGAGAAGAGAAGAGAAGAGAAGGGAAGGGAAGAAATATAATGTTTGAGTGTATTCAACTTGTGTTCAAAAAATCTGTACATATTGTATTTATACATCTTTTTAACAAACTCTAACTAACTCTAACTAACTTTCTAACAATATAACTAACAAAATACAACTAACTAATTAATGGAAAAATATCTTTTATTCAACAGTATACACAAAATTTGAAGATTTTTTTCTTATTTTCTATAAACTTTGTCTCTAGTCAAAATATGACGAATAAATTAAAACGTAAGGAGTAGTAAACAAACACCAACAACCTTAACATGTATAGCTAAAGCACAAAAAGATCGAAGGGAAGAACTGACTTGATCTGCTCATTGATAGCAGCTTCACATTCATCGTCGAATCTCTGTCGAGCAAGTGAAGTTTGTAGTGTGATAGGAACCATAAATTCATCTTTGTTAACTTCATCAAATGGCTCAAACACAACACCAGTAAGTGAAGCATCAGATGTTGCACAAAGTAATTTGAATTGTTTCTTAGGAAAAACAACATTTGAAACAGAAGAAAACGATAACGATGAATTTTTCAATGGAGTAATAAAAGTAGTAATAGCTGAAACTGCCATTATTTCAGAATTTAGAAAAATTAATTAATAAGAAAGATGATAATTTTCAAATATTCAAGATTGAGATTAGCATTGATAAGATATATATAGAAAGTTGGTTGATGAGAGTATTCAAGTAGAGTACGATTTAATTGAACCGATGAGTAGGGGTGTGCAAAAACCGAACCGACCAATAAACCGAATCGATAAAATGTTATTGGGTTATTGTTATTGGGTTATTAGGTTATTGGGTTTTTAATGGGTTTAGAAAAAATAATTATTGGGTTATTTGGTCGGTTTCGATTTTTCCTATTGAGTTATTGGGTAAACCGATAACCCAATAAGACGATAGTTATTTACTACTTTACCCTTCCTCAATATTAAATATACATAATTTAATACATAAATAGATTAAATATTAGCTTTTCAGGCTGATTTTTTTGTTAGGAAATTGGTGAGAACTTTGTTGATTATATGGTGGATCAAGCAACTGTTCAAGATTGTCTCATTGAAATATTTTATTTTAGTTTTAATTCTAGTTCGTAATTGTAGGTGATAGCTTTTGCAAGTTTGTGAATGTTAGTAATTTGATCAACATTCAAAGTTTTCTATTATGTTTTGGCGGTAAGTTGGTAACATGTAATTATAACATACGTACTATTATATATTATTTGATCGACATTTTCTTATTGGGTTATTCGAAACCGAACCGATAACATCAAAACCGATAGACCGATAAAAAGTTTCTTATTGGTTTATTATTGGGTTAGCATATTTTAAAACCGAAAACCGATAAACCGAACCGAACCGATCGATGCACACCCCTACCGATGAGGGAGCGAGGCGTGTGGCGGGCTCGTGGCCGTAATAAAAAGAAGTTGAATAGTTAAGGGTACAAAATTGGAAAATTCCGGAATACGTCGTTATCATCTTACGTGTTATTGAGTATTGTCCCTGATTAGAGTACCATTTTTATGCGTCATATTATATTTTTTTGAAAGTTAATTAAATTAATTTTGAAAGTAAAATTAAATTATATTAATTTAATATTTTAAATAAAAAATTTAGATACACAAGAAATATTATAGATTGCAATTTTTTACATATCAATATGATGAAAAAATATATTATAAAATGATAGTCAAAGTTTTTATCCTTTGAGTCTAAAATAGGAAATTATGACAAATAAAAGTGAAAGGAAGGAGTATTAGACTTGTTTTCCCGTTTTCTTAGGGTCGTTATATTTGATCACAAATATTTTTTTTTGGATTTTTTTTTGAAAATTAATGGTTTGTCGTTTAACTTATTACTCCCTCCATCCCATTTTATGTGACACCATTTCCTTTTTGATCAGTTCAAAAAAGAATGTCACATTTCATTATATGGTAAGTATTTAAAGGTACATTTCTTTTTTATCTTTGTTGGTCCCACTTAATTAAACTATACTAATCTAATAAATTTATGAGAAGAGAGAAAAGTAAATTTACTTTTTTGAAGCGCAATTTGATAAATATTTTAAAGTCTTCTTTATTTCTTAAACTCCGTGTCCGATCAAATGTTGCCACATAAAATGGGACGAAGGGAGATTACATATCAAATATATATTTGACAAATATTTCAAATATACATATTTTGTACTCTCTTCGTCCACTATTATTTGACAGATATACTAAAAATAGTTATTCAAAATTAATTGTTAATTTAAACAATCAAGAAATAATTAGTCACTTTTTTCAATTTTGCCCTTAATTGCATAACTACTGGTTGCAAAAAATATTGACCATTTTAAAGTTATAAGACTACTTTAATGTGAAAAAAATTGTTTTTATGATTTTCAAAAAGTATAAAATATTTTAATAATGATTGATAGTAGGGTTCAATTAATCAAATTGCACATTATATCAAAAAACATTATGGAATGTGAATAATCTTATCCTGATAAACAATAGTGGACCGGAGTATAATTTTTATTTAAGTTTGTTCTCAGAAGTCACTTTTAATTACAAATAGTAATTGCAGTTTTTTGGATACAAATTAGTGGTATTTTCCTCTTGTTTATTAATAATAGTTGTTATGACTTTTTATCGAATAAATTCATTATAAAATGATAATACAAACTTATGAATCTTTTTTTTAATTTTTAACACATAGTAATGTATTGCCATGCTAATCAAGAAAGTCTAAAACATATTTGTAAAAAGAAGATCTCTCACAAAAAATCATAAAACTAAAAAAGAATTATATATTACCTATAAAATCAATTCTCCCCAAAATTTTAACAAGAAAGTATCATATTATACGAAAAACTCAATGTTGAGAGTTAGTTGATCTCACTAGAATTTGTCTATCCCAATTCCATCTCTAATAATGTTGAAAGTTAGTTGATCTCACTAGAATTTGTCTATCCCAATTCCATCTCTAATGGCTTCATATGCATTTCTTGGACGTGTTCTCCTCAATCCAGCAGTGAAATGAATTTCTGTTTGTTCAAACAAAATAACACTAACCGTTATAAAAAGGAACATTACTTTTGTTTTCATTCCTTCTATTTCATCTAACTTTCCCTTCTCTATATGTACACTAACTGTATTATTGAATCGTACAATCGATGCATCTCTATATGTAATTTCACATATCTCCGGTAGATGGACAGTAAGTTTCTTTGTCTCTTCATCAAACTCATAGTTTGTTGCTTCGCGAGGGAAAATGCCCGTTGGAATTTCATACTCCTTTAGTAGCTCTGGTAATGGCCGTTGTGTTTTTCCTACAAAATATATAGTAGGGATCATCACCCTTACATAGAACTCTCTAACTGCTTTAACTATCAGATGAGATAGTAACATACTTCAAGATTGTATCAGGGCATTAAAAGGATACCAAGGTGATAAGGAGATAATTTTGTTGATAAAATAAGTTAAACTTTTTAATGAAATGATCACGCAGTTTATTTCAATATTATGAAATAAAAATTTGAGCCAAAATAAACAACGGTGTAACTTTTAAGAACCAAAATTTGGAAAGAAAAAAAAAGAGCAAGAAGGAGTAGGGGCTAATTGAGTTTTTGAGAGAAATCATTGAAAACACCTCCTAGTTGGAGTGAATTATTTGTTTCGTTTTCTGAACTATTGATAATCTTAAAGCACGACTTACACACCTTCGATTTGTCATATGACATAACAAGTCTTGACCCCTAAACTTGGTGAGAACTTAAGGATGTATTCAAGTTCAGTTAGTCAAATATAAGGGCATTGCTATAGCTGTTAATATATAGTTCGAAAACGAATCTAATAATTCACGTCAAATTTAAAGGTGTTCTCAATACTTCTCTCTCGATCGAGTTATGCAGGCAGAAGACTAACCTTTCATTTTGTTCACGAGCTTTTTGGTTCCTCCAGTAATACTGTTTTGCAAGTTCTAATTTTGAAGGAGAAAAAGGTCAGAATAAAGAAAAATTATAAAAAGTTCCATGTAGCCCCAAATAAATTATTGTTTAAGATGACTAGCCGTTTTGTTCCTCCAACAATTTTATGTGCAGTACCACTATATTTGAAAACCAAATTATTGCCAATGCCAACAAAGACATCTATATTAGAATCTAGGTTATCAGATTGATGAATTCCGAATATCAAATAATTATAAATAATAAAACTCAATAAAGTATCATATTTCCCGTTTCTCACATCCCCATCTAATTTCTCATCAATTCTGTCATCACGTGGAAGTAAATAAGTTTTTTTCCTCCAAATAAGATTATAAAAAGGAAACTAGATTACGAAAAACTCTGGAACAAACATGTATGCTATAAAAGAAAAAGAAAACAAAATTTTCATATGAATTCTATATATTTATAAACCCTCTAAAAGACAATAAAATTCAATCTTCATTACCAAATCATAAATTAAACATAAGTAATTAATTATAGAATTCCAATGTCAAATCCTTCAAAATTTGCATAATCAAATAAATAAAACGTAAAAATGAAAATTACATACGTTAAGATCATTGGTGACGGAATTGAATTCCTTGCCAGCTTTCTGACCAATCAAATACGAACCTGCCTTGTTCATCACCATATCCATTGCTAATTATTATATTTATTATTATGTTGTCTAATCTCTTTATTTCTTTTTTTTTTTCGAATTGGATCTACACTTCGATACTTTTGATGTTTTTTCAGAAATTCAAAATCATTTAATGATTTCGGTATTAAAAATTAGAGAATTCTTTATTATTCTCTTCTCTTAGCACAATTTAGAAAGAAAGAAGGGGGAGGGAGGGTGTCTGAGCAAGAAATTTCGGTAGCTAATTATGATATAACCAATCCTTTTCTAGTGGATTGAATTAAATATGAGGATCTAAATTCATATTAACATTTTTTATGATTTAAATACTTTTTTCTCAAATTATTTTTGAATAAAAAATTATAATAATAAAAAAGTTGGTATATATCATGAATTAACAAAATGAGTATGAGGCGATAGCACGAATAGGAAATTAGAGGCTCGGAAGAGACCATAATCATATTATCAACTTCGTGAATACTCTCTCCATTTCATAAAGAATGAATTGATTTGACTTGATACCGAGTTTAATTGTATAAAAAAGATTTCTAAATCTTGCAGTCCTAAATTAAAGTTGGCTTAAATGTACAAAATTACTCTTTAATTTTGTTGTCTTAAACATACCACGTAATAAACTAAAATTAAAAATATTACCAAAAAAAGAAAAATATCTTTCTTTTAAACAGACTAAAAAAAAGTTCATTTTTTTGTAAAAGGAGGAAGTATATCTATAAATCAATTTGTGATTTGCAAGATAACAAAGGGGACGACACCTACCATGCATGAAATTGTCTTTTACTATGTTAATCAAAACTATGTTCATAATTAGCTATTTTGTTTTTGTTTTTAGTTAGTTATTAGTCATATAAACACAACTTTGAGATTTTATAACTTGAATGAATAATTAGAATTAATTTAATTCAATAAATGGTTAATCATAATACAAACATGGAATGCAACTAATCCTTACTATAAATGATTCAACCAACTCCCTAATGACTTACTTAAAAACACATTCGAATTGAATGGAAGTCATTTTTAACCAATCTTAATTGATATATTTACATGCCACACAATATCAAAAATATCATTAGCGATAATTAATTAACGGCAATAACTTAATTGTTACTAATTATATTTTTAGTAAAAATTAATACTCTTTGTATATGTTTCTAAAGTCTTTAACAATATTAATATTAATGACATTTAACTAATATTACTAAATACTTTAAAATTCTTTATTAATATATATATTTGTTATTGCTAAAAAAAATTTTATGACAGCGCCATTACTTCCCTCTAAGTTGCAACTAGTACTCTTCATGTCAGTTTATTTGACCCTAACTTAAGTTGAACATTTGACAAAAAAACACTAATATATATTCTCATTAAAGTTATCATTTCATGACCATTTATTTTTATTCATATATATATTAAAAAATAAGATGGCATATTCTATTTATTAAAGAATCAATGACTCAGTACATAATTTATGCTGAGTCAATTTATGATTTTAAATATTTTTAGCATTAATATGATTATAAGAACATATTACTAAATTCAAAATAAAATATAAAAACTTCCTGCTTTTTTAGACATGACAAAAAAAAAGTGTCACATAATTCAATGTATAATAACGATCACACAAACAAAATAATTAAGAAAATAAACGAAGAAACACATTTTATTAAGTGGTGAGTGGGGGGGTTTGGCCAATAAGGTATGTTCTATAAGATTTACTATTGGAAGACTTTGAAATGGTCATTTAGATGAGAATATCAATAAATTCTTCAATCTTATCATTTGAAAAGCCAACTCTCACGTCAACTAGATAAAAATATTCTTGAGGCGGCCTATTGTATAGAAAGAGAAAAAATGACATACTGTTGATACAGGAATGATTTCTTCCCATTTTAAGTAAAATTTTAATTTTAATTTTCTACGTAATATGTTTAACTCTATAAGATCAAGGATATATTGATATATTAGTGTTGTGACATTTGTTTTAATATTATTGTATAAAGTTATGGTGTCTTTTGTCGTAAATAATTACATATGGATGTTCGGTAGCAAATTCACACACTTTTAGGATTTAGGCTTAAATTTGAAGTTTTTTCAATTTCATGACTTTGGAGAAACAGTAAGTGAAGCCTCACCACATATATTTTTGACATTTAGGAGTCATTTTATGTGTATCATGTAGTCAGCTAACTTACATTCCCATGGAGACAACGGCATGAGAAAGTATTGTTGATGAGATCCAGTTGTATATTTTGAATACGTCATAACCGGTGTTTTTAAAATCATTTTTGGGCCGAGTCCCTGGCGATCCTCGGTGATGGGAGTATCAAAAAATTCTGAGGCATAAATTGAAAATGTAGATTCATAGTACGTAAGTTCTATAATTTGGGAGTAGAAACGTATGTTGTGGGTGTTATTTTTTTATTTTTATTTTTGGTTTTGAAAAACTTACATCTTATGTCTGGAGGCTACGACTTGCTCCTTACTGTATAAACATGACAATGAAATTGCATCAGATATTTGATTTATATATGATGTAGCCTAGACTTAAGTTGCATATTGTAGGTTCCAGAATTTGTAATTTGAATTTGATATCCTTCGTCAAAAAAAAAAAAATATTTTCCCTCTTCTAATTTCTACACGTATATCGGCTACATAACAACCCTTTTGGGGGCGAGTAACTCCAGGCTCCACTGTATGGAGCCACCGAGAGGGCCTCATCCGACGCGTTTAGAGGAGAATCAGGTCTTACCTGAAGGGGCGGAACAAGTACAAGAAACATTTGCAAAAAAAAACTCTCTTATGCTTAACCAACCAGCGTAGTCAAATACTGCTAGGCAGATTATTCACAATGGGATGTCAGCCATCATCTAGAAGAAATTTTTGTCCAGAAGAGTAATCGAGATAGAGGGAATGCAAATATGGCTTTTAAAAATGGTGCCCCAACTTCACATCAGAAGAAGACCTTCCCGTGTCTCCTTTGTGGGCTTTACTACTAGGTCTGCCTTATCATCTTCACAACTGAAATTATATTAAACAACTCTTAAAGATATGTAGGTACTCCTCTTGCTCTTGATGTTGCTACACTACAACTCGTCCTAGTGTGGCTAAAATCAAAGTAGATGAAATCTCTGCCAGAAAATGTTTGGATTGGTTTAAAAGATAAAAGGTTATGTTCAAAATATAGATTATTAAGTAATCCCCACATATTGTAAGAAATGTCGAAAGTTGGATCATAATCTATCGAACTGTAGAGTGGTGGAAAGGAGGAATGCTTCTAATAGAGAATATGATCAAAACAATACCAAGAACAACATTGAAGAAATAAAAGAGAGAGAAATAATATGCAGCTGAATGACTGTGATGGTACAATTAAAAGAGAAAAGACAACAACTGAAACTATTCATATTAAGAATAAAGAACAACCTGAAATTGATTTTGTGAAAGATAGGAGTTTAAATGGTCAAGAAGAAGAAACAAGAAAAAGAAAATCCCCAAGAAGAAAAATATTGTCATGTTCAAATTTGTTATTGAAAAATTGATTAAGAAACAACATAAAAATATTGAAAAATACAAGTAGGAAAATAAGTTTTAAAATGAAACAACATAGTATTGACTCAGGCACCTTCATCACTACAGACCTCAGAAAAAAAGAGTGTTGTAGGACATCATAAATAATCTCAATAACGCTCTGGATGAACCTTATTGTATTTAAGGTGACTTTTAATATTATCATGGACCCTTCTAAAAAATAAATGGCAAACCTTACAGCTCTAGCAAAATGTATATTTTATCAGCATTATGGAAGCTTGTGGCTTTATGAAAATTGAATTCAGTGGACCATGATTTACTTGATGCATGTAATAGTAGAAGCCTAAAATGAAAAATCTAGAAAAGACTTGATAGAGTCATGGTTAATGACCAATAGACTCAAACATTCAATAATAACATGGTCAAGCACCTTGCTAGAACTTCCTCATATCATAACCCACTGCTGCTTAAGAAATTGCATTGTGATCCTCTAATTGTTTGGTTGAACAGTTAGAGGTTCGGTCCATGTCCCCCTCTAAAATGTATATTTTTTGGTAGAGTAACTGACATTGGTAGGGGTCAAGGCTAACCCCCCCACCCCACCCACCATGACACACTGCCAAGGTGATGATATTTTTATAAAAAAAAATATTGTGGGTTCGTCCTCGTTTAGATATGCATTTATTGGTGATTGATATTAGGATCGACAGACTCTTGGAAGCTAGTATTATTCAATCTATATTTCACTATTAGTAATGCTTTAGCCCCGTATATAGAAAATCACCACGTCTCAATAATCGTCCCTTATACGCTATGTAAATAGCCCGGAAGGCAATCATTACGCCCTAATATCCCTTAATCACTTTTTGTATAGCCCCTTAGACATTTTGTATACACCAATAACATATATATGTACTAAGGAAAACAACAAATGAAAAATAGTCCAAATGCAAGCAATGTGGCTATAAGCGATTACAATAGTAATCCTTACGTACATCTTATATATGTACGTGATCACTAATAATTGATTATGAATACCAACGAGGGATACTTAGTATACTAATTTAGTAGCCAACATTATCAAATATGAATGTTCCACTCGATATCTATAAGTACGTCTTTCCATATAAATGCACCACCAGGAGATACTTTTCAAAGATAACTGGAATGAATGGTTGAGGAGAGAGTAGGCATTTTCTTTTTTAACATTTTTTTGTTGAATTAAATTAAAAGAAATATATTAAAAGTGAGAGTAATATAATAAGCTAACACGCAACCTCTAGTTCCTATTTTTACTATCCTCACATCACATGAACGATCACACATTTTCTCTTACTTTCAAAGTCCAACCACATCTCCCTTTCTCCCTCTTACCTCAGCTCTACCATACCCATTCCTTACGTTATATATACTTAAATTTCTTTTTTTTTTAGTTTGTTATAATAAAGATAATACTTCCTCTGTTTGACGAAGAATTATCTGTTTGACTTGACACAGAGTTTAAAAATATGAATAAGACTTTTAATCTTGTAATCCTAAATTAAAGTTAGACCAAATATGCAAAATTGCCCTTTGATCTTGTGGCTATAAACAGGTCAAGTAAAAAGCTCCAACTAAAATATTACCAAAATAAGAAAAATATT
Source organism: Solanum chilense (assembly GCA_032847665.1). NCBI lineage: Eukaryota > Viridiplantae > Streptophyta > Magnoliopsida > Solanales > Solanaceae > Solanum > Solanum chilense. The sequence continues at coordinate 11,670,608 of CM064971.1, read as the reverse complement.
ATTCTTTTTGAAACAGACTAAAAAGAAAATAATGTTATTCTTTTTTAAAAAGAGGGAGTAAGTTCTTTTATATTAAAATATTGACATATAATATAATCGTACCTATGTCATATAAAATGAAACCGATCAAAATATATATATATATATATATATATATATATATATATATATATATATATATATATATATATATATATATATATATAGATAAATAGATAGATATTATTTTATATGTATGTCTATATTCATCCCAAAGAACACCTTTCACTCTCTCTATTTCATATCAATCATACCACTAAACAATCAACAATTTCTTTTTAAAAAATGCCTCCAAAATCATCACTTTTACTTCAAAGAATCACCACAACCACCACCAGCACCTCCGGTAAACAACGTACACCAATACCATGTACCACTCAAGTTCCTGATTCAATCACTTCTCATCATACTCATTCCGTTAGCCCTAACCAGTGTTGCTCCGCCGTGATCCAACGTATCTCCGCCCCAATCTCCACCGTTTGGTCCGTACTCCGTCGCTTTGACAACCCTCAAGCATACAAACACTTCGTCAAGAGCTGCCACGTCATCGGTGGCGATGGGAAGGTGGGGACCGTCCGTGAAGTGCGGGTCATATCGGGCCTACCAGCTGCTAACAGCATGGAGAGACTTGAGATACTTGATGAGGAACGCCACGTCATCAGCTTCAGCGTCGTAGGCGGGGACCACCGCCTGGTGAATTACCGATCTGTTACCACACTCCACTCCGATCAAAACTCAGGGACGACCATAGTTGTCGAATCGTACGTTGTTGATATACCTCATGGGAATACTAAAGAAGAAACATGTGTCTTTGTGGATACTATTGTTAAATGTAACCTTCAATCTCTTGCTCAGATCGTTGAGAATTCAAATACCACAAATTTGAAATGAGGTAAGTAGAGGTGTCAAATGAGTTGGCTCATCAATTTGAACATATCAATAAATAGATTATCGTTGAGTCTGTTCAAAGTCTGGTTGTAGTCGAAATAGATTGAGCTAAGGAACGAATCATAAAATTATGAATTAGGAAAATGGAGGGAGTTAAATACACATTAAAACAACTCATGGATCATGATGCTTTTTTTTTTTTTGGGTACGAATTAGATCTCAAAATAGTTTTTTTTTTTCATATTTTGTTAGAGATAAGTTCATTATCATAAAAATTTAAAAATATTTAATTGTAATAAACTTGTTATTGTAGGAATTTAATTTGAATATTTAATTGTAATAAACTTGTTATTGTAGGAATTTAATTTGTTTCTCCTCTGGTGCCTCTCTTGTTTAATTCTTATTTATCAACAATCAATTAATATTTTGTCATTAAAGAGAGATTCAAAAAAGATGAAGTAACTAATTAGCGAAGTGTTTTGTTTTATTTATTTAGCATTGTTACCTTATTGAGTACAGTATGGATGATGATGAATAATGTCTAATACATTGTATTACCAAAAATCAAAATAAATTACTAAGTTTTTAACTTTGAACGTAATAAATTAGATAAATTATGGTAAAATTATTTAAAATATGTATGTAAGCTTGTGCGGAATCCACGTGAATGGATGCGGGTGTGATATATTAGTAATGCTAGCCAGCGATTAGCTTACGATGTATTAAATTAATTGTTTGTCTCTATATGTATATATTGTACGAAACTAATTAGTACAATGTAGCCATTATTATTAAATTTGATTTATTTAATTGTGATTGATTAGTTTATTAATTTAAGTTAATAAAGTTTACTGTCCCGCATGACAGTTGATAAACATCGTAAAATCTTTGGGCAATCCAATAGAAACTGCTCCTTTGAAATCTTCCTTTTGACCTTCCTATTAACTTTGTCTTATTTTTATATTTTTATTTCCATATATTTTGTTCAGAAAACTCTAGACTTGACACACACATGATAAAAGTGTTTTTTTGGTGACTTCGATGTATAATTCTTTTGTGTATTATCCTAGTTAATTGAATTATAATAACATAATTTTTTAATAATAAAGTTAATACTCCCTCCGCCTCAGTTTAGATTTTCATTTTTTGTATCAACTTAATATATTAAAATTATAATTTATATATTTAAAACCTAAACGAAAAAATTCTAAATTGTAATTTTTCTTACATTAATATGATGAAACATATAATTTAAAATGTTTGTTCATAATTTACATAGTTTGAATCCTGGAAATCAAAGGTAGCACATAAATTGAGATGGGAGAAGTATATATAATCTATCTTAAAGTGGAATAATCCCTTATTATATTCATTTAAATTAAATGACAATATAAGAAAATCTTTATTCTATTACAATAATAAAAATAACTTTTAGCGGTAATAAATAGACATGTTATGTTAATAAAGAGTGCTAAAATCTTTACTGGTACTAGTTAAGTATCATTAGATCCAATATCGCTAAAGACTTTAAGTACATATACAAAGAGTGTTATTTGTCGCTCAAAAATACATATTAGTGACAATTAAACTATTATTATTAATTAATTGTCGCTAAAGATCATTTTTGATATAGTCTACCGTTATTTAGTAATTAAATCCAAGATATAAGAAATATTTAGCAGATTGCATGCCATTTTTGAGTTATTTAATCAGGTTAGATTCGAAAGATAATAGTTAGTTAAATAGTAACAATTTAGGAAAGATGACGTATGAACACAAAAACAAAAATAAATTTTAGATAATAAATATGCACATTAACGGATATCCCACATTAGCATAGAGTGCTAAAATATTTATCGGTATTAGTTGATTGTCATTGGATTCAATGTCACAATATGTTTTAGAGACATTTATAAAGAATATTAAATTTCAATAAAAAGACATATTTAATGACAATTAAGCTATTATTATTAATTAATTGTCGTTAAAATTCAGTTTTGATATAGTAAAAAAAATTAGAAAGATGAAAAGTAAATGTGAAACCTAAGAATTTCAATTTTTGAGGCATAATGGAGAGGAGGCATAAAAAATATATGATAATGTGGGAATTATATACTTTATAATTCAATATATATATATATATATATATATATATATATATATATATATATATATATATATATATATATATATATATATATATATATATATATATATATATATATATATATATATATATAATTCAATATATAAATTGAATTATATATGCTTAATTAATAAAAATATGCTTGATTAATAATTTGATCTAAAAAAGATTTCATAGTTAATAATTTGATCCAAAAATATCACTATTTATTGTAAGAATATTTTTAAATCAAATTATAAACAAAAAAAAGAATATTTTTATTAAATCATACATAATTTAAGGATGTTTTCTTTTCTGGTCTATCAATAAAGAAATTGCAAGTTGCATACTTTCAACATTTGTTTGCTCCATTTTTAATAAAGGAAGATATGCAAGTTGTATCAATAATATTGCTGGTATCACCTCACCTCATTACTCTTTGTTGTGTTGTGGACTTTGAGTTATATTTTAAGAAGATTAATTAATTAATAATTGCAAGTTGGAGTTGCAAGTGGATGTACTACTCATTAGTGTCTTTATTTATTATATAAAAAAATGACTTCACACTACCTTCCACACTCAATTACGTATTTCTTTTTTTTTTTCTCTCTTTAATTATGTTCTTTTGTTTTGCCAAAGAATCATATACGGGCAACTTACCAAAATCTTAAATTTATGTGTTAATTACTTAGATATACTTTAGCCTATAATATAATTAATTTTATTAAATTTTAATGTATTTATCTACGTCAAATTATGTGTATCTCGTAATATATGGGGTCTAAATTAATTATAATTTATTCTAGATATATTATATTCAAGTGGTTTTTCATGTATCTCGGATACATATCAAATCTCAGTCATCTCCCACGCATCCGTCGCCACTATCCTGTGTATCTGGTGGTATATGAGATACATGTAAATCATTCGATACATGTATCTAGCATGATTCACATGTACTGAGATACATAACGAATCTCACTCGCTTCTCTCTGTATTTTGGTGTATTTAATTGAAAAAATAATGTATCTAAGTTAATCTTCCTCGATATATGATAAGAATTTCTTAATTAGTGGTAAGTTACATAATTATTTAAAAATATAGTTAAAATTAGTATATATAGTTTGAATGTATATACTTAATAAGGATTTTCAACTTAAATAAGAATGTGCAAACTAAGGATTTCCCAACTCGATGTAGAGACATGGAAATTACATATGGTAGGTTTAGATTATGGCAGTAGGACATAGAAATTATAGGCCTAGTGGGTTAGGATTTGGGTAGCCCAATAGTTTAGGAGTTAGGATTTGGCTAACTGATAGGTTAGAGATTCAATTATTTCCTTTAGTATAAATAGATAGTATGGCTAATAAGGGAAGTGTGAAATTTTCGTAATTATTGTTCTCTCTTTCGTAGTCTTTTTGTCTTAATTTAGCATGACATCAGAGTTATATTTTTCGTGTTAAACCTCTTATAATTTGTTCACTTATTTAATATTGCAATGTTATTTGAGTGTATAGGGTGATGATTGAAACTTCTCATTCACTTTTAGAGAACTTCATATTACATGAAATTTTATTTGGATATTATTTTCGCAATTTTTTTTTCTAAATTTTCATGTGAAAAATATGAAATTTCTAAACTCTAGACTATTTTATATGTGAAAAACTATTTTTCAAAAAAAATTGAGAGGTGAATTTGGCGTCTTTCCGCAAAATTATTACCTGGGAAATTATTTAGGGCAAATAATTTACAAGTATCATTTTCATAGGTAAATTCACCAATAATGAAAAAAAGTGTTTTTCTATTTGTTTAAATAAAATTTCCTAAATAAATTTATTTGCCGATTCAGTTAAAAATAATTACTTAAAAACTTATTTTTAGAAATAATTTTATATGTGGTATTACCTGTGATTCATTTTCTAAGATTTTTTTTTGGAACTTCTTTCTTGAGAATTTACTTGAAAGTTTTTTACTTGTAGAACTACTTGGGAATTTTATTGTTGTGAATTTGGTTGGAGATTTTCGAGAAATGCATACTTGAATATTTTATTTTTATTTATAATTTAATTGGAAGTTTTTTTTTTTTTTTGGAATCTAAGAAATTCTTTTTATTTGAAATCAAGAGGAATAGTTTCTTTAAAAAATATTTAACTAAATTAAAAATTATAATAATATAAAAAATAACAAAGACATCAAATAAATTTTATTGATAAATATTTACTCTATTTTTATATTAAATAAATTATTATACAATAGTATCAATCTAATATGGAACATTAATAAAAATGTCATGATCAGTGTTTCAAACTTATATATAATTAATATTTGGTCTTATTTAAAACCATTGATGCGATTTTATTTTGTTTTTATTTAAAAGATACAAAACATTAAAATTATATAGCTAGTTATTTATCCAATAGAAAAATAACTATCATAAATGCAAATTAATTTTGATTTTATATTATTTTATATTAAATTATGTATTATTGAATAAGTCAAACATTATATTTAAGTATATCAAAATTTGATTATATAAATTATTAATGTGAAGTTTAATTATACCCTCTCATTAATAGAATTATATTGAATAAAAATTAAAAAAAATTTACTTTTATATCCAATTAATATTTTTTTATAAGCATTAAAACGATATAATTTCTCTATATATGGTAAGTTATTAAATTGTATTTATTGCAAATATATAATTAAGTATGTTCAAATATAATTTAAAATCAGAAATACCACAAATACCTAATAAGATAATCTATCAATTATTGATCATAACTTTCTTGCACGTTATACTTATAAATTTATTTTTATTTCCAATTATTTATTTATAAAAAACTGTATGTATAATTTCATTTTTGTTCATGTTTAATATACTTAGTTATACCAACATGAGTTGTGGTGCACTGGTGGAAGTGTTTCACCCTTAACCAAAGATTTTGGGTTCGAGCCTTGGGTATGGAGAAAATCTTGTTGGGAGCGCCACCCCCAAATGGGCCCTGCAGTGCGCGATTCGAATTTAGTCGAAGCTCCAATGTGGGCTCCGAACACTGGATGAGAAACCAGAAAAAAAATGTACTTAGTTTATGGACGTTATCTCATAGGAAGTGTAAATATTTTTTTGTGATATGTTGGGTGGTTGTGGTTTATTTTAAATAGGGAAAAAGGTCTAAAATATATTTGAACTTTGATCATAATTGTTGTTATGATACCGAACTTTATGGATGATCTTTTACTCCTGCACTATTTAATAATGTATTATAAATGTATATATATGTCAACGTGGACATCATTAATATTCAATCATTTTAAATAGTAATGTGTCCACGTGGACACATATATACCTTTAAAATACACTTTTAAAATGTATAGGGGCAAAAGTCCTTCATAAATTTAGTACTATACAACAATTTCGACCAAAATAAAAATGTTTGTCTGACTCTTTTCCCTTTTAAATATATAAATAATTGTCATGTTTTACTTTTTAAGAATCAAAATTGCATGAACAAATGAACTTAAGCTAATATTTAAGATATATTTTATGACCATACTAATGTAAGATGAATTTAGAGTGCTTTTGTGTAATATAAGAATATCTAAACGATGTTTTAAATACTCTATTAAATTAATTAAATTTAGCTCGAAAATTATTCAAATTGGAGAAAGACATCACAAGTTACTGTAGTGTCGTCATATCTTTTGTAGCACGAAGACTTCAAAAATTTGACATTTATAATGCTATGTTATGAATAAAAGTATTGAAAGAATAAAATTTCAAATAGCAATTATAAATGAGTTGAGGTGAAATCTCATGAGAACTTGAAACGTAGGGCAACTAAATTGCCTCTCATGGGGACTACACAATTATTAAATTGTGCAATGAATGAGTAATGATATGAGAAATATGGATTGATAGGTACAGATGTGTCTACGCTTATGAGGTTCAACCAGTGTTTTTAAGGGCGAAGGCGTAAAGCGACGCATTTTATATAATACGGGCCGGGGTGAGGTGTAAGCCTTAAGATACGAAATGTAAGTTTCATGAATCTACGGGGCGTACTTTCATATATGTTCAATTTTATAGTTTTATTACTAATTAAATTTCTTTCAATGATTTTACATATAATTTTTTATTAAAAATTTATAATATATAGAAATTATATTATGATTTTTATTTGCGATAAGTATTGATAATCTATAATTAAGAAAAAAAAGTATCATAATTACTATTTGAGAATTATCATTACACCAATGACAATAAAACATGACTATACACGTATAAATAATCTAATATCTTAACTTTCTAATAGTAAAAGAATCATTATTTCTAAAAATAAATAATCAATAAACTTACAAGTATTATAGTATAAACATTACTGTTTCATGAATAAAAATAAAATTATTTTTAAATAATTAAATAAAATATGATAATTTTAAGACATAGGACAAAACCATGAAGACCAATGATAAGGTAAAATTTCGCTACATATTTTTAAGAGAAATGTTACGTAATATATAATTACCTTCATAGTGTTACCAAATAGTAAATATGTGATACTACATTTGTTGTTTAGGTTACTCTCAAATTTGTTATCTTTATAGATTAAAAAGTTGTGTATCATTCATTTATTCAAGAATTATGAGGGTCAACAATGTTAATTAAAGATTTTAACACATAATTCGTGTAAGATCTGTTAGGCGAGTCCCGAGCGTTGGGCGTTGAGCGTGCTTAGGACGTACAGTCAGGCGCTTAGGACGTAAGTCTTGTAGAACTCAGTCCCAAACTGGAGTCTCGAGGCGTTTTGCTAGTGTCCCGCCCCAGGGCAAGCCATGAGGCGAGTCCTAGAAAAATCTTTTAAAACACTGGGTTCAACTAACAAAATAAATAATCATGGGGAATACAGTTAATATTGTTTAAAGAAATTTATTTGAATGTCTTCATGTGGTTTTACTTGTAAATAAATTTGTACGAAAATTTCTTTTTGGGTTAATTTTGGGATATTTTTAGTATTTTTATAAGAAAATTCACAAGCAATTTATACACGAAATATAAATTTCTTGGTAAATTAAGTGGAGATTTCGAAATTTGCAGCAAATAAATATCTAGGAAGGTTTTACCTTTGAATTCTTTTATTGTAAAATCCGTAGGTAACTGATTTTTCTGCAAATTTCAATACATAATCCCTAGAAAGATTTTCGTATAATTCACACTTTTCTTGTAGTGATTGAAGATGAATGAATTCCTTAAACTCTTTAATTGACAATTCTCCTCTCTTGATCCACTTTTGAGGTTGAATTAGACCTATTTATTTATTATAATATCAGAGCGATACTAATGAGGGTAGAGCAAATCTTAAATCATCATGACCAGATCAGAAAAAGGTAAGAAGATCGATGTTTAAACAAAAAAAAAAAATGAATCAAAGACGGACAATTTCTCCATATGACAATCAAATAAAATCCTAAAATTGTGAGAACCCTTTTAAAACTGGAGGGAGAAAACATAAACAATGGGCTATGGTCACGAGGACGACCTTAAAGGCAAGAAATACATTCAATTTTGTTAATAGAACAATAAAGAAAACAGACAAAGGATCTCTTAATTTTAAAGCTTGGTGGACAATTAATTAATGGAAAAATTACTTAACTGCACATCACTCATTATCATATTTTTTTTTTTATTTTTTCTACCATTTAAAAAAATATCAAAAATTTCAATTTTTGCTTTCATCATTCATTTTTTCAGATACATTAATTTGAAATCTCCTAACCATGATTTTTCTTTCTTTTTTCACTGCACAAACCTCTGCACAATTACTTTCACTAATCTATTTTTGAATTTTAATTTTTTTGTCTTTTCAATTAAAGATTTCAAATTATTCAAGAGGTAGATTTCTTTTATCCACTTCATTTTTTTTTTTAACTTAAAAAATTACTGAATCTTTTACCCCGGTCTCTTTATGGAAGAGAGGTGAAAAAACCTTGTTAATGCACATAGTTCATCTTGGAGTGCATTTGAAATGGTTTCAGAAATTTCTCATGGCAGTCTTAATACACTTCATTCCGTTGGTTCGATCTTTTTGTTTTTGGGCTTCCTTTCGATGTATATCACTTATTTTGATTCTTAAATTTTAAGTGTTATCACTGCTAAAATAGTTTTTGATTTATGCAATGTATCGTGTTCATTTTAAGGTATTAATACATAACTCTAATGTTCTTGAATCTTTGATTTGTATTCATCATGTTCAATATAAACGTACGTGATACATAAACTTTGTGTTATTTATCACACATCAAAATTTTTTTTTTTTAAACAATTACATGTATATTTTAAAAAAATAAAATAAAATATACTATTTATCAAACAAAATAAGATACATAGATAATAATATATCATGAACTAATTTTTTAGGCATGAGATGTAAATTCAAATTCATACTAAATGTATCCAATACATAACAATTACCAAACATTAATGTATCAGTCTCAATAAATACAATTGATACATAAACGTTAATTAATGTTCTGTAGCTAAATCACTGTGTATCAAATTAATTGATAGGTGCATGATACATAATATATACCAAATTCAACATTTTTACAAACTTGTACATATATCACTATATGTACCAATTGATCACTGCTGTTTTATGATCCTACACAAAAATATTATCTAGAATAATTATATGCATCATGTTTTTTTTTTCATAAAATACAATATTTTTCAAACAAAATAAGATATATAAATAGTAATATACCATGCACTAATTTTTTAGACATGATACATCAATTTGAATTTATACTAAATATATCTGATACATACAATAACTACACATGCATGTAT
>CM064971.1:11355603-11660603 GCA_032847665.1 Solanum chilense | reverse complement strand
GTAGAGGTGTCAAATGACTTGGCTCATCAATTTGAACATATCTATAAATAGATTATCGTTGAGTCTGTTCAAAGTCTGGTTGGAGTCAAAATAGATTGAGCTAAGGAACGAATCATAAAATTATGAATTAGGAAAATGGAGGGAGTTAAATACACATTAAAACAACTCATGGATCATGATGCTTTTTTTTTTGGGTACGAATTAGATCTCAAAATAGTTTTTTTTTCATATTTTGTTAGAGATAAGTTCATTATCATAAAAATTTAAAAATATTTAATTGTAATAAACTTGTTATTGTAGGAATTTAATTTGAATATTTAATTGTAATAAACTTGTTATTGTAGGAATTTAATTTGTTTCTCCTCTGGTGCCTCTCTTGTTTAATTCTTATTTATCAACAATCAATTAATATTTTGTCATTAAAGAGAGATTCAAAAAAGATGAAGTAACTAATTAGCGAAGTGTTTTGTTTTATTTATTTAGCATTGTTACCTTATTGAGTACAGTATGGATGATGATGAATAATGTCTAATACATTGTATTACCAAAAATCAAAATAAATTACTAAGTTTTTAACTTTGAACGTAATAAATTAGATAAATTATGGTAAAATTATTTAAAATATGTGTGTAAGCTTGTGCGGAATCCACGTGAATGGATGCGGGTGTGATATATTAGTAATGCTAGCTAGCGATTAGCTTACGATGTATTAAATTAATTGTTTGTCACTATATGTATATATTGTACGAAACTAATTAGTACAATGTAGCCATTATTATTAAATTTGATTTATTTAATTGTGATTGATTAGTTTATTAATTGAAGTTAATAAAGTTTACTGGCCCGCATGACAGTTGATAAACATCGTAAAATCTTTGGGCAATCCAATAGAAACTGCTCCTTTGAAATCTTCCTTTTGACCTTCCTATTAACTTTGTCTTATTTTTATATTTTTATTTCCATATATTTTGTTCAGAAAACTCTAGACTTGACACACACATGATAAAAGTGTTTTTTTGGTGACTTCGATGTATAATTCTTTTGTGTATTATCCTAGTTAATTGAATTATAATAACATAATTTTTTAATAATAAAGTTAATACTCCCTCCGCCTCAGTTTAGATTTTCATTTTTTGTATCAACTTAATATATTAAAATTATAATTTATATATTTAAAACCTAAACGAAAAAAATTCTAAATTGTAATTTTTCTCACATTAATATGATGAAACATATAATTTAAAATGTTTGTTCATAATTTACATAGTTTGAATCCTGGAAATCAAAGGTAGCACATAAATTGAGATGGGAGAAGTATATATAATCTATCTTAAAGTGGAATAATCCCTTATTATATTCATTTAAATTAAATGACAATATAAGAAAATCTTTATTCTATTATAATAATAAAAATAACTTTTAGCGATAATAAATAGACATGTTATGTTAATAAAGAGTGCTAAAATCTTTACTGGTACTAGTTAAGTATCATTAGATCCAATATCGCTAAAGACTTTAAGTACATATACAAAGAGTGTTATTTGCCGCTCAAAAATACATATCAGTGACAATTAAACTATTATTATTAATTAATTGCCGCTAAAAATCATTTTTGATATAGTCTACCGTTATTTAGTAATTAAATCCAAGATATAAGAAATATTTAGCAGATTGCATGCCATTTTTGAGTTATTTAATCAGGTTAGATTCGAAAGATAATAGTTAGTTAAATAGTAACAATTTAGGAAAGATGACGTATGAACACAAAAACAAAAATAAATTTTAGATAATAAATATGCACATTAACGGATATCCCACATTAGCATAGAGTGCTAAAATATTTATCGGTATTAGTTGATTGTCATTGGATTCAATGTCGCAATATGTTTTAGAGACATTTATAAAGAATATTAAATTTCAATAAAAATACATATTTAATGACAATTAAGCTATTATTATTAATTAATTGTCGTTAAAATTCAGTTTTGATATAGTAAAAAAAATTAGAAAGATGAAAAGTAAATGTGAAACCTAAGAATTTCAATTTTTGAGGCATAATGGAGAGGAGGCATAAAAAATATATGATAATGTGGGAATTATATACTTTATAATTCAATATATATATATATATATATATATATATATATATATATATATATATATATATATATATATATATATATATATATATATATATATATATATATATATATATATATATATATATAATTCAATATATAAATTGAATTATATATGCTTAATTAATAAAAATATGCTTGATTAATAATTTGATCTAAAAAAGATTTCATAGTTAATAATTTGATCCAAAAATGTCACTATTTATTGTAAGAATATTTTTAAATCAAATTATAAACAAAAAAAAGAATATTTTTATTAAATCATACATAATTTAAGGATGTTTTCTTTTCTGGTCTATCAATAAAGAAATTGCAAGTTGCATACTTTCAACATTTGTTTGCTCCATTTTTAATAAAGGAAGATATGCAAGTTGTATCAATAATATTGCTGGTATCACCTCACCTCATTACTCTTTGTTGTGTTGTGGACTTTGAGTTATATTTTAAGAAGATTAATTAATTAATAATTGCAAGTTGGAGTTGCAAGTGGATGTACTACTCATTAGTGTCTTTATTTATTATATAAAAAAATGACTTCACACTACCTTCCACACTCAATTACGTATTTCTTTTTTTTTTTCTCTCTTTAATTATGTTCTTTTGTTTTGCCAAAGAATCATATACGGGCAACTTACCAAAATCTTAAATTTATGTGTTAATTACTTAGATATACTTTAGCCTATAATATAATTAATTTTATTAAATTTTAATGTATTTATCTACGTCAAATTATGTGTATCTCGTAATATATGGGGTCTAAATTAATTATAATTTATTCTAGATATATTATATTCAAGTGGTTTTTCATGTATCTCGGATACATATCAAATCTCAGTCATCTCCCACGCATCCGTCGCCACTATCCTGTGTATCTGGTGGTATATGAGATACATGTAAATCATTCGATACATGTATCTAGCATGATTCACATGTACTGAGATACATAACGAATCTCACTCGCTTCTCTCTGTATTTTGGTGTATTTAATTGAAAAAATAATGTATCTAAGTTAATCTTCCTCGATATATGATAAGAATTTCTTAATTAGTGGTAAGTTACATAATTATTTAAAAATATAGTTAAAATTAGTATATATAGTTTGAATGTATATACTTAATAAGGATTTTCAACTTAAATAAGAATGTGCAAACTAAGGATTTCCCAACTCGATGTAGAGACATGGAAATTACATATGGTAGGTTTAGATTATGGCAGTAGGACATAGAAATTATAGGCCTAGTGGGTTAGGATTTGGGTAGCCCAATAGTTTAGGAGTTAGGATTTGGCTAACTGATAGGTTAGAGATTCAATTATTTCCTTTAGTATAAATAGATAGTATGGCTAATAAGGGAAGTGTGAAATTTTCGTAATTATTGTTCTCTCTTTCGTAGTCTTTTTGTCTTAATTTAGCATGACATCAGAGTTATATTTTTCGTGTTAAACCTCTTATAATTTGTTCACTTATTTAATATTGCAATGTTATTTGAGTGTATAGGGTGATGATTGAAACTTCTCATTCACTTTTAGAGAACTTCATATTACATGAAATTTTATTTGGATATTATTTTCGCAATTTTTTTTTCTAAATTTTCATGTGAAAAATATGAAATTTCTAAACTCTAGACTATTTTATATGTGAAAAACTATTTTTCAAAAAAAATTGAGAGGTGAATTTGGCGTCTTTCCGCAAAATTATTACCTGGGAAATTATTTAGGGCAAATAATTTACAAGTATCATTTTCATAGGTAAATTCACCAATAATGAAAAAAAGTGTTTTTCTATTTGTTTAAATAAAATTTCCTAAATAAATTTATTTGCCGATTCAGTTAAAAATAATTACTTAAAAACTTATTTTTAGAAATAATTTTATATGTGGTATTACCTGTGATTCATTTTCTAAGATTTTTTTTTGGAACTTCTTTCTTGAGAATTTACTTGAAAGTTTTTTACTTGTAGAACTACTTGGGAATTTTATTGTTGTGAATTTGGTTGGAGATTTTCGAGAAATGCATACTTGAATATTTTATTTTTATTTATAATTTAATTGGAAGTTTTTTTTTTTTTTTGGAATCTAAGAAATTCTTTTTATTTGAAATCAAGAGGAATAGTTTCTTTAAAAAATATTTAACTAAATTAAAAATTATAATAATATAAAAAATAACAAAGACATCAAATAAATTTTATTGATAAATATTTACTCTATTTTTATATTAAATAAATTATTATACAATAGTATCAATCTAATATGGAACATTAATAAAAATGTCATGATCAGTGTTTCAAACTTATATATAATTAATATTTGGTCTTATTTAAAACCATTGATGCGATTTTATTTTGTTTTTATTTAAAAGATACAAAACATTAAAATTATATAGCTAGTTATTTATCCAATAGAAAAATAACTATCATAAATGCAAATTAATTTTGATTTTATATTATTTTATATTAAATTATGTATTATTGAATAAGTCAAACATTATATTTAAGTATATCAAAATTTGATTATATAAATTATTAATGTGAAGTTTAATTATACCCTCTCATTAATAGAATTATATTGAATAAAAATTAAAAAAAATTTACTTTTATATCCAATTAATATTTTTTTATAAGCATTAAAACGATATAATTTCTCTATATATGGTAAGTTATTAAATTGTATTTATTGCAAATATATAATTAAGTATGTTCAAATATAATTTAAAATCAGAAATACCACAAATACCTAATAAGATAATCTATCAATTATTGATCATAACTTTCTTGCACGTTATACTTATAAATTTATTTTTATTTCCAATTATTTATTTATAAAAAACTGTATGTATAATTTCATTTTTGTTCATGTTTAATATACTTAGTTATACCAACATGAGTTGTGGTGCACTGGTGGAAGTGTTTCACCCTTAACCAAAGATTTTGGGTTCGAGCCTTGGGTATGGAGAAAATCTTGTTGGGAGCGCCACCCCCAAATGGGCCCTGCAGTGCGCGATTCGAATTTAGTCGAAGCTCCAATGTGGGCTCCGAACACTGGATGAGAAACCAGAAAAAAAATGTACTTAGTTTATGGACGTTATCTCATAGGAAGTGTAAATATTTTTTTGTGATATGTTGGGTGGTTGTGGTTTATTTTAAATAGGGAAAAAGGTCTAAAATATATTTGAACTTTGATCATAATTGTTGTTATGATACCGAACTTTATGGATGATCTTTTACTCCTGCACTATTTAATAATGTATTATAAATGTATATATATGTCAACGTGGACATCATTAATATTCAATCATTTTAAATAGTAATGTGTCCACGTGGACACATATATACCTTTAAAATACACTTTTAAAATGTATAGGGGCAAAAGTCCTTCATAAATTTAGTACTATACAACAATTTCGACCAAAATAAAAATGTTTGTCTGACTCTTTTCCCTTTTAAATATATAAATAATTGTCATGTTTTACTTTTTAAGAATCAAAATTGCATGAACAAATGAACTTAAGCTAATATTTAAGATATATTTTATGACCATACTAATGTAAGATGAATTTAGAGTGCTTTTGTGTAATATAAGAATATCTAAACGATGTTTTAAATACTCTATTAAATTAATTAAATTTAGCTCGAAAATTATTCAAATTGGAGAAAGACATCACAAGTTACTGTAGTGTCGTCATATCTTTTGTAGCACGAAGACTTCAAAAATTTGACATTTATAATGCTATGTTATGAATAAAAGTATTGAAAGAATAAAATTTCAAATAGCAATTATAAATGAGTTGAGGTGAAATCTCATGAGAACTTGAAACGTGGGGCAACTAAATTGCCTCTCATGGGGACTACTTAATTATTAAATTGTGCAATGAATGAGTAATGATATGAGAAATATGGATTGATAGGTACAGATGTGTCTAGGCTTATAAGGTTCAACCAGTGTTTTTAAGGGCGGAGGCGTAAAGCGACACATTTTATATAATACGGGCCGGGGTGAGGTGTAAGCCTTAAGATACGAAATGTAAGTTTCATGAATCTACGGGGCGTACTTTCATATATGTTCAATTTTATAGTTTTATTACTAATTAAATTTCTTTCAATGATTTTACATATAATTTTTTATTAAAAATTTATAATATATAGAAATTATATTATGATTTTTATTTGCGATAAGTATTGATAATCTATAATTAAGAAAAAAAAGTATCATAATTACTATTTGAGAATTATCATTACACCAATGACAATAAAACATGACTATACACGTATAAATAATCTAATATCTTAACTTTCTAATAATAAAAGAATCATTATTTCTAAAAATAAATAATCAATAAACTTACAAGTATTATAGTATAAACATTACTGTTTCATGAATAAAAATAAAATTATTTTTAAATAATTAAATAAAATATGATAATTTTAAGACATAGGACAAAACCATGAAGACCAATGATAAGGTAAAATTTTGCTACATATTTTTAAGAGAAATGTTACGTAATATATAATTACCTTCATAGTGTTACCAAATAGTAAATATGTGATACTACATTTGTTGTTTAGGTTACTCTCAAATTTGTTATCTTTATAGATTAAAAAGTTGTGTATCATTCATTTATCCAAGAATTATGAGGGTCAACAATGTTAATTAAAGATTTTAACACATAATTCGTGTAAGATCTGTTAGGCGAGTCCCGAGCGTTGGGCGTTGAGCGTGCTTAGGACGTACAGTCAGGCGCTTAGGACGTAAGTCTTGTAGAACTCAGTCCCAAACTGGAGTCTCGAGGCGTTTTGCTAGTGTCCCGCCCCAGGGCAAGCCATGAGGCGAGTCCTAGAAAAATCTTTTAAAACACTGGGTTCAACTAACAAAATAAATAATCATGGGGAATACAGTTAATATTGTTTAAAGAAATTTATTTGAATATCTTCATGTGGTTTTACTTGTAAATAAATTTGTACGAAAATTTCTTTCTGGGTTAACTTTGGGATATTTTTAGTATTTTTATAAGAAAATTCGCAAGCAATTTATACACGAAATTTAAATTTCTAGGTAAATTAGGTGGAGATTTCGAAATTTGCAGCAAATAAATATCTAGGAAGGTTTTACCTTTGAATTCTTTTATTGTAAAATCCGTAGGTAACTGATTTTTCTGCAAATTTCAATACATAATCCCTAGAAAGATTCTCGTATAATTCACACTTTTCTTGTAGTGATTGAAGATGAATGAATTCCTTAAACTCTTTAATTGAACAATTCTCCTCTCTTGATCCACTTTTGAGGTTGAATTAGACCTATTTATTTATTATAATATCAGAGCGATACTAATGAGGGTAGAGCAAATCTTAAATCATCATGACCAGATCAGAAAAAGGTAAGAAGATCGATGTTTAAACAAAAAAAAAAAATGAATCAAAGACGGACAATTTCTCCATATGACAATCAAATAAAATCCTAAAATTGTGAGAACCCTTTTAAAACTGGAGGGAGAAAACATAAACAATGGGCTATGGTCACGAGGACGACCTTAAAGGCAAGAAATACATTCAATTTTGTTAATAGAACAATAAAGAAAACAGACAAAGGATCTCTTAATTTTAAAGCTTGGTGGACAATTAATTAATGGAAAAATTACTTAACTGCACATCACTCATTATCATATTTTTTTTTTTATTTTTTCTACCATTTAAAAAAATATCAAAAATTTCAATTTTTGCTTTCATCATTCATTTTTTTCAGATACATTAATTTGAAATCTCCTAACCATGATTTTTCTTTCTTTTTTCACTGCACAAACCTCTGCACAATTACTTTCACTAATCTATTTTTGAATTTTAATTTTTTTGTCTTTTCAATTAAAGATTTCAAATTATTCAAGAGGTAGATTTCTTTTATCCACTTTATTTTTTTTTTATTTTTTTTATCTTAAAAAATTACTGAATCTTTTACCCCGGTCTCTTTATGGAAGAGAGGTGAAAAAACCTTGTTAATGCACATAGTTCATCTTGGAGTGCATTTGAAATGGTTTCAGAAATTTCTCATGGCAGTCTTAATACACTTCATTCCGTTGGTTCGATCTTTTTGTTTTTGGGCTTCCTTTCGATGTATATCACTTATTTTGATTCTTAAATTTTAAGTGTTATCACTGCTAAAATAGTTTTTGATTTATGCAATGTATCGTGTTCATTTTAAGGTATTAATACATAACTTTAATGTTGTTGAATCTTTGATTTGTATTCATCATGTTCAATATAAACGTACGTGATACATAAATTTTGTGTTATTTATCACACATCAAAAAAAAAAAATTTCGAAACAATTACATGTATATTTTTTTAAAAAAAAATAAAATATACTATTTATCAAACAAAATAAGATACATAGATAATAATATATCATGAACTAATTTTTTAGGCATGAGATGTAAATTCAAATTCATACTAAATGTATCCAATACATAACAATTACCAAACATTAATGTATCAGTCTCAATAAATACAATTGATACATAAACGTTAATTAATGTTCTGTAGCTAAATCACTGTGTATCAAATTAATTGATAGGTGCATGATACATAATATATACCAAATTCAACATTTTTACAAACTTGTACATATATCACTATATGTACCAATTGATCACTGCTGTTTTATGATCCTACACAAAAATATTATCTAGAATAATTATATGCATCATGTTTTTTTTTCATAAAATACAATATTTTTCAAACAAAATAAGATATATAAATAGTAATATACCATGCACTAATTTTTTAGACATGATACATCAATTTGAATTTATACTAAATATATCTGATACATACAGTAACTACACATGCATGTATTCATCAAAATTATGTAGCTCTTTAACCTTTTTATATGTTGTTTCATGTATAGCGGATACACATGAATAATTTCATAGCACCAACATGGACGGCCCAGGGCTATTACCTGAAGGAAATTTGCTAAAAGAAGATATCATATCTTTTTAACCAACCCAGTTGTCCAACAAGTAGGTCGAATCAAGTGAGGAGCCCGGATACTATAGCACGAGAGCACAATTAACAATGGACAAAAATTAGTTGATTCATCAATTGATAAATGTAATTGTCCAAATTTGTAGATACACATACTAATAAAATCAGCTATTGTTTTCGACTTTTTTCAATCTATTAGGATTTGGGTGAGAATTGAAAGAAGAAAATTTGATTTTTTTGAAACTAGACGGATTTTGGAATATAATTAAGAGAAGAAAATTTAAATTTTGAAGTGAATCTGATTTTGGAAGATAAAGAAAATTTGAATTTTTATTTGATTTAATCTTTTAAGATTTGTGACAGAAATGAACTAAATTAGCGTGATTTGAGGAACTCATATCAATTTTATATTCTCTTTTCTTTAAAAGTGCAACTGATTTTGTTTTAATGTATCAGATTTAATGTATCTGACTTATTTGCTATATATCCGGATAACAATAATTTTGAGGAATTTTTATAAATTGAAAAAGAGTAAGGATAGAATGTAATTTAGATCCTTACATTATGAGATTTATGTAAGTTATACATTGATTTATTGATTGTCATAAATTAGAACACCACTGAACCTACACTTCACTCGACTGTAGTACCCAAAAATGTGTTTTGCGGTCCTTAATGACCAAGGGTGCAATAACTCAAGGTTAAACATATAACTTATTTTTGAAAAATATTTTTTTCATAGCTTGATAGAAAAGTGATTTAAGAGAAAAAATAATTTATGTTTGTCTAATTCATTTAAAAAGAGTTTTTGATAAGCAAATTGTTGTGTTTCACTAGTTTTTTTTTTTTTTGGCATAATACATAAACATGACCCTTAACTTGGCGTTAGTTGGCAACTATGACCCTTAACGTTAGATGTGCACAAGTAGACACTTAAACTTGTATAAAATTGAACAAATTGACACATTCATCCTACATGACACCTTACATGGAAATTTTGTGTCCTACGTGATGTCCCACATGTATTATGACATGTAGGATACATGTGTCTACTTGTTTAATTTTATACAAGTTTAAGTGCATACTTGTGCACATCCAAAGTTAAGGATCATAGTTGCAAACTGACGCTAATTTAAGGATTATATTTATGTATTATGCCTTTTTTTTAAAAAATGCAACTAATTGTCAATTACGAAAAAAGGACAAGTATAAGTATACTTTTAATATTAAAATTGTTGTATAGAGAGAAACTATTTTAAATATACATTGTAAAAATTTAATTTTATTAAATTAAAATACACATTCAAAATTTCTATTAACATTATACCTTTTTTGAGAGTTTTGGCATCTTTAATTTGTATTTTTTTTTCTTTTTCTAGTTATGCAAAATAATACGTAAATATAAAATAATAACTATAAATGTAAAATGAAAAAATCATTACATAAAAACCAAAAATAAAATTCTTAAATGAACATAACCAAAGAAATTTCCATTTTTTTTTTTTTGGAAAGGAAGGAATACAGGGAAGAAGTCTTTCCTTTCCACTGAAGACTAAACTCAACTTAAACAAGAAATGAGACAAGGTTAAAGGAAAGTACTTTTATGATATCTGGCCATGACGACAATCAAGTCTCAACAAGCAACAATAAACTCTGAACTTAAATACTAGTGTCTATGAACCCTCTAAACTGACTGAAGAGGATGTTGAGACAGACCCCACAACATCCTAAAACTAAACTACTAAAAGCAAAAGAAATGGATGTCCTCCGGAATATAAGGAGGCTCACCACTGACTCTGCAGCTCAATCTGGATCAACAAAACGCCGCTTGCTGATCCTGGTTACTTGCATCTGCACCATAAAAGGATGCAGGTCAACTGGTATTAGTACATTGAATTTACGAGTATGCGAGTTAGAAAGCTAAACAAAACTTAGGCTTGAAGAGAGTAAGAATGAATATTTACCTTGGCTCTGCTCAACTCATGATGTACTAACTCTTATTCGATATACGCAGTTAAAATAAATGCAATATAAAGAAGTACTGACTAAAAACATGCTTGAACCTCTGAGTATATGTATGTATACAAGTACACAATGATGTCTGAGACGTATATAAAATACAATACTGCTGTGTATAAAATACAATAACTGATGTATATAAAAGTACATTTACCTTTGAGAGATTCTCTAATCGACAATCATCACTTAAAAGCTACAGTCATTAAACAACAGTCTACCGCACGCTGTCACCGCATCCTATACCCGGCCAAAGGTATAAGACCTGAACTTCCTAATTGATCCACTAGTAACTATGAAAAGGAGTCATCTAAAAAGTATGATCCTTTTCTACCCATGATGGCTACATGATTTATGGGGGCTGTGACTGTGAGTTATCTGAACTCTCCCCCATATCGGTGCTCAATACTACTCCCAAAAATATACTGACTCTTATGCTTAAAAACATACTGATTTTGTGGTTTGAAATTAGTGCTCAAAACTTAGCTTATAAAAAGCTCTCTTGAAAATCATAGTTACCTTTTCCTTCTATTAATAAAAAGCCATAGGCTCTGTGGAAGTCTAGCTTCTCTTCCTTCTCAAAAGATTGAATTTTTATTTTTTTAAACTCTTAGGGGCTACTTAGTTCCCTTACAAATCTTGAGAAGTGAACTCAACTTGATACTCTTTACTTACTTGAAACTTAACTCTTAGGGAATACTTAGTTCCCTTATAACTTTTGAGAAATGAGCTCAACTTCTTACTCTTCTTGACTTGAACTTTAAGTCTTTAAAACAAAGTGAAGAATGTTTGTGAAAGACTTTAGTAAACTTGATAACTTTACTTTGACTTGTTTCTTAACTTCTATACTTGGATCTTAACTTCCTTGACTTTGATCTTAACTTTCCTTGAATTGGATTATAGATTCAAGGATCATGATCTCATGCTTATGGATGATTTCATGGTGTTTAGATGTACTCTAAAGTGTTGAAATCAACTAGGAATGAAGGGTGCATCAATTAGGAACAATACGAAAAAATAGAGAAAGAACAAGGTCTCCAAGGGGTCCTGGCGCTCTGAGAAGCTCGGAGCACCATGGCCTGAAGGACAGAGGCTGTCCTCAGGCACCATAGCCTGATGGACAGATTCTGTTCTGAGGGGCTTTAGATGCGCGACGCCCCAACATCTATCCAACGGGTTTTTTTGACTTTCTTCTTCGTTTTTTCATCTCTAAACCTTCTCAAACTCTCATGGATTCTACCCCAACTCTTAGGATCCCTAAATAACTCATTACCCAATAGTTTAGACACAAAAGCAGTTCGGAAACATGGATTTAAAACTAACAGAGATCAAATCAATTCAACCAACAAGAACTTCAAACTTTTCATCAAGAAATTCAAGATTTTTATTCAATTTAACTCTAAATTGCTGTAATGAATCAAATTGGAGGGCAGGTTAAAGAACCCAACACCGAATCATCTCACATATCTTGTTAGGGATCACCCCAGACGAAATTCACGAACGAATTCTTGGCGTTCTTGCGTCTTCTTCTCCCTTCTCCTCTTTTCTCCTTTCTCTCCAAGCCCTAACTTATTTTCTAAATGTGAAAACTAATTGGGATCAACTTCGACCCCAACTTATTACCCCTAAAATGAAAATAATAATAAATTAAAAAAAAAAAAACCCTTAATAAAATCGAATATAAACCTTTACCTGCTAAACAACCCAACTTTCGAAAGTCATATCTCTCTTATACAACCTCAGAAATTTACAAACTTGACGTCGTTAGAAAGATATTCCGACGATCTTTTCTTGAATATAAATAACTCACACAAAATCTTCCTGAGCTTGGAGTTATGGCCGTTTGAAAATGAACAAAACTCACATTTAAAATTTGAAATTTTTCCAGATTTCCTTCCTTATTTTCAAATTTGATTCTTCTTGTTTTTCTTAGCTTAACCTTAGTTTATTCTAAAATACCAGATGTTACATTAAATTAGTTAATGAATTGAATTTCAAAAATTTTAATTTAATTAATTAGTATCGGTAATTCTAATATTAGGAATTAGATAAGATGTAACGGCAGGTTTCAAAATTAAATCCAGAAATGCAATTACAGATTTTTAAGAAGGTATTCTATAATTTATTAGGATAAGATTAATTTATTCTTTTGCAAATGAATATCATAATTAGAATCCCCTTTCAATTAATATGTGGTCCCTGCTATACCTAACTAATTAATTAGTGTTTGAAAAGGGATATTCTGTAGAAGAGGTAAAGAATCACTTTTACCGATCTTCTAATTAGAAAATCATTTTGAACTTTAAATGAAAAAAAACAAAATGTCTTTCACTAAAAGGTAAAAACTGTCATAAAATATTATATTATGGATGTCCACTATATCAAAAAGTTATCTCAATCATTATCTTCATTATTTTCCTCCATTATGAAGATATATAATCATACCTTTCAACTTTATAACCATTGTTCTTGTAATCTTTCACTTTCATGTTTTATGACTAACGTTTTATATGCCTCTATGTTACACTATAAATAGAGGCATAAGGATTATCTTATAGACACTTCAAGACTTGGAAGAATAAGAAAAACTCTCATCTGTTTTCTTCCTATTTCTATTGCTTTCATCTTCTATATTTTTGTCTTATTTTGCTTTAGTTATATAACACGTTATCATCACGATTGTAGTACTATTGAAGGATTGAAGCAAAAAAAATATAAAGAAGGTAAAAATATGTATGTTTATTTTTCTCTTGGAAACAAGGTAAAATACTATATAATTTACTTTATATTTTACTTTTGATTATGCATCATTAGTTTTCTTACCATCTCAAAATCATATGAGTCCAACAAGTTCCTTTTACTTTTAAAAAACTTTTAATTTGATCACTTATATATCTAAAAAGTAAAATTAGTTGTGTAAGTTAGTAATTTGTAAAGAAATCATTGTTTATGATCTTGTTTTATTGATTTATGTGACACACACACTAACACTCACACACGCACGCACACACACATTATTGATTGCATTATTACTATTAGTTACTTTTGCACATCTTTATTTTTCTATATCTATATATTTACTTGTTGAGTTATTAACATATTATTTATACTAACAAAGCTTATTTTATGGTTAATTATGATAATCTTCATAACAATATTGCTTACTACTAAAATATTTTAATTTATTTTACTTGGGACTTTTATATGGTTCTAACATTTGGTTCTAATTAGTTAGTTCTGATCATTTTTTTCAATTTTAAGTCAAATTCAGATTATATTTATGGTATTCAATATTTACTTTTTGATATTTGATTTATTAAGACATTGATTGAGGGTATAAGATGGTGCATTCAAGTTTCACCGCACCAACTGGGTAAGATACCGAGACAAAGTCTCGGTGCACCATGATAATAAGAAGTTGAGTTCAAGTCCCATTGATTTGTGACCAAAGGCGTCTTAGGTTATAGTCCTAATACGTTATAGTGATGATATGATAATGATTAAAGTAAAATAATATATTTTTAACTAAAATTCATGAAATCTGCCCACTTAATTTGCTCCATTCACTTATATGAATGTGGTAATAGGATATGATATGTCTGAAAATGACAAGTGATTGAATGTATCAATATGAGTGTGGTAAAATGTTAATGGTCATCATTGCATTAATTAAAAGGAAGAACATTATATTTCTTAAGATGGTCCTTTAAATGTGAAGGTAATTTTATCCAGGAAAGTGGTATGAAAAGATATTGGGAACATTTTTTAGATGCAACCCAAATTTGAAAAGTTTTGTAAACCCCCCATCAATATAAAGAAATATAAAGTGGTAGTACATTTGGTACATTTGACCTTTTAAAGTGATATTGAGGCGGGTAAAATAAATTTTCTAATGTCAAAGTAGGACTAATAAAAAGAATTGTGGAGCATGTACAAATGATTATGGTTATTTCTTAAAGAAAATATGACTTCTGTTCATATGGATAAGAACATATATATATATATATATATTGACATGAATGGTCATTTTGATCATATACTTTGAGTACTACACAATATTGTGATATGTTTAATCATAAACTATTGGAGGACAATAGAAATAAATAACTTTTTTCTATAAAGATTGTGGTCATGACCGAAATAAATATTTGTAACGAGCTAATTCCGTCGCAATGGAAAAGCCAATAAAGAAAGAATTGGGGCCAGAAAACTCCTTCATAGTAACTTGAAATTACCCAACCTAGTTTAAATTTGGAAGAAATCAACTTCATTAAGGTGTAGGGAAAATTTAGTAATGAATAAGAGATCTAACTGTGAATTCAATTACATTATTGTATGAATAAGACGATAAGCAACCCGTAACTCTTTATGAAATCAAATTTGGGCGAGTAGAACTCCCGAAAATGATCTTTTTGTGAAAGAGCGCATTCTGCCACAGTCGGGGCCGCTGTAGCGGGTCAGACGCGACTTAAAGTCGCTAATAAACCCCTAAACGATCATATTTTTTTTTTCACTTTTAGGTCTAAGGAGGCGACCCAAACGAGTTGTTGACATTTTTTCACCATTCTTGAGTCTAAAGGCAAGGTATTAACAGTCTGAATCTGATTTTCAATACATAGAACCTATTTTCTTGGATTATTACCATTGGGGGAAGGGTTTTGATCTAAGAATTATGGTGGGAAAAGCCATAATTATGATATTAGGATCTTGGGTTGGTCTAGGGATATTGGGTTTGTTATAATCTGATAAATTAGACCTTTGATTATTGATCCTTTGGGTATATTAATAGTTATAGACCTAGAACAAGTTGAAAGAATATGTAAAAGGAAGATTCACGTGTCTTAGGGGATTCAAGCTTGTATTCGAGGTAGGTGATGCTTGTGATTTCATGTTGTTGTGATATATATTTGTTATTTCTTCATTATAATGCATGTATGTATGCGAATGTTGCATTATTGATCACACACTATGTAAATTAGTATGAACGAATTAAGCCATGAATCACCTCTTGTTGTATGATCTTGATAATGTACTTGTGTATGTGATTGTGGTGTGTTTATGAGATCTGACTGCCACATTCCGACAAGCTAACTTGGATCAGATTACCACGTTTCGGCATAAATATTGGATTGGGTTGCCAAGTTCCGGCACAACTATGGAGTCGAATTGGCACACTTCAACAAGCTAACTGCGATCGGATACCACGTTGGTGCACTAACAGTTTGAGTTTGAGTTCCATGAGAGGACCATTGCATTGATTATGTAGATGCAGAATATTTATTCGATCCGCATAAAGCTCAATCACAAATGGACTATTTCTTTGTATTATGGGGGCACAACAAAATCTTGACATTCAATGAATCAAATCATGTAGAAATAATATTGATCTACAAAAAAAGTCAAGAGTGTATTTGGTTGGAATCATGATCTGTCATATTCAGAAAATATGTGATTTTCTTTTGAAAAGATATGTTAGTCACCATATACGAAAATAATATATAGCTTAATTGAAGGGAGGATACAATCAAAGGAGATCAAACAATATATTTCACCAATAGCCTTGTTCACACATAATCTTCAACAGAATGTTGATATAGACATTCAAAGACCCATTCAAGTGATAATCTTGTAAACCTATTCACTAAGGATTGTCAACATCAATATTTGAGAAGTTGTGGTATAAGATTAGAATGCATCGTCTCTAAGATATCAAGTCATGTTTTTATCAGGAGGAAAAAATTACGCGTTGTACTCTTTTCCTTAACAACGGTTTTATCCCAATTGGGTCTTCCCGATAAGGTTTTTAACGAGGAGCATTCATAGAGTATTAAAAGATATGTACACTTTTTTTCTTCAATAGGATTTTTTTTCACAGGGTTTTTTCCTAGTAGGATTTTAACGAGGAATATTATCTATGAATATCTAAGGGGGAGTGTTATAAAATATTATATTGTGGATGTCCACTACACAAAGAAGTTACTCTCACCCATTATATCCATTACTTTCTTCCAGTATGAAGATAACCTCCATAACCTACAACTTTATAACTATTATTCTTATAACCTTTCACTTCCATAACCTCCTCTATTATATTCATGTTAATGTCATGTTTTATGGTAACCTTTTGTATGACTCTATGTTACACTATAAATAGAGGCATAAGAGTTAATAATATAGAAACTTGAAGTCTTGGTATAATAAGAAAATATCTCATCGCTATCTCCCTATTTTTATTGATTTTATCTTCTATATTTCTTGTCTTATTTTGCTTTTGCTCTACGACAAAAACAATTTTATTTTATTTTATTTTTCTAGTACTCCCTAATTGTCCCTATTAACTACTGCTTTATGGCTAAAAAAAAATATGTCTCTTCTTCTTGAAGTGAAAAGTAGGGTATAAAAAGGGAAAGTGACAGTAGAGAAAATTGTCCTTTTTTAAAAAAAGCAGTCACTTACCAACACAAGTTCCGGTAGAAGAATTCAGTGAGGAAAATAACAGAAGGTTACAACTTTGCACTTCTGAATTCCCCAACTTTGAACGAATTTTGTGATAGCTTATTCATATTAAATTCGTTATATCATGTTGTTTATTTATATTGTAAATTCATGATCCTGAATACAGCTTCCATTATGCGTATTCCAATAGTTGATTCGATGTTAAATGTGAATCTAGTTCCTTCTTTTCATCTTATGATTTGTTCCTAGCAATTTGGTCATTGATTGATTTTTGTTGATCTTCTATTCCTTTGATCTTCTTTCCTTTTGCCTTGTGCACTATGTCCTTTTACTTGGTGCACTATCTTCTTTCCTACTAGAGCATATATGCCCTTCATTTTAACGGAAGATTAAATAGTACACGTAACACAATCTAATTTGTTAATTCGATTTTAATATGTCATGACTCAGGGGGTATCCCTAGATATAACACGGCGTACTTAAGCCCAAAGAGGTCTCATACAAGCACTTAGCATAATCATAAATGAGTACATAAAAAGATGTGAAATTTAAAACTTTTTACAATAGAAGTCTTTGTCTCAAAGAAACCATCTATAAAATCGAATACAATCCTAGGGATGTAGCCCTTAAAATCATAGTCTTGAAAATGGAAAGTACGAAGGAACTAGAAATGAATAAAATCTTGTCCTTGGACCATGAGGAGTCACCAAGCATGGAGAATAATCAACCCAAGCTTTTCTTGAAAAGAGAAGTATACCTCAACGATCAAAACCTACACTTATAAGAAAATGCAGATAATATGGCTTAACACAAAAATTGTACTAAGTATGGAAGCCATGCATAAAAATCCTTAAATATGCTCAAAATGGACATTTAGTTAAAACCAAGCTTTTGTCAAGTTCAAAATTCATCATGCATATTTGTGAAGGAACATAGGTCAAACCAACACATACTTATCTTACCTTTGCCTCATCCATATCCAGTGTTCATAAGCAAGGGAATATTCATGTTCATAACTTGTAATAAGTTATCTCATTTATGTCAACAAATCATATCATGCATACATAGATTCACATATTATTATAGCATAATTATAGAATAAGGAAACCACACCATAACCCCTTTATAATTTTACTTGTACAATGTACAAGTGAAGTACCGTACCCCACTCTCACTAAGCAAAACTCATTATGAAGTCATATGTATAGCTTATATTCATGTTCATGTTCATATTCATGGTTCATAGTCGTGGTTCATATTCTTGTAAAATATGCATTAACTCATAAAGTATCACGTTATCAAAGCACATACCACAATCACTTTCAA
Organism: Solanum chilense; assembly: GCA_032847665.1. Taxonomy (NCBI): domain Eukaryota; kingdom Viridiplantae; phylum Streptophyta; class Magnoliopsida; order Solanales; family Solanaceae; genus Solanum; species Solanum chilense. The sequence goes on along the minus strand of CM064971.1, from coordinate 11,641,697 downwards.
AGCTTACTTGTGCAAGACATAAGTGAAGTCTCATAACCTCACTCACACTAACTAAAACCCATTAAGTAATCATCATACATATCTTATGTTCTTGTTCATAGTTCATATGCTTGTGCTTTTCATATAATGGATCATGTTCTTGTCATGTAAGGAAATATAGCCTTAACCGACATAGACCAGGTGAGCTATATGAAATCCGGTGTCATGCCTTACACCAAAAAGAGGTTTCCTACTTCCCTAAGGTATAACTAACATATTTAGCATTTAGGTGTATCGACTAACTAAATATCTACGGACAAATAGTTATGAGATAAGTATATTGCCAGTAGAAACCCGAACTAACTGAGGTAAAAGGTTTCCATCTCATGAGATAACCATATTAAGAACCCAAACTTACTAACTTATAACGAACCCATGGGGAAGACGGACTAAATGGCGTAAAAGCTTCCATCTCATTTTTATATCCTATTGGTTCTAAGCTTAATTCCCTTTAATATTTATGTTAAGTCTTTTCTTAAGTTCATGTTCAAGTAAGAATACACTAGGCACTCAAACCAACAAGGTGTCATAATAACTCACGGATTTATTAGGTGAAAATATCCTTTCAACCTTAGAATCATCAATATGTGAGTAAACCTTACATCATGTGTTTTATTCGTTTTTTCGGGAAATTTTTTTTAATTAGTTTTTGGACCTTTTGAGAGCCGCCACTTTTTTTTTTGAGAACAATTAAGAAAAACTTAGTTTTCGAAAAGATTTAAACAGAATAACCTTAAGAAAACTTTAAAGGGGTTCGCGGATTCCTATTTATATTTTAGGAAGGTTTTTACGACACGTAGGTGTTTTCGCTAACTTGCGATTTTCCGACAACTAGCTTTTGGTTGGCTAAATGATCTAACTTAATTTTGAGATACAAGATTATTTAGAGTTTGTTTGAAAGTGAAGTATTAATTACGATCTAAGCGAGATTTGACTTGCAAAATTTACTTTTTGAGTTTATTTATATTTGGTTGATTTAATTAAATTGTTAAAACGAGATGACGTCTCCTAGAGATTTGAAGTTTCAGACCCTAAAGCTAACGATAAATAATAACAAACATAAAGTAAAAGGGAGAGAAAGAGAGAGAGAGTTGGGTCCAAATCCGATTTCTGTCCGCTTGAACTGGTATTTGGACCCATTTTGGTTCGAGCCTTTGGCCCATCTCGTTTCGAGCCTTTGACCCATCTCAATGGTACCTGTCCTAAATTCTAGCAATACAATAATGATAAAGAAACAAGGACTTAGGCCCAAAAAACAAAATACAAAAATTTTAAATAAAAGATAGGCCTTTGGCCCAACTTTCTCATTTCTCTTCTGTTTCGCATTTTCCAACTCAAAACACTTGTGCATCGATTTGTGAGGACCTACTCCTTATCTTTCCACTTGTCCCGATCAACTCAAAGAATAGAACTCGAGCCTTTATGGATCATTCGATGTACGGGGAAGGTAACAAGAATACATAAGGAATTCGAACGGATTTCACATGCCACAAGAATGATGTTAAGGATTAGTATTTAATAACATTATCTTAAAAAAACCTTAACTCGACACGATAGCAAAATTTTTCTTATTATGTTATAATTTTACTGAAAGGGACACAATTAAACATGTTTCCCGCAAAACAATAAAATAAAAGCGAATAATAAGGCATCCCAATTACCGTAGCCACTTTACCTATGGTCCTAAAGGTCAAGGAAATCCACCACAAATATAATAAGACATTTCAAGGATTTTGACGCCTTTATACATTTTTATCATGCTGGAAAATTACGACATATATGATATAACATAACGATAATGGTCAGGCGTGAATTTTAGCGAATCGATGATTGACACTCTCGGATGTGACATACTTAGCACATGCCCAAGATAGTGGAAAATATATGCTAAACTTAATAGTAACATCAAACTTAAACTATAATTTTTGCCATAGAAATGGGCAGTCCCAAAATTGAAAGACTAATATGATTTAGTCACGACTTTGCCAAAATTATAAAAAAATTAAGACAGACCATAAAAGTAGTAGGAATGAGACAGAAGGCGCTTTTGAACATGCTGGACACAAGTGAAGACAAACCTGAATATACACAAAAATACAAAGGGTACTTTTCTAAACAAAGACACCGTACAGTAGCTGAGATTGGTAGAAAATGAAAGATAGAACAAACATTTTCAAACTTAGACAGAGATAAGGGATAAAGTTACTTCTATCTTAACCAACAACAACATGCTAAAAAAATTAACCACTAAACCTTAGAATAAAACAATTATATCTACTAATATATTCTAAACTAAAGCTGCGATTTCTATTCTAAAAAAAGCCAATGAACTTTGTCAATCGATTATTATAAAATGACCAAACACGCTGGTGGGACAGATCAAATTAAGGCACGCCATAAGAGACAAATCTATTTTAGATAAGATAAAGGGAACAACCGGGTGGGGGGCATCAAGGAAATCAAAGAAAACAAGACAAAAATTGACTTATTCCAAACTTTAATGGATTAGAACATAGCAGCAAACTCCAAAGCCAAACCATAACATACCAGCACTTACTCTATTAGCATTTAACCTCCATTCACTATCAAGATTCGTGGGGAAATAGAAACTAAATAATGATTATACTAATAAGATGGGCAGAATAAACTCAGAACAAGATTCGCGAACAACACTAAGCTTGCGACATAAGAGTCTCATCCCGGAGGCGAAAGAAAATCAAAATATAAGTATCATAAAATTAGAAGGATTTACCTTTCCGAGTGCAGCAACCTGGAACAAACACGAGCAGGAGAGGAAGTGACTTCACTACGAGACTCGGAATACAAACAAACGGACGAGAACCCAAAAGCCAAATCCTAAGCCTCGAGCCAAACTAGAACACTTTATATATATGTTCTTGTCTATATTTTCTTTTAAGATGCTTTGAGTATTTTTCTTGCAAGGGCAATTCTCTTAGACGAAAGGAGAATCTCGCTTAAAAAAAACAAAAAAAAATTCTCCCTGTATTCTTTCCCAAAAAATTTCGACATCAAAATTTTTTCCTCTTATTTTTTTTTTGTGAACTCTATCTCTCACTGTAGACTCTTGCCAAGGAAAATAAGAACTTCGACCAAAAGAACTTCAATCCTTTCCTTTCTGACTTTTCACCCACATAAAATCCCCTACAACAATAAACCAATAACGAATATATATAGCAGGGGTTAGGGTTTTTGAAAATAAGGGGAAAATATCAAAATTCAGATGAGAGGAGGCCCAATTCGAATTTTGAAATCCCACACACTTTCACCAAAATGGGATGAACAACGTTCCCTGAAGTTCTGAATCCATTCCTAAAAGGGAAGGAGAACGGACGGATTGGATGAATTTATTCGTCCTTCGGTGCGACGTGTCACACATACGCATGCGCAAGGACGACCTGCCTCACGCTGCTATGGATGTACGAGTCAAGGAAACGAGAAGAAGAAACAAAAGACCTGCTCTCCGCCTGCACGCGAGAGGGTCGTTCATGCGTATCACTGCTGGGGATCTCTTGTTCACTGTGAATTTGCACGCTACGCGTGGAATTGGGAAATTTTTTGGGAGTGGTTACGTTGCTCTGGATTCCTCCTCGTGAAGTAGAAATTGGGCGGGGTCGGGCGGCTAGGAATGGGCTGGAGAAAGTGTGGGATGGAAGATTAGTAATTGGGGTGCTGGGTCAGTTTAGGAAAACATGAAATTGGGCCTAAAAAAATCGTTGGAAAATAAGGTTGCGTTGAAAATCCTCAAAAAGGTCCAAAATGGTCTTCTAATGGTTTTTAAAATACTTGGTAGGTGAGATGAATTAATACAAATTAATTAAATAAGCTTCTTAGTCGTAACGAATATAAATGACCGATTTAGTTATAAGATAAATAAATAAAAAACGTAAACTATTACACGACTAAATTAATCAATAAAAATATTTAAACAAAAATAAAATCTTTTTGAGACGACTTTCGAATAATCATAAAATATATAGTCGTAGCATAATTATGTCAAACATATATCTTATCTAAAAAATCATATATATATATATATATATATATATATATATATATATATATATATATATATATATATATATATATATATATATATATATATATATATATATATATATATATATATATATATATATATAGGACAAGCTTAACTTAAAAAATAATTTTAAAACACTTTAAACTTTATAAAGTTAATTATTTCAAATCGTTTAGAGTTAAGAAGCTCGTTAATTAATATACATGGGGGAGGGTTAAAATTGAGTGTCAACAACTGTCCCTCATTTTACTTGACTGATGCAAGAAATTCGAGGAAAATGAAATTGACCAATCCAATTTTGACAGAGCACATATTCATCTTTCTGACAAAAAATTGGTACGGACTTTACGAATTATGGCCGAGCCCCAAAAATGGGTTTCCTACATATATTAGGCTATATGAGAATTCAGGCCACTTGTAGTTCGATACGCTTGATTTGGAGCAAGATTTGAAAGAATTTAGAAGCCATCTAGATACCGGATTATGAAGGGACTGAAATATTCGGGACTAGTATTTGAGGGCGAATGTTGGAATACAGCCGAGTTTTCAACATTGAGCCCGCCTACATATCCTTACATCTTAGGAATAAGGCTTCTTGTAGTTCGACTCGATCAATTGAAAAGGAAATCTATTATGCTAGATAACCCTTGGTTCTGGACAAGCGACAAATTAAGTTGAGTATGAAAAGGAAGCTTGTAACCTCTTTTCCATGAATGTTGCGCGCTTCACACCAATAATTAAGATTTACACGGACATAATTTCCAAAGCTCTTGGCGCATTGTCACTCAGATTAGGAACTTGCTTCTGGCAAATCAAAATTTCGGGATGCAAGACTGAAACCAAGAAACCTAAAGAAAAACCCACACGCCTTCTGATAGGGGTGTGGTTTGATTATGGTGGAAGTCGCTCCTCTGCTTGTGTTCTAAGAGTTTGACACTCCTCTTTGGACTATGTCCCAATTCGTGTCCAAGAAAAACGTTCCACGTTGTACCGCATCCTTTTTGATGTCGTCCGCACCTGTGGTATGTTTTGGAGAATTCATCCTTTCGGATGCTCTCGACAAAGACTGAGATAGAACTCGTCAGCATAAAAATGCAATTTAAATGAGAGATAATGTCTTATATCGTGTTGAGGGGTAAATATTTCTCTTTTTAGATGCACGATTTCGTCCTCTAGCAGTGCATGATTTCTCTCTCGCAATGCATAACTTTTTCGCGATGCATGAATTTTCTCTTGCAATGTATGACTTCTTTTCCGTAATGCATGATTTGTTTTCCGCAATGCATGATTTGTTTTCCGCAATGCATAAATTTTCCGCGGTGCATGAATTTCTTCTCGCGATGTAGGAATATTTTCTCGTGATGCATGAATATTTCTCGCGATGCATGAATATTGACTCGCGATGCATGAATATAAACCCGCGATGCATGAATATCAACTCGCGATGCATGACTTTTCGTGATGCATGATTTTACGCGGTGCATGAATATCTTCCCGTGATGTGTGATTTCTTGCGGAGCATGAATATCTTCCTGCGATGTGTGAATATTAACTCGCGATGCATGAATATTAACTCGCAATGCATGAATATTAACTCGCAATGCATGATTTTCTGTGGGGCATGAATATCTTTCCGCGATGCCTAATTTTCTCCGGGGCATGAATATCTTCTCGCGATGTGTGAATATTAACTCGGGATGCATGATTTTCCGCGATGCATGAATATTAATTCATGAAGCATGATCTCTGCGGGGCATGAATATCTTCCCGTAATGTCTGATTTTCTGCAAGGCATGATTACCTTCCCGCTATGTGTGATTATTTTCTCTTGATGCCATCCTTGGTACCAAATGAAGATAGTGCTTTATTTGAGCGACATAGTTATCTTTTGGGTGACTTCTGGATAATCATATCGTCTCGATTAATAATAAAACTAAAATGACCCCTCCGATAGTATATCATCTCAATCGCCAATCGGAACAAACCGACCCTCCAGGTAGTGTATCATATCAAATGACAACACCAATAAAATGACCCTTCTAGTACCAATACTATCGTATCCGATAATATGATGTATATGATGTCCTTGACGAAAAAGTGTAGATTATCCTTTTTGGGGTTTCATTCGATTTATCTTTGAATCTAGTTAGACGTTCCTTATAAAATTCATGTTGTTGGAAATCGGATAAAATAAAGTCATTTATATTCCAAAGTCTTCGATATAAGCAATATACAATAATTCTTATATCCACAGAAAAATTGTAAATTTTTGGAGAGCTTTTGGCCCCTTGATTTCTCCATATTCGTCGATTGGAGGAATTTTCTGATTTAAAAAATCATATAAACCTGCGTCCATAGAAAAATCGTTAGCTTTAAAAACGAAGTGATTTGTGTCAATTTCTTCAGTTCTCTGCTTCTTCCCTGCTATATACAGTTGATTTTCTAATCTCCCGACTCTTGATAAATAAGAGAAAATATTTTATGTTAAAAAAATGAAACATAAAGAGAAAATTTTAAAATAAATTTTCGAAAAGTAGTATTTTGAAAAAAGGTTACTGCCAAGTGTCATGTCACGTCAGGCTTAGCGAATTTCTTTGAATCTGAGTCATTCTAGAAAGTCGATAAATTCATGTTGAAATTTTGATGCCATCCTCAAAATTTTTGTCCCAGTTAACTGTCTTGACTTATCTTTAATTGTAGGTGAGTAAATCACAGAATTTTTGAGATACTTTCAAAAATTTTGTCCCAGTTGCAAACTACAAAGTAACTTCAGTCTTGACTTGTTGAAGAGAAATCTTTTTATCGGAAATTTTTAGTCCCTCTCAAAATTCTGTCCCAGTTTTTATTTTAAGGAAAAGTAGAAATATTATAAGAAATATGACCGAACCCTTGTGGCGCCTACGTATCCTGTTGAGGCAAGAATCAGGTCAAACGTAGTTCCCCTCAAACGGTTAATAACAATAAGGAATTTACAAAGAAAACCGACCAAGGCCGACATAGACCGCCTACGTTTCTCACTCTTGAGAATTCCTATCGAACGTAGTTCAAATACAAAGAAATATTAAAAGCGGCAAACGGGTTAATCGAGGCCGCCTTAGGCCGCCTACGTATATCATTCTTGAGAATTTAGGTTAGAGGTATTTCATCACAAAGGGATAAAATTTAAACAAAGCAAATACAAGTAAATTGAACAATTACAAGTAAATGACAGAAATGCAAACTGAAGCTTCACACGTAATATCTCTTGACAACATCTGAGTTGATCGGTTTTGGCCATGCGGTGCCATCCATCTCAGACAGGACCAAAGCACCTACAGATAATACCTTGCGAGCCATGTAAGGTCCTTGCCAATTCGGTGCAAATTTTCCTTTATACTCGTCTTGGTGAGAAAAAATGCGCTTAAGGACCAGCTGACCAATTTCAAAAATTCTGGGTCTGACTCTATTGTGGAAGGAACGAATCATTCTCTGTCGATACAGTTGACCATGGAAAACAGCAACCACTCTCTTCTCACCAATCAATGTTAATTGATCGATCCGCTTGCTGATCCATTCAGCATTACTTAATTCAGCTTCTTGGATGATTTTCAAAGACGGTATTTCAACTTCAGCAGGTATGACCGCTTTTGTTCTATATACTAGCAAGTATGTAGTAGCTCTAGTAGACTTTCTGATGGTCATTCGATAACCCAACAAAGTGTATGGCTATATTTCATGCCAACCTCGGTGATTGTCAATCATTTTACTCAAGATCTTCTTGTTATTCTTACTTGCAGCCTGTACAACTCCATTTATTTGAGGGCGATAAACAATTGTGTTTTGGTGAGTAATCTTAAATTGCTCGCATATATCTTTCATCAAGTGACTGTTGAGATTTGTGCCATTATCAGTAATAATGAATTCTAGTACTCCAAACCTGCATATTAGATTGTTGCGAACAAAATCAGCTACAACTTTTTTGGTCACCTACTTGTACGAAGCTGCTTCCACCCACTTGGTGAAATAATCAATAGCAACCAAAAATAAATCTATGTCCATTAGAAGCGGCTGGCTCTATTGGACCGATGACATCCATGCCCCAAGCTATAAACGGCCAAGGCGAACTCATAGTATTGAGTTCGTGAGACGGTAACAATCATGCTCCATAGTCATCCAGAAATAACTGCTCGAAGGATCTACCTTGCCAAAGTAAGCCCATTCATGTGCGTATCACAAACTCCTGCGTGTATTTGTTCAATAAGCTTCACAACTTCTTCAGCATTGACACATCTGAGAAGACCTAAATCTGGAGTCCTCCTAAAGGACTTCTCCACTCAGAAAGAAGTTGAGGGCCATACTACGTATCAACTTTTTCTGGTTGGCTGTGACATCTTCAGGATAACCCCCGGTCTCTAAGTACTTCTTTATATCAAAATACCATGGCAAACCATCTGGCTCTGCTTCGATATGTGAACAATGGACTGGATGTTCTTTCAGCTATATATCTATAGGATCAATATAATCAGTATCCGGATGCTTGATCATTGAGGCGATGGTGGCAAGAGCATCCGATAACTCAATTTCATGTTCTCGGAGTGTGTCTGAACTCAATCTTTCGGAATCTTTTGCACAACTTCTGTATATATTATACATATGGTGTGATCTTCAGGTTCTTCACGACCCATTCTCCTTGAACCTGATGAATTAATAAATCTGAATCTCCAATAACCAACAGCTCATGAACATTTATGTCAATGGCCATATTCAAACCGAGGATACAAGCTTCATATTCAGCGAGGTTGTTCGTGTAATTAAATCAGAGTTTAGCTGCCATAGGATAGTGCTGACCGGAATCTGACACTAAGAACGCTTCGATACCCTTTCCTTGGTGATTTGACTCTCCATAAAAAAATAAACTCCAGCCAGGATATGCTTCAGAAATATCTTTACCTACAAATGATACTTTTTCATCAGGAAAATAAGTCTTGAGCGGTTCATACTCTTCATCGACAGGATTTTCTGCAAGATGATCAACCAAGGCCTGTGCTTTTATCGCTTTCTGGGTCACATACACAATATCAAGTTCACTCAAAAGCATATGCCATTTGGACAACTTTCCAGTCGGCATCGCCTTCTGGAAAATATATTTCAGCGGATCCATTCTGGAGATGAGATATGTAGTGTAAGAAGACAAATAATGTCTCAACTTCTAAGCGATCCAAGTCAATGCACAACACGTTCTTTCCAAAAGAGTATAATGAGACTCATATGGCATGAACTTCTTGCTTATATAATAAATGGCTCGCTCCTTCTTTCCAGTTTCGTCATGCTGCCCAAGCACGCATCCAAATGTGTTATCTAAGACGGATAAATACAGCAACAATGGACTCCCTTCTCGTGACCAATATCGGTGCATTGGACAAATAGTTCTTGATAGCATTAAAAGCGGTCTGACACTCTTCAGTCCACTTTGTCAAAGCGTCTTTCTTCAACAATTTAAAGATAAGCTCACACTCCACAGTTGATTGAACTATAAATCGACTGATGTAATATAACCTCCCTAAGAAACTCATCACCTCCTTCTTAGTCTTCGGAAGAGGTAACTCTTGAATTGCCTTAATCTTGGAAGGAACGAGCTTAATATCTCTTCTGCTAACTATAAATCCCAACAACTTTTCAGTTGACACCCTAAAAGTACATTTAGCGGGATTTTGACTTCAAGTTGTAACGCCGCAGACGGTCGAAGAACTTCTTTAAATGCGTCAAGTGGTAGGAATTCTTGCGGGACTTGATTATGACGTCATCTATATACACCTCAATCTCCTTATGAATCATGTCATGAAATATGGTCGTCATAGCCCTCATATAAGTAGCGCCCACATTTTTGAGACCAAATGGCATCACCCTATAATGATAAACGCCCCAAGGCTTAATGAATGTTGTATTTTCTGCATCTTTCTCATCCATTAGAATCAGGTGATAACTTGCATAACAATCCACGAATGAATGCATTTCGTGTTTAGCACAATTATCGATCAAAATATGAATGTTTGGCAATGGAAAATTATACTTTGGGTTGGCTTTGTTGAGATCTCTGTAATCGACATAAATTCTAATTTTTTCATCCTTCTTTGCAACGAGAACAATATTGGCCAACCAAGTCGGGTATTGTGTCAGTTCCACTAATCGAGACTCGATCTGTTTGGTGATCTATTCATAAATCTTTAAACTTAACTCAGGCTTGAACTTTCGAGCGTTCTGCTTCATTGGACTGAACCCCGGATTAATTGGTAATTTGTGAGACACCACATTGGTACTCAGCCCTAGCATGTCGCTGACTTCCCAAACGAACACATCAATATATTCAGTTTGCAAATGAATCATATCCTTTCTTCGAGGTTCATTCAAGTGGACGCTGATTTTGACCTCTTGGACATACTTTTGGTTTCCCAGATTCAGAGTTTTAGTTTCTTCCAAATTTTGCTTATGTTGATTTTCAAACTGCAGAAATTCCTCAGCAACATTTTTCGATACCTTATTTTCCTCTTCATATTCTTCACAATTGTCATCACATGCCTCATTTTTTTCGTTCAGCTCGTGGCATGACATGACATTGGCAGGTTTAAAATTAATATTACTGAAACCATAAACAGACAAGTTAGGAAAATAAATTATAGTAAATAATGAAATATGTAAGTTTTCAATAAAAGAGGCTTCATTCAAAATGGGAAACAATGCAAACATTAGCCATAGCAAAGTGCCATGTTGCCTTTTAAAACATCACGGGGAAGTTTTTAAAATTTAAAAAAATTTAAAGAAATGCAAAATGGTGGATCTCGGGCCTCTTCTAGACCACCACCAATTTAAAAATATGCATAAACAATAACCTTCTACCAATATGATCGGGTAATCAGGATTGGTGTAGAAGTCCAATTGTGCAATTGTTCTCCAGACTTAGCATCGCGAATACCAGCTATCTCGACCTCGTCCTCTATGACAACATCAATCTCTTTGAAAAGTTTGCAGATTCATTCCCCGAGGCCATCACGATTGACATATTCCCAGACTGGAAATGATTGATACAAATGTGGAATCATCTTGGCCAGTGCTTGATCACTGTTCCTCTTCATCTTTATCTCATCATCTGTGGGGATGTACCCCAAACCATATTTCGCTCCTTTGAAGGGGACTGGAATAGGTTCATAATTCCTTAGGAATTCCTTCACAATCCAAAATCTGGTTCAAATCCATTCTGCAGCATTACAGTGGTGATCATCTTGTACACATGAGGCATAAGAGGCTGTGGGGCCAAATCCTTATCGGTGGTATTTACCAGCTCCTCCGTGTAGAATTCGGTACCTCGCGAGATTTCATTAACAATGAGTGTCTGCTTGCAAGAGTGACTCCCTTCACCGTAAATAACCAGTTTTTCATTCTTCCACACGAGCTTCATCATCTAATGAAGAGTAGAAGGCACAACTCCAACCATATGGATGAAAGGCTAGACTTTCCCAGAAGAAGGTTATAGCTGGTGTCAATGTCCAAGACTTGAAAATGTGCACTGAACTCTAACGAACCCATTTGGATGACCAAATTCATAGCTCCCAATGTATCTCTCTGTACTCCATCGAAGGCTCTTACATTGACTTGGTATATTCTAGCTTCCTCAAGTCAAACCTTAATTGCCTTAGAGTCGACAATGGACAAATGTTGAGACAAGACCCATCATCCACCAAAACACAATTTATGACCCTTTTGCGGCATATGACAGTGATATACAACACCTTGTTGTGCGACCTCCCTTCAAAGGGAAACTCTTAGTCACAGAAGCTAATCCGATGTCCTCGGATGACTTGGTTGATCATAGCCGCCACATTATTGCTTCTTGTCCCAGGGGCACATACGTATCATCAAGAGCCTTCATCAAGCCTGTCTATGGAATTGGAGCTCATCAGCTGGGCCCACACAGAAATCTGGGCCGGTGTTTTCTCCAAATGCTTAACCATCGAATAGTCCTTTGGCTGGATCTTTATCCGGAATTCCTCTGCTTCTCCTTCACTTATCGGACTTTTCCCTTGTTCTTTCTTCTGTCCTCCAAAAGCCAACATTTCAGGAGTATAACACCTCCGAGATCGTGTCATACCCTGAGCGGCAGCGGTTTTGATCACGAACTTCGGCCTAGTAGGAGCTTCAAATGGCACCAAGGCAACAATCATTGCGGGTCAGGATCACAAACTCTTTTCTCTTTAACGCTCAGCGAAGCCATATCCCTTTCTAACTCATCATGGGCAATTAGATTTATCACTTTGGTCACACATCAGTCATCATCTGTCTCTATCATATTGACGCCTCCATAATTCGACAAAGGATTGGTGTTGACATTGGGCTCGACTGTTTGAAAAGAAACCACTTCGTGGTCGATCAAATCTTGAATCTTGTGTTTGAGGTTGATACAGTCATCAGTATCATGTCCAACGTTGTTGGAGTGATACGCATACCTAATCGGGTCTGTAAAATTTGGAACTAGTATCTATCGGATTGGGCCCCACAGGGTGAATGTATCCAGCTGCGGCCAATCGCTCATATAACTTTGTTTGGCTTTCAGCGAGCGCAGTAAAATTTCTGGGGGGCTTCTTCTCTAATCTGGATTGAGGGGGATCTTAGATGCCTTGTTGGGGAGGAGGCATCTATTGATAATTTTGGGTATTTTGACGGGGAGTTTTGTTTCTTGGATAAGGATTTGTTTGGTAATTTAGTGATGGATCTTGGTAGTTTGTGGGGACATTTTGGTATACTGGAGCTTAGACTTGATATACTGGTGGGGGTTCTCTGTAGATTGACTGCACATTGGCACAGTTAGGAGCAGCATTTTGGTAAATGGGGGATGGAATTTGGTAAAGTGGAGGAGAATTTTCATAAACGTGAGATGGAGTTTGGTAATTTGGAGAGGGGCATTTTGGTATGTGGAGGTAGCATTTTGGTAGACAGGAGGAGAAGTATTTGGATAACTGGCTTGCGTATAGCAAGCCTGGTAAGAATTTTGGGGAGGTAGAGGATGACCTTGGTAGATTGATGATCTTCTAGGGGTCTTCCTCCCCTCGTAAGATACAGTTGAAACGTCTTCTCTTTTTTTCTTCAACAAACCCGACGATCCGGGTGATGCAGTAACACAGGCAAACTTCCTGGTTTTCAACCCATCTTCTATAGTCTCACCAACCTTGACTATATATGCAAATTTTGCTCCAACGAACAATATGATTCTGTTGTAGTGTTCGGGCTCCTGCACCTGCACAAGCACTTCAACTATTTCTTTTTCGGACATCGGAGGCCGAGCCCTAGCTGCTTCTTTTCTCCACCTGTATGTAAACTATCTGTAGCTTTCAGTGGACTTTTGCTTCATCTTTTCCAGGGAATAATGATCGAGAATGATTTCCACATTAGAAGCAAATCGATCGGTAAAATCCTTGGCAAGGGCATTCTAACTGGGCTATTATCTGGTCTTATGGGAAGTGAACCATTCTAAAGTCTCCCCGCATAGACTTCGGCTAAAGAGCCGCATTAGCAAATATTTATCTCTACCAACCCCAACAAGCTGGTCATAATAGGCTCTCAGATGGGCCATAGGATTCCCTATTCCTCTGAAAGTGTCAAATTTTTGAATCTTGAACCCTTTCGGGAGGTCTAGATTCGTATGAATGAACAAATCCTCATTGTTCAGACCAACAACGTCGGGAATGCATTGGAACTCCTTCACTGCTTTCCTGATCTCTTCCTTTATATCCACCTTCGCCTCTTTCTTTGCCTTCCACTCTCTTTCCTGCTTCTCGTAATGGTCTAGCTCAGAACCGTGCATATCGTGCTCAGTTGGGATGGGTATCTAGAAAGTTGTTCTTTTAGGTAGGGGTGTAGCTACGAAAGGAATTTGGTCATTCTGGGTAGTTTGGTAGTTTTGCGGATAGGTTTGGGGATTAGTATTTTGGTCTTGGTGACGGTGAGGAGTTTCGAGGTGGAATGTTCTTTGGTTTTGGTTTTGATTCTGGTTTTATGGTGGTTGAGTGGTTTGATGGTTGGTATTTTGAGGATGAGGTGGTATTTGGGAATGGTTGTTTTGAGGAGGTGGTTGAGTCTGGTAGGAGCCGGAGGCATACTGAGGATTTTGGGTAGTCAAATCGACGACCAAGAGACTTTGAGCAGGAGTACGCGATAGATTCTGAGCTGGATCCATGTCTGAAGAGGGGAAGTAGGGAGGAGGTCTCCCATCTGTAGTAGCGTTGCCAATAAAGCCTTGTTGAGGTTGATCCTTTCTCCTTTGCATCTCCACTCTCATTTCCGCAATCTGTTGTATTAACTGCATAATCAGTTCATTCTGATCCGCTGTGGTTGGTTGAGCCACTACAACGTCCGTAAGACTAACCTCGTCGTTGTTATCTCCCATTACCGCTTTTCCCTTTTCTGAATTTCGGTCGAGCAAGGAATCTGCAGGACCTTTGGATCTAGTGAAGTATGGATGATCCGTCAGTTTAATCGACACAGACCAGTTTCAAAGTACCTGAGGAGGAAAACAATTCAAAGGCATATTTGTCAGTTTAAGTTCATAAATACAAAATGCAGGATATCTCATAGAGAGCAGAAAAAAACACAAAGTTGCTTTGTTTGAGGACATCTTATCCCACGAGTAAAGGAAAATTATCTTTTTAACAAGCAGGAGTTTGCTTGTTTTAGTTTAACACTATCTCCGAAATGTTAGATCACGTTGAGCCAAGGTCTTCTTACTCCATCTCTTTGACATCCGTTGATCTGAGCCTCACATTTCCTTGTAGCATGAAGGAAGGAGAATGAAAATTTTGAACAATAGTGCCGGGCCTTAAAAGGCTGCCTACGTATCTCACAAAGAGAATTCAGGCCCTACGTAATTCGGGTAAAGGAAATACTTATTTTTCATTCATTCATTCACAAATACAAAGAAATTGAAAAATAATAACAAAGTTTTTAAAATAAACGGTGGCCCCATCTTAGTCGTTCTTTTTCTCGTTGGAGAATTAGCCATGAGGAACAGACTCAACTTCAATCTTTCCTATGCTGATAAGATATTCCACATTGTGGCGGAAGGAAAGACACTTTTCAATCCCGTGGTCTGTGGCATTATGATAGGGGTAACATTTTTGAACTTCAAACCAAAGGGAATACAACACGCCAATGTCCTTCTAGAAAGGGGTGAAGACTTCATTTCGAACTAATTCTGAATAGACCTCCAACATCGTTTTCTTGTAAGGCGTGAATGAACAACGATAGAATATATTCCTCTCATTGACTAGGATGTTGAGCCGCAGTTCATCACATGTAATGATGATGACGTCACCCCAAATATTCGTAGTATTGTCCATATCGAGCAAACGACAGACCGCTTTCTTAAACTCTATGCACTCCTTTATCGTGTGCCCTTTCTGGTTGGGATGACACTCAAGAGTCTTGTGGAGATCTCCTGATCCCACTTGGGAAGATACTCTTTCGATGGGCCTCAACATACGACTGGCCCGATAATGCTCGAAAATGAGGGCGCACGAGATGACTTCCACCCTCGTTTGGCGTTCTTATGGATATGCTTCGAGAGTGATTTTCCGACCCCCTTCTGCCAAAAGTCCTTTGGGAGAAGGTTTGAGGACAAGCGCTTCCTCATAACTTTCTTCAATGTTTTTCCACCTTGGGGGTCTCCAGGGGGAATAGTAAGTCATATAGGCGCTTTTTGCGCTGCTTCCATATGTCGATCATCTCTTCTTCAGTTGGTTAAGTCTGGATACTCTTTCCTTTGTCCATAGTTGTGAGCTCACCTTTCCTGAGATGGTAGAGTAGTATTTTAAGATTTGGTGATAGGATTTTACTTTTGTTTGGGAAACTCAAGACTCGGGAAATTTGGTCGGACCTTGTAGTAGTGATTTGTATATTTCTGGGAATTTCTGATAGGGAGTGGGTTTGAGATGTTCTCATCCAAAGAAACATATCACATAAGCAATTAAAAACACATATATCGCGTCCTAAACATACCGGGGACCCTTTTGTGCCAAAGGTAGGCCTAGCGCATTTGAACAATGTACGTGTGGAATTAAACTAGTTAATTAACCCCCCCCCCCCAAACAAATTTCACAAAATGAATGATTAATTTTCACAAGGGAAAATAAAGGAACAAAATACAAAAGGACAGACCCACGCAGGGGCCATTTAAATGTACGAAACTGCAATAAAGGCAAGCCCGCGTAGAGGCTAAAAATGACAGAAATACATATAGAAAAACCCGCACAAGGGCAAAATCCGCTATCCTGTCCCTGATGGCCTTGCTCCTCCGCTGATCTCTTGAATCTTATACTGCTGAAACATGCATCATAGTATTAACAGGTAACCCTCGCTTAGGCGTCCTTTTTCTTCCCAATCCTCGTATTGCATCCCTTCTATCTTCTCTTTGACCCATGAGTCGAAATCATCGAAATTGCATCTCATCCTTTCTAATTCTTGAGTTGCCTTCTCAAGAGCATCTTGATTTTCCACGAACTTGGTGTAAATTTCCTAGGCTTCCCATTTTACTTCTCTTTATTCGATCACAGATTTGGCCTTTTTGTCTTCCATGCTGCGAAAACTGTTCAGGACTGGAGAGGAGATACTTTGTATGTTCTTTTCAGCCAATCCTTGTAAGTTTCATCTTACCCAGCTTAGTACTGATTAGGAGCAATAGTGTCTTTTTGCATTCGTTGTGCCTCTTTCCATTCCCTCAGCAGTTCTAAAGTGTCATCCACTCTGTCATCCCCAATGTCATACACATAGGCTCCATAGTACGCCTCTCAAGGTGTGGTTTGCTTCCTCCCAAAGTGTCGTAGGATTAGGAAGGGTGCGTAAGGATGGATTCCTCGAATACCTGGCAGTGGAAGTACGAGTTATTTACGCCCCCCCCCCCATGATGACCTCCTTCGAGATGAAGCAATCGAGCATCTATTGGAGATCTTCATCTCTTAGCTCGGAAAAAATCTGAGCCCATCTTTCTATAGTCCTTCAATTCCAAGATTTGCCCAAAATAGCATGTCATTCAAATATCTGAGAGTGTTGTTATTATACAGGGTATGCAATTCCTGAGTCTCATGTCCTTTTGCTAGATGACTCAAAATCCACCATTGAAGGATCAAGTTACATCCTTGAAAGTAATGATGTCCCTCTTTACACATTTTTAGGGCTCGATACATTTCAAAAAATATGACCGGAGGCGATGGGATAATATTTCACTAGTCCTTGATTCTTAAACCTTTGAACAATGTGTGCGCAAGCATTATCACTCGATTTTTGATACTCAAGCTCGAGCCACGTGGAAAGACCATTGTTCCCAATAATGCGACGACAAATACCAAGGGTCAGATCTCGTTCCATTCTCTATATGTAATTATGAACTCTTGGTTATATTTTGCATAGAATCTCGCGTGTCCAAATCTGACGTAGAGATCTCTAAATGCTACGTTATAACTCGGCACCAGTAAGTGTAATCTTTTCCTATCCCGAACCACTCTGCGTTATCGTCGACAGAAGGCTTGTTTGGGATCAGGATGTCCTCTTGCTTTCTCACTCTTCTTTCTAGCCCTGTACCCATAGTGTCAATGTAGTCTCGAAGTTCTTCGATTGTCGGGCTAATTTCCACAGTTCTGAATCGGAACACCCTTTTTTTTGTCCCAATAACCTGTGAGGACTTCGATCAGCTCAGGTCAACCCTTCACGTTAATCAACTCGGTTAAGGAGCCCACATACTTGTTGAGGTCTCTTCTATTATCACCGTCAAGATAGTTAAACCACATTTTGAGTAGAGGTGGTGCTTCTACGACCATGTCGAATGTTGGAAAGAGATTCATACCTCCAAAAGAAATTCCGGTTAAGTTTACCCACCCCAAATTTGGTTTTCACATGTACATCATACAAATATCAAGAAAAATGGTATGTTCTGAGTTCGGAGACGTTGTACATGACTTTGGCAGTTTCAACTAATGAACTTCATACGCCTTGGGTATCAAGCCGTGTTAGGCTAATGCTTAGGTTTGGTTTTGGTTTCGCTCTATCTTATGCTGACTAGAATTTATTTCAATGCGATGGTTACTCGAGTTGGACTGCTAATGGGGTGAAGCTAACTAACGACGTTGGATGACCGTAAGCCAACTATTCGTTTGTTACTTCCAAATGAAGACTTTGGTGTTTCTGAGAAAAGTCGTGGTAAGCCACATAACTCTCTTTATCCTAATGTAACTATTTGAAATACATAAATAATAACAAGATAAAGCAATACATAAATAATAATTTCACATAGCCAAATAAAATTATTTTAAGGTTAGAATCCTCAAATTCCCCAGCAGAGTCGTCATTTCTATTATTTGTTTTTTGGGAGAAATATTTTTTATAAGTTTTTGGACCTTTTTAGAGTCGCCACTTAATTTTTAAGAAAAATCAAGAAAAACTTAGTTTTCGAAAAGATTTAAACATAAAAACCTTAGAAAAAACATTAAAGGGGTTCGGGGATACCTATTTATATTTTAGGAAAGTTTTTACGACACCTAAAATATTCGCTAACTTGCTATGTCCTAACAACTAGCTTTGTTTGGCTAAATGATCTAACATAATTTTGAGATACAAGATTAATTAGAGATTCATTGAAAGTGAAGTATTAATTATGATCTAAGCGAGATTTGACATGCAAAATTTACTTTTTATGTTTATTTATATTTGGTTGATTTATTTAAATTGTTAAAACAAGATGACGTCTCCTACAGATTTGAAGTTTCCGACCCTAAAGTCAAACATAAATAATAACAAAACATATAAGCGATAAAGTAAAAGGGATAAAAAGAGAGAAAGAGAGTTGGGTCAAAATTCGGTTTCTGTCCGCCTAGACTGGTATTTGGACCCATTTCTTTTCAAGCCTTTGGCCCATCTCAACGGTACCTGTCCTAAATTCTAGCAATACAATAATGATAAAGATACAAAAGGTTAGTCTGAAAAAACAAAATACAAAAATTTAAAGTAAAAGATAGCCACTTTACCTATGGTCCTAAAGGTCAAGGAAATCCACCACAAATATAATAAGACATTTCAAGGATTTTGACGCCTTTATACATTTTTATCATGCTGGAAAATTACGACACATATGATATAAAATAACGGTAATGGTCAGGCGTGAATTTTAGCAAATCGATGATTGACACTCTCGGATGTGACATACTTAGCACATGCCCAAGATAGTGGAAAATATATGTTAAACTTAATAGTAACATCAAACTTAAACTATAATTTTTGCCATAGAAATGGGCAGTCCCAAAATTGAAAGACTAATATGATTTAGTCACGACTTTGCCAAAATTATAAAAATTAAGACAAACCATAAAAGTGGTGGGAATGAGATAGAAGGCGCTTTTGAACATGCTGGACACAAGTGAAGACATACCTGAATATACACAAAAATACAAAGGCTACTTTTCTAAACAAAGACACCGTACAGTAGCTGAGATTGGTAGAAAATGGAAGATAGAACAAGCATTTTTAAAATTTAGACAGAGATAAGGGATAAAGTTACTTCTATCTTAACTAACAATAACATGCTAAAAAAAATCAACCACTAAACCTTATAATCAAACAATAAACATCTACTTATATATTCTAAACTAAAGCTGTGATTTCTATTCTAAAAAAAGCCAATGAACTTTGTCAATCGATTATTATAAAATGACCAAACACGCTGGTGGGACAGATCAAATCAAGGCACGCCATAAGAGACAAATCTGTTTTAGATAAGATAAAGGGAACAACCGGGGTGGGGGGGCATCAAGGAAATCAAAGAAAACAAGACAAGAATTGACTTATTCCAAGTTTAATGGATTAGAACATAACAGCAAACTCCAAAACCAAACCATAACATACCAAACAGTTACTCTATTAGCATTTAACCTCCATTCACTATCAAGATTCGCGGGGAAATAGAAACTAAAGAATGATTATACTAATAATATGGGCAGAATAAACTCAGAACAAGATTCGCGAACAGCACTAAGCTTGCGACATAACAGTCTCATCTCAAAGGCGAAAGAAAATCAAAAGATAAGTATCATAAAAAATAGAATGATTTACCTCTCCGAGTGCAGCAACCTATAACAAACACGAGCAGGGGAGGCAGTGACTTCACTACGAGACTCAAAATACAAACAAATGGACGGGAATCCAAAAGCCAAATCCTAAGCCTCGAGCCGAACTAGAACACTTTATATAAATGTTCTTATCTGTAATTTCTTTTAAGATGTTGTGAGTATTTTTTCATGCAAGGGCAATTCTCTCAGCCAAAACAAGAATCTCGCTCAAAAGAAACAAAAAAAATTTCTCGCTATTTTCTTTCCAAAAAATTTCGACCTCCAAATTTTTTCCTCTTCTTTTTGTGAACTCTATCTCTCACTGTAGACTCTTGCCAAGGAAAAGAAGAACTTTGACTAAAAAACATCAATCCTAAATTCCTTTCTGACTTCTCACCCCCATAAAATCCCAAACAACAACAAACCAATAACGAATATATATAGTAGGGGCTAGGGTTTTTGAAAAGAGAGGGAAAACATCAAAATTTGGATGAGAGGAGGCCCAATTCGAATTTGAAATCCCACACACTTTCACCGAAATGGGATGAACAACTTTCCTTGAAGTTCTGAATCCATGCCCAAAAGGAAAGGAGAATGGACGGATTGGATGAATTTATTCATCCTTCAGTGCGACGTGTCGCACATCTGCACGCGCAAGGATAAAAGGACGACCTGCCTCACGCTACTACAGTCGTACGATTCAAACAAACGTGAAGAAGAGACAAAATAATCGCTCTCCACATGCACTCGAGGGTGTCGTTCACGCGTATCGTTGATGGGGATCTCTTGTTCGCTAGGAATTTGCACGCTGCGCGTGGAATTGGGAAAAAATTTGGGAGTGGTTACGTTGCTCCGGATTCCTCCTTGTGAAAGGGAGATTGGGCCTGGTTGGGCGGCTAGGAGTGGGCTGAAGAAAGTGTGGAATGGAAGATTAATAAAAAGGGTGCTGAGTCAATTTAGGAAAACATGGAATTGGGCCTAAAAATGGTTGGAAAATAGGGTCGCGTGGAAAATCGGCAAAAAGTCCCAAAATGGTCTTCTAATGGTTTTTTAAACACTTGGTAATTTAGGTGAGATGAATTAATAAAAATTAATTAAATAAGCTTCTTAATATTAACGAAATAAATAACTAATTATAAGATAAATAAACAAAAAAATACTATTATATGACTAAATTAATTAGTAAAAATATTTAAACAAAAATAAAATCTTTTTTAGACGACTTTCGATTAATCATAGAATACACTAGTCGTAGCATAATTATGTGAAACAGATATATTATCTAAGAAATTATATATATATATCTATATATATATATATATCTATATATATATATATATATATATATACATATATATATATATATATATATATATATATATATATATATATATATATATATATATATATATATATATATATATATATATACACACACATACACACACATACACGCACACATATATATAAGGACAAGATAAACTTAAAATATAATTTTAAAACACTTTAAACTTTATAAAATCAATTGTTTCGAATCGTTTAGAGTTAGTAAGCTCATTAATTAATATATATCGGAGAGGGTTAAAATTGGGTGTGAACATCATGTTCATAGTGTTTCATGAGAGTGGTCTTTCAATCAACACAAACACATTATCATAGTCATAGACAATTCATGCATAATATTGTGTAAGAGTATAAAGAAGAAGGATCTTGCATCAATACCATCAACATACAATAGTCATAGGATTATCACTATTTAAGTAAATCATGAGTTCATATTCAATCCTCATCAACATATACAAACCCTAATAAGTTTCTCTTCAACACTATGAATAAAGAACAACCCTAACTTCTAAAATTACAACCCTAGATTGAGAGATATCATGATTCAAAAACTTAATAATTGTAAATGTAGTCAATTTTGAAGCTTTCATAATCAATAAAGTCACACCTCAGTTCACAATATAGAAAGACGGGGGAATCATGTGTTTTCATCATAATTCAACTATACACCATTATTCCATCCACAATTCATCATAATCAACCATAATAAAAGATAATTAAACAATTAAAATTCATTTGGAAGAAGACCCATGACAAAATTGAAACCTTAAATTTTTTGGGGGAAT
Source organism: Solanum chilense (assembly GCA_032847665.1). Taxonomy (NCBI): domain Eukaryota; kingdom Viridiplantae; phylum Streptophyta; class Magnoliopsida; order Solanales; family Solanaceae; genus Solanum; species Solanum chilense. Next base: position 11,619,357 of record CM064971.1, on the reverse strand, counting down.
TTGAAGTCTTAAAAACATAGTTTGAAAGGGATCTTTGGGTGATAGCTACCCAAAGATGAAAAGAATTCATACCTTAGGTTGATTTCCATAAGAAATTAGAGAATAAAGCTACTCCTTGAATCCTAACTTGACCTTGGTTTTGCTTCTTCTATGGAGTTCTTAGAGAGAGAATATTTGGAGTGGAGAGTTGGTTTCTAGTTTGAGTCTTGTGAGTTATAAGGTTTTAAAGAGGTGGTTAATGATTTATTACTACTTATATATGTATGATTAAATGAATTAAAATGATCCCACGCTAATATAATAACTCTTGGAGTTAATGGCTTTGGCTAAGCATTGGACGAGACTTTAACAACTTTTGCAGGAAATGACTCACCACCCAGGACCGTAGGTGGGCTGACGCCTCATCCTGCAAGTCTGTGGTTTGGGTTTGCAGCCCATTCTCTTGGCCAACTCAAGCCACCCACTCCCGAGACCCCATTCGTGGGGCGTGAGTGGGTCTACAAGCCGTACTACAAGGGTGTGGTTAGGTACTGAAACTTGGGGATTTGGGGGAGGTCTGGCCTCAACTCACGACCCCTACTCACTACTTGTGGGTGCCCCTTTCGTGAGTCAAAATCTTTTTAACAGCTTTTTGGGCAATCCATTGGTCCTTGTTGACATTCCTTGTATAGGAGCAACGTCACGATGTCTCAATTAAAAAAAAATAGTTTTAAAATTTTTAAAACGGGTAAAAGGGTAAGGGAAAAGGTAAAAAGGATTTAAATGGAGTTGCTACGTAATTTTAAGGAAAATTAGGAAACCAATTAACAAATTAACTTAAAAGAAAGTCTACGAAACCATTTGATGTAGGTAAGGGGTTCTAGTTATTTCGAAGTGAAGAGGTTAAGCATCCTACGAAATCCACAATTGTGGTTCCCGACTGAGTTTATTTTTCTTTTCAAATTGAGAAGAAGATAATAATAATATATGAGTAATATAAACATGCAATATACACAAGTAATAAAATAAGATAATAATAATATATGAGTAATGTAAACATGCAATATACACAAGTAATAAAATAAAATAACAACATAAGAAACAGACTAAGGTTTGCGTAACGTCAATATTTACATAATAATAAATAAAAAATATAATTCGAGTTCATCAAGTAGCTTCAATGGAATGCAATTCTGTGTACCTGTAAAGACACTTGGTAAAAGTGTTAGTAATAAATAAATATGAATAAAAATGTAATAACTTAAATATAAAAATCCGTCTTATGAACATGAGAGACCTTGAAAATCGACGGTAATTAAACAATAACAATAATAATAATAACTATTAAGAGATATACTATAATAACAACATACAAATTAACAATTATCAACATAAAAATCAACAAAAGATATAAAATTAACAAAATATTTAAAATGATGATAAAAACAGTAGCAACCTAACACATTTGCCCATTATTAAAACATTAAACAGAGAATCAGCAAACCAAACAAAACCCACTAAATATCGTGGCAATCATTAAAAAACTAAAAAAGAATGTAATAAAATAAATATCAAATAAAAATCATTAGCAAAGGTAGAGAACCAAATAAAATGGTGACATATACTATCCTAAATGTATAACAAACTTAATTAAAATAAAAGTGATAACCAATATTCACAAGACAACTAATTAAAACAAATAAAAAGCAATAACACATATCACAAGACCCAATTTATTTCAGAATCATAAAGACAAAAACGTAGCAGTGATTTGTTGGAGAATTGGCAATAAAAATACGAAGATAAATACGAACAATTTCAAACTTGATAATAAATAGATAAGAACAAAATTATATTTACCGAAGCCAAACGTTTACAGGTAAGATTTGTATAGTTAACATATAAAAGCAAGCACAAATAGACAAAGAAAAAAATATCAAAAACAGAGGGCAAAGGGGCTACTTATTTACCGGAATTGGAGTTGATTTCGCTGACGAAAACGGTTTTGGTCGGAGATGGAATTTTGGGGTCGGCTTTTGGTGGGTCTGGCAGCTGGTTTGAACCGTTGAGCTTCGCCAGTGGATTGGAATAAAAATGCAAACTCATATAGTATAAAAAATAATTACTATTGATGAAAATATAGATAAAAAAAGAAATTGCAATCATTCTTAGGACTAGTAAACCAAGTAAGAGAATACATACCAAAATATCAAAAAATTATGTAAAAAATTACCAAAACTATATTTTCCAGATGAAACTAAACCTTTACATATATAATTGAAACAGATTCAAGTGACCACAGTTATGGAGGAGTACTAAAATATAAATATAACAAAAAAAAAGATAGAACACCATTGCAGGTATTGCTCAGGATCATATACTAAGCACAAGCAAAATGAGAAATAAATAGAAAAGAATTATTTGCATTATATAAATCTTTGTTAGCATTTGAACCGTATATAGTTTACAATAAATTTATTGTAAGAACAGATAACACACAAGTAAAGTGGTGGATAACCAAAAAGATAGATGATTCAGTTACAACAAAAGAAATAAGAAGATGGTTTTTTGAGCTTTGAGCTCTGTCAGAGATGGCGTGAGCTCGTGGCCGGAAAACATGGAGAATGAGGTTGTTTATTGTTGAACCGGCTGCTGGAAGTTGGCAGAGCTTCGAGCTCACTGCTCCGATGGATTTTTTGGGTGGTTTTTCCGGTGGGTTGTGGGTCTGGTTGTCTGTGTCTGTGTGAAGTTTGTTGATGGAAGAAATTAAAAGTGAAAGAAGGAAGACAATGGAGTTGTTTAAGCTACTGGTTGAGAATATGAAGGGAATGACAAAAGGTTCGTTGGATTCTCAAATCAATAGGGAAAGGGAGCTATTGTGCGGTGGTTGACTAGAGCTTCGGTTGTTTGCTAGATTTCCTATGATTGTGCCAGAGAAGGCAAAGAATACCAAGAAAATATTAAGTTGAAAATCTGAAAATTTCACTGCCATTATCTAAAATCGTATCCATCTCTTAACCTAATCGATGAACTTTTCTTTGAATAGGATCTCATTGTTATGCAATGGATCCCACTTATGGACTCAAGATTGTGGCTCATAAAATTTCGGGTTGATAAAATATTTGCATATGAATTTTTGGATTGTACAAAATATCAAAACGAATATTAACAACATAACAGAGAAAAAATGAATATAAAAAATATAATGAATGTAATCAATTATATGTAAAAAATGCAATTTAACAGAAATAATGATTTTATTAAAAAAATGAACAAATATTGAAACGTTTGGTTGTGACAAAATAATATAAACATAACATTCGATAAAAATTCTAATAATGAGGAAAAGGACGATTATATACAAATTGCATTAAAATGACAAAACGCATTTTGAATTATTTAAAATAAAATACTAAAAAAGTATTAATTTTAAAACTATCAGACCAAAATTTGGTGTCAACAATCCTCCTCAAGGATCCTTGGGGGCCATGCCTTGACGTTTAAGGAGTATAACATTAGTACTAACTTTGGGAGGTTATTTTAGGACCCTAATATTTACATTGAGCCCCATTTAGGCTATTAGACTACATGTTAGGCTCTACCTTAGGTCATTAGATTTTCGGGGTGTTACATTATCTCCCCATTGAAAATATTCATCCTCGAATTATGATCTACACCAAACTAAGTTAGAAACTCTAGACTAGCAGCCCATCATGCGCATGAAATATAAAATGTCCAAAACTTTACAAATGCACTATTCACTTTATGCACTATTAAAAAGGAAGGAAACTTCAATTCCATCTCAAAACATGGTCAATGCAACACGGGAATAGGAACTACATCTATCAATCTAATATGCATGAAATGAAACGTTCATTATGCTCATAGGAGGAATCACCTTCTCCCACTAAGCACAATCTCAACACAACATCATGGAGTCAATGTGCTACTTCATCATAAGTATAACCAAGCATGTTCAACAAATTACCTCATGAATTCAAATATGCCATCATTTTACCAAAATGCACAATCAACATGAGGAACATATATATCACGAAATGTCAATTCATATTAAACATAAATTTCATCAATAACATGCATAACATAAGAAAATCATGAAAAAACTCATACAATGCACATGAATCACAAAACACCTAAACTCAAGTGAAACTACTTACCTCAAACTTGATTAGGAGTAGAAGGATATGAGGATAACGAGACTTTCTATCGACCTTGGCCTCACATGTAGCATCCTTAACTAAGTGATCTAGTTTAAATACACTCCCAAGCCTTCTATATGATTGATGGATATAGATCACCAATACACTTCTTAAGCATGGAAACTAGGCCTGGGCATAATATGGTTCAAACCGAAAAAATCGGCCGGACCGAATTATTTTTAATTTCGGTTTCGGTTTTTCGGTTATTTCGGTCGGTTTCGGTTTTGAATTTTAACATTTCGGTATTTCGGTTCGGTTTTCGGTTATTTGATTTAAAAATTCGGTTAACCGAAAAACCGAAATTATATATATATACTCAGCCCAAGCCCAAGCCCAACTACATAAATTCTTATTACTCAGCCCAAGCCCAACTATTCAAATTCCTAAATCCTAACCCAAATATACATAACCCAATTACCCAAGCCCCAAGCCAATTTCCCTATCCCTAAATTAACACTGAAAGTGAAACCTTCTTGACTTCTTCTTTGAAACACCAAACACGTCCACAGTCCAGCCGCCGCAGCAGCACTCGCCAGTCGCCGGCTCACCACAGGCCCACAGCCACGGGCCACCACTCTCATTCATCTCTCAACTCTCATATCTCGTTTTCGTCACTCGTAAGTTTCTTATGCCTTTATAAAACACATCCAAAATATAAATAATAATAATAATAATAATAATAATAATAATAATAATAATAATAATAATAGTAGTAGTGGTGAAAGAAAGAAGATAACCAAGCTTGTGCCAAACTTCCACAAACAGCAGCTTCTTCAAAATTCCTCTTTAAAATAGAATTCCAAGGTTGTTGCCAAATCCAAATATGGAGAAAAATTTAAAACAAATCATTATTGTAGTATTAATTTACCTAAATCTTTATAAACTTCAATTCGGAAATTGTGAATCTATTTCTGCTTCAATTGTGTAAGTTTAGACATGTTATAATATTTTTTACTATAAAATATGTCATTAATGATAATGGGAAACGTAAAAGTACATCAAAATATAAAAAAAGGTATTATTTTTCTTGAACATATATATTACTCCTAGTGACACTCAAAATATGCCTTTTTTTATTTTTTGAACATTTTAAAAAAACATAACTTATACTACTAATTAATTGTAGATATATCCCTATATAATTAGTATGCAATCAAGTACGTAGTCAATTTCTTATGATGAGAGGGTGATGTATTTATAATATGCGTGAACTAAGTTATTGAAAGGAAAAAAAAAACAACGATTTGTTTTAATCCAAATATGGAGAAGTAATGTGTCAAGATGCCTGAATCCTGATCTTTGTAACTTTGTTGATTCTTGTTCTTGATGTTTGTTTCACTTTTGTATAGATGGCACAAACTGGAAGTAAAGGAAGTGAAAGTGGAGCTTCAAATTGAGTCGATATTTAGTTATCACGATGGCCGTTTTACTATTTTTTATTAAATTTGGTTAAACCGAAACCGAACCGAAATAAACCAAACCGAATTTATAATAACCGAACCAAACCGAATTTATTTTGGTCTTGTTTGGTTTCATATTTGGCCAAACCGAAAACCGAAATAACCGAACCGATATTTACGAACCGAACCGAACCGACCGAACGCCCAGGCCTAATGGAAACATGAAATACCAGGTTAACCGTAGCTAATTCATTTGGCAAGTTTAATTCAATGGCACCCTTCCAATATGCTTTAAGATTCGATATGACCCACATATCGGGGAATAAGCTTCCCCTTCTTCACAAATCTCATCACACCCTTCATAGGTGAGATTTTAAAGTATAATCATTCACCAATCTCAAATTCAAGATCCCTTTTTCTAACTTCGGCATATGACTTTTGGAGACTTTGGGTCATTTTCAACCTTTCTCTAATGAGTCAAATTTTTTCAATGGCTTCATAAAATAGTTTGGGACTAATTAGAGAAAACTCACCTACATCAAACCAACCAATCAGAGATCTACGCCTCTTACCATATAATGTTTTAAACGGAGCAATGACAATACTTGAATGATAACTGTAATTGTAGGCAAACTCTATCAATGGTTGATGATCATCCCAATTGCCCTTGAAATCTATGAAACATGCCCTCAACATGTCCTCTAAGGTTTGAATAATTTCCCTGCTTTAAAATCCATTTGAGGGTGGAAAGCGTTACTAAGGTTTACATTGATACCAAGCCCTTTTTGGAATGCCTTCCAAAAGTGTGAAGTAAATTGAGTACCCTGATCCAAAATAATAGACAAAAGAAACCCACACAACTTCACTATTTCCTTGATATATAACTAGGCATAGTCTTCCGCCTAATAAGAAACGTTGATGGGAATAAAGTGGGTTGGTTTTGTCATTCTATCCACAATGACCCAAAAAGAATCATGTTAAATTCGAGTACGAGTCAAACCTACAACAAAGTACATATTCACATCCTCCCACTTCCAAGTGGGAATGCTTATATATTGGGACAAACCTCCCGGTTTTAGGTGTTCGTTCTTAACTTGTTGGCAATTCAAACATTTAGCCATAAAACCCCCTATATCCTCCTTCATGCTATTCTACCCATAGACTTTCTGTAGATCACAGTACATCTTGGTGGCTCCTGGATGAATAGAATACCACAAACCATGAGCCTCTTCTAAAATTTTCTCCCTCAAGCCATCAACATCCGAAACACATAGGTGACCTTGGTACCTAAGCACCCATCTTACCCTTGGGAGAGAGACTCAATGGACTTGTTAAGAATTGATTCCTTCAACTCCATTAATATAGGATCAAGGTGTTGTTTAGACTTCACATCAACCACAAAGGAAGATTTGGAGCTATGAGGGACTATGACACCACTCTTGGTGGAATACACTAGTTGGACACCTAAACTGGCCAACCTATGCACATCTCGAACCAATTCCTTTTTCTGATTTTCTACATGAACCAAACTAACCATGGACATTCGACTTAGGGCATTCTCAACTACATTAGCTTTGCCGGGGTGGTAAAGGACGACTCACGTCATAATCCTTTAAAAGTTCTAACCACCTTTTTCATAGGAGATTCAAGTATTTTTGGCTAAACACATACTTGTATTTGGTGAAAACATCTACATAGACTCCATAAAGGTAGTGCCTCCAAATTTTCAAGGCAAACATCACCGCCTCTAGTTCGAGATCATGAGTTGGATAATTCTTTTTATGTACCTTGAGTTGTCTTGAATCATAAACAATAACTTTTACATATTGCATAAGGACACATCCCAAAACCCACTCAAGAAGCATCACACTATGCCAAAAACCCACCGGTACCCTCCGGTAAGGTCAACAACAGAACGAATGTAAGTCTATATTTAAATTATTGGAAGTTTTTCTCACAAGACTCCGACCATACAAACTTAGCTTTCTTTTGAGCTAAAGTTGTCAATGAAGAAGCAATGGAGGAAAAACCCTCAACAAACCTCCTATAATAACCGGCCAAACACAAAAAGCTTCTAATATCGGTAGGAGTTAAAGGTCTAGGCCAACCTTTGTCCGCATCCTTTTTCTTAAGATCTACCTCAATACCATTGCTCGACACAATATGACCAAGGAAGTCAATGACCTTAGCCAATACTCACACTTACTAAACTTAGCATATAATTGGTTGCTATTAAGAACTTGAAATACAATACTCAAATGGTACATGTGGTCCCCCTGAGTCATTGAATACATCAAGATATCATCAATAAACACTATCACAAACGTATCAAGATAATATTGTAACACCCTATTCATTAGGTCCATGAATTCCATCGGTGCATTAGTTAGACCAAATGACATCACAAGGAACTCATAGTGCCATACCTATTTAAGAAAGTCATCTTGGGTATATCAACCCCTCTCACCCTTAGATTGTAGTAGCTCGAATGAAGGTCAATATTTGAAAAATACCTAGTCCCTTAAAGTTGATTGACAATTCATCTATTCTCAAAAGAAAATACTTATTCTTTATGGTAACTCTGTTCAATTGACGATAGTTAATACATATTCCAAGGGACCTATTCTTCTTTTTCACAAATAACATCGGAGCACCCTATGGAGAGATACTCGATTGAAATAAAACCCTTGTTTAGCAAATCCTTCAATTGCTCTTTCAATTCTTTCAACTCGGCCGGATCCATTCAGTAAGGAGGAATGGAAATAAGTTTCTTATTCGGCAAAAGATCGATGCCAAAGTCAATTTCCCGTTGGGAGGAATGTCGTGTAAGTCATCAGGAAAGACTTCTGGAAACTCACTCACCATGAGGACCGACTCTAAGAAAGGGGTTTCGGAGTCAACATCCATCACCCTAACAATATTGTAATGCACCCCTTGGATATAATTTTCCTAGCTTTTAGACAAGAAACAAATTGACCTCTTACTACTCCAGTCTTACAATTAATAGAGGCATAATATGCATACAACCAATCTATACCCTAAATCACATTAAAGTCTAACATGTCTAACTCTATCAAATCCACCAAGGTAACTTTATTTGACAAGGAAATAGGAAAAATCATATATACTATTTTTGCCACCACCGAGTCACCAACCGAGTAGACATCCAGAAAGGTTCTAATATCACTTCGGGGAGTATTTCAAATTTCATAGCCACAATAGGTGTAATAAAGGACAAAGTAACACCGAGGTCTAACAATGCATAAACATAAATATAAAATACTTGTAACTTACCAGTAATCACATTCGTGGATCTCTCTTGGTCAGCTTGAGATTAGAGAGAATAAAGGTTATTCTTTTTGGGAGCATCAAAGTTTAAATCACTAAGAAAGGCTTGATTTCGCTCTCTACCTTGAACCTTTAGCATGGTACAATCTCTTAACATATGACCACTCTTCCCACAATAAAAATGCACATCCGTGCCAAAAAGGCACTTACCATCATGTTTCTTGCCACACTTAGCACAAGTAGGCCTTGTCATAGAAGATCCACCACTATTGCCCTTTGAGGTTAGGGTAGCGCCCTATCCATTTTGAACCTTTGATCACTAGAGGAACCTTGGCTGGAGAACCTTCTCTTGAACCTTGATCGCCATTGACCCCCGAAATTACCCTTGGAAGGATTTCCATCATTGGTCCTACGCCTCTTCACTCCCTATTCTTTTCTTGGAGTTTCTCATCCTCCATTTGATTAGCATACACCATTAGAAAGGATATATCCATGTTATCATAAAACATAGCCGAATGACATTCTTTTCTCACCAAGCTAGCCACCCCCGTCGCAAACCAACTCATTTCATCCCTAGGATTCACCACGAAAGATTAGGCCTGGGCGTTCGGTCGGTTCGGTTCGGTTTTGTAAATATCGGTTCGGTTTTTCGGTTTTTGGTTTGGCCAAATATGAAACCAAACAAGACCAAAATAAATTCGGTTTGGTTCGGTTATTATAAATTCGGTTCGGTTTATTTCGGTTCGGTTTCGGTTTAACCAAATTTAATAAAAAATAGTAAAACGGCCATCATGTAACTAAATATCGACTCAATCAACAATAATAAAAAAAACTATGAAAAATCAAGACTCAAGACAACGTCACAACAACACTAGAAGAAAGTTCAACAAACTTGTGTCCATCACTAAAATAGAGTTAGTTACAAGGTATGCTCTCATTTGAAGAGCCACTTTCACTTCCTTTACTTCCAGTTTGTGCCATCTATACAAAAGTGAAACAAACAACAAGAACAACAATCAACATCTTACAACACTTTTTCACTACACAAAACTCCAAAAAAAAAATATTACCCACACTATTATTTGCAATCTATAACTTAAATTTTCTTTATATATTGTAAATCATAAAGAATCATTCTAATTTTATAATTGTAATTATTAATTAAAAAAAGTCATAAGATAAAAATCATTTAGTATTAGCAAAATAGCAAATAATGGAAAACAAAAAAATCATACAATTAAGACTAACAAAAATAATGATTTGAATTAAATCATACAATTAAGACTAACAAAAATCATTTAGTATAACCAATTTTTTTTTATCATTTCTTCAGCTTCAATACCAAAACAACAGATTTGCACAGAAAAGAAAAAAGCATTTTCACAACTTAGTTATCTTCTTTCTTTCTTTCACTACTACTACTACTACTACTACTACTACTATTATTATTATTATTATTATTATTTCTATTTTGGATGTGTTTTATAAAAGCATAAAAAACTTACGACTTACGAGTGACGAAAACGAGAGATGAGAGTTGAGAGATGAATGAGAGTGGTGGCTGACTGGCTGTGCTGCTCGCTGCGGCGGCGGCTGGCCTGCGTGGCTGCTGGCGGCGTGGCGAGTGGCGAGTGGCAGCGGACGGACGGAGGAGTTGACGACGGTGGACGGTGGGTCGACGTCGGTGGCAGTGGACTGGAAGTGTTTGGTGAATGGTGTTTCAAAGAAGAAGGTTTCACTTTCAAGTTTCAAAGAAGAAGCTGCAGACTTCATTGTTAATTTAGGGATTTAGAAATTGGCTTGGGGCTTGGGTATTGGGTAATTGGGTTATGGGTATTTGGGTTAGCACTTAGGATTTAAGAATTTGAATAATTGGGCTTGGGCTAAGTTATTGGAAATTATGTAATTGGGCTTCAGAGGATTAGGATTTAGGAATGGGTTATGGGGTAACAACAAATAACAATTATGTATATATATATAATTTCGGTTTTTCGGTTAACCGAATTTTTAAATCAAAAAACCGAAAATCGAACCGAAATACCAAAATATTAAAATTCAAAACCGAAACCGACCGAAATAACTGAAAAACCAAAACCGAAATTAACAATAATTCGGTTCGGTCGGTTTTTTCGGTTTGAACCATATTATGCCCAGGCCTACCAAAGATGGAGCATATTTGGACAATTCGGTAAGCTTTAGAGAATATTATTCAACACCCATACCTCATTGACAAAGATTGATAAATTCTTCCACGTTTTCTCTCTTGGAAAGAACCTATAAAGGAATGCTTTCTTGAACACTTCCCATACTATGAGACCCGCTCTTTCCGGCCTATTCCTCTTCTATTGAGTATGCCATACTTGGGCCACATCCTTCAATTGACACGCAGTTAGCTCTGGTTTATCTCTAGAATTCACCCTCATATCATCAATTATCTTGTAGATATCTTTCACTAACTCTTGAGAGTCTTCACCCACTTCAGAACCAAAGAGCTTAAGAGGGTTCATTCTTGTGAAATACCTTAACCTCGAAGACATTGTGCTCTCATAAGGGTTCACATGAGCTTTAGCATCCCTATTGACTTGGCCCATCACGTCTTGAGTCAATATTTGGAGAGTTGAACTTATTTCTATATTTGTCATAGGACCCTTATCAATATGAGCCTGAGGAACTTGAGGATCTTGAGGACCCTAGGAAGGAACTCCCTGATTCACATTCTCCTCTTCCATCTTTCATCGTTCGCCCTTCTTGTATTCATATCCTATAGATACAAAAGAAGGGTTAGGAAAGGACTTTATAGAGTTAAACTCTAAACCACGACTAAAGATTAATGAAAGAAGTGAAAGTTCTTAAACATCTTATAGCCTCTCATTCATAAGTGTGAGGCTCTTCACACCCATGAACAAGACTTTACTAGATGTGGTTAATGAGAAATCATACTAGAATCATTCTAAACCTTGTGCTCTGATACCGAGTTTTTCACGACCCAGGGGTACCCCCTAGATGTAACACGGCGTACTTGACCCCAGAGGGTTCTCATACAATCCCTTAGCATAATCATGAACACAAGTACATAGAAATTATGTGGAATTTAAAACTTTTTACAATGAAAGTCTTTTTTATGATAGGAATATAAGAGTCTAAACCTTATCTTAGAGAAGCCATCTAATACAATCGAATACAATCCTAGGGACGTAGCCCTTTACATCATAGTCTTTAAAATGGGAAGTACAAAGGAACTAGAAATGAATAAAATCTTATCCTCGGACCATGAGGACTCACCAAGCTTGGAGAATAGTCAACCCAAGATTTTCTTGAAAAGAGAAGTATACCTCAAATATTGGAACCTACACTTATAAGAGAATATAGAGAATATGGGTTAGCACAAAAATTGTATTAAGTATAAAGTCGTGAATAAAAATCCTTAAATTATGCTCAAAAGGGACATTTAGTTAAAAACCATGTTTTTTTTCAAGTTTAAAAGTCATCATGAATATTTGTGAAGGAACATAAGTAAAACAAACTTATACTTATCTTATTTTATCCTCATCCATATCCAATGTTCATAAGCAAAGGGATATTCATGTTCATAACTTGTAATAAGTAATCTCATTCATGTCAACAAATCATATCATGCATTCATTGATTCACATATCTTTATAGAATAAGGAAACCACGCCATAACCCCTTTATAAGTTTACTTGTGCAATGTACAAGTGAAGTCCCATACCCCCACTCACACTAATCAAAGCTCATTCAGAACTCATAGGTGTAGCTCTTCATGTTCATGTTCATGTTCATATTCATGGTTTATATTCCTGTAAAACATGCATTAACTCATAAAGCATCATGTCATCTATGTACATACCACAATCACTCTCATAGCTTCCTTGTGAAAGACATAAGTGAAGTTTCATACCCTCACTCACACTAAGTAAAACTCCTTAAATAATCATAGTACATAACTCATGCACTTGTTAATCGTTCATATTCTTGTCCTTGTCATGGATCATGTACTTGTCATGTAGGAATATATATCCTTAACCGACATATACCATGTGAGCTACATAGAATTCGGTGTCATATCTCACATCTTAAAAAGGTGTCCTACTTGCCTAAGGTAGAATTAATATGTTTTGCATATGGTGGATCCACTAGCTAAAGACCTACACGGGCATATAGTTATGGGATAAGAAGATTACTACTAAAAACCCGGACTAACTGAGGTAAAAGGTTTCTTTCTCATGAGATAACCATATGTCACGACTCAGGTCTACCGGGCATATGTTTTACATTTAATGTGTATTATGAATTGTTATAGTGTTTTTGGTGTGTTGGGATGAGGGAGGGCTTTTTAAAAAACAAAAAAGATGATTTAAATGATTAGGCATGTCGAATTGAGTTAAAGGAAGAAATTAGGTAATTTAAGTTGAAATTTGGGGAATTGAGGTCAATTTGGGGCATTGTTAGTTTGGAGGGTATTTAACATCGGAGGTATGAGTGATTTGATTTTAATGGTAAAGATACGATCAACTAATAAATGAAATTCAAATATTTTTGACCCTTTTTCCTAAAATTTATTTAGTAATCCGGAGCTAACGCACTTTTTGCCCCTTAATAAGAAGTTAAAGATTTTCTAACTTGTCAATGGTAGCGTCATCATTAATAATAAAAATGTTGGATTACTCACATTTTTTAACCCCTCCCCATGAGCTTCAACCCCTTTTGCTCCCTTCATGATTAGGGGCGGCCCATATGGTTCCTTTTGGGTGCTCAAGCACCCATTAATCGTGTATAAATTATATATATTTGCATAGAAATTAAGAGGTAATGTATAAAACATAAGTGGAACTTTCGCAAATAGCCCCTATGATAAATTTAATTATACTTCATAGCTACAGTTTGCATATTTATGAGTTGTAGTTATAGTTTAAGTTGTCTCGTTTGTATATTCGCAGGTGTATATAATTCACGTGTACATATGTATAATTTAGGCTTAAGTCATTATGGAGCCTTAGAATTGTCTGCATAATTCGCATAAACACCTTAACTAAAACTTGTACTTATTGAACACCTATACCCTTTAAAATTACCTATTTGACATTTTTTAATAACCAGTCGAAAATATGAGATGTGTGTAATACAATTGTTGTGACATCGCATTGACATGACAAATGAATGAATTAAATGATGACATGTGGCATTTAAATCTCAAAAGATTATTTTAAAAATGAAATTCTAAAAGATAAGTAACTATTTTAAATTATTTATCTAACTAAAATAAAATCTAAAAAACCCAGCCACACCCACAACAACCCCTCCTCTTCCTCAAACCGTGTTTCAGTTTCACCGGCGACATAGTAAATCATCGCCTTCACCTCTTTAATTATTCTTCATTGAACCTTACCACTTGAGCCTAGTTAGTATGTCATAGTTACACACTCAAGCTAAAAATTCATTCTCCTTTTAATAGAATAGCATCAAAACTTTTCATTCATTATTACTAATCATTTATCATAATTATGTGAAAAATAATGACTTTTGCCGGAAAAATTGATTCGTACTACTTTCATCGAACCAGTGGAGTTATGGCGAAAAATTAGAGACTTAGATATCTATGTAGTTATTTAAAAAAAACATGAAAGAATGAAAAAAGCTGAAAGAATTGGAGAGAATGGGAGAAAGAAAGAGAAAAAGGTGAAGGGGCTAAAGAGATAAATTTTCTATCGCCGTATTGAGAAGAAGACCGACGTTTCTTTTTTTTTTTTTGTTAATTATTTTTTAAAAATAATAGTTGTACAAGTTGGAGGATTCAAAGAACAGAAAAAATATTATTTCAAGCCTAGTTAACACGCTTAAAGAGGGTGAAGTACATTTTTTTGCCATGTCAGCAATTTGTGTTTAATAAGAATGACTTTTGAACAAATAAGGTGTTTAATAGAAACAAATCCTAATTGAGGTGTCTAAGTGAAATATGCGGACATCTTTGAGTCTCGTGGATGACTTAAGCTTATAATTTAGTTATTTTTGTATAAACTCAAAATAACGAATTTATACTATTACAAACATCAGAAGTGTAAACAGTTATACAAATTCTGAATTATAAAAAAGTTATACCAATTGTATTATACAAATTTCGAACTATACAAAGTTGAGCCGCGTAATTATAGATAAAAGTAAGACGCAGATTGTAACTATGACAAACTATAACTATGTTAAGTAATTAATTAATATATGTTGCTTATACGCGTAATTTTTTCAAAAATTAAAGCCTTGAGCACTTGGTACAAATGACTTGGCTGGCGTAGTAGTTACAAGTGGGGCCCCAAGGCTGCTAGTTGCTCTTTTTCCTCTTAGCACCTCTTTCTACTTATTTATTTCAATTTAATTTTTTATTTTTCTCTCTATGTTGATTGTACTTTTTTCCCTTTATGCCCTTTTGTTGACTTTTTCTATACAAAATTTTATTTAAAAAACTTTTCCTCTTCCTTTTTTTCTTTATTAATAATAATTTTTAAATAATACATAAATATATCTTTTGACTTAGTTTTAAATTATATTTATGTTCTTCAACTTTTTGTGTGCATAAATAGATACTTAGATTTGTATAAAGTTGAATAAATAGACACACATGTCGTACATGATATTCTACGTGTCATTTTTTCATCATACATGGTGTCCTATGTGTATAATAACATGCAATACTAATGTGTTTATTTGTTCAACTTTATACAAGTTTAAGTATCTACTTGTACATACCCAAAGTTAAAGGACATAAATATAAAATGAGATCAAGTTAAAGGGCACATTTATGTATTATGCCTAATTTTTATTATAGTAGTTTTATTGACTTTTTTCGCTATGATATTTAAATATGATTGTCTTTCTTAACACAAATGTTAAATTTATGCACTTATATTTTGTAATTGATAGCTAAAGGAACACCCACAATCTTAAAATCCCGAATCTGCCATTTTTGGTGACTCAACTCACAACTTTGGGTTGAAAGTAAGGGGTGCTTACAATTCCCTCTCATTTACATAATATATAATACATGTTAAAGATACAAAAAATGTAAGCAAATAATTCAAATGTTTTTTTTTTTTTTTTGTATTTATCATTGTATATTCACCAAGTTACATGTCTTCAGTGTCACCAGAAATCCCCACAAGAACAGCAGCCCTGCTTAAAATGATGAAATCTGTAGTTATCTCTTATTATGAGTTCTCGATTTGTAGTCTTCGAGATATGTTTCATTGTCGTATGACAGTCCAAACAAATCCTAATGTTCTTGAACACACGTATAGTGGTTCCCTTAGGTAAGTTCAATAGGCCAAAGCAAACTGCTAACCGTTCACTGTGAAATAAGCATTTCTCTTTCGTAACCCTACCGAGTTCTCGAGTTGTTTTGTTCTCAATCTTTTGCATCAGATTATCCAATCTCGAATATACTTTTGGCGTATCTATATGTCTGGTATCACCAGAAAAGAATGTATGAATCTTTGCATTCACCTCCAACCAGCTACAACCGGGTTCCTTCTGGACTGACTTAGACTTCATCAGCTCTCTTTGATTGAGTGCATCCCTTACCTTGCCTGCTTCAACATACATGTTCGAGAGAGTGACATAAACTGATGCATCACCAGGGTCGTGCTCTAATATTTTACTGGCCGCCATCTCTGCCATTTCAAGGCAACCGTGAAACCTGCAACCTGCTAGAAATGGTCTCCAGATTGGAGCATTAGGTTCAATTGGCAGCTGGTTTATGAATTCGAGAGCATCCTCTAACTGCCCTGATCTACTCAGAAGGTCAACCATGCAGCTATAGTGATTCTCTTCAGGTTGAATTCCGTAATCTCTAGTCATAGACTCAAACAACTCTTTCCCTTGTTGAACTAAACCACAATGGCTACAAGCAGAAATAACCGCAAGGAAAGTGAAACTAGTTGGTAATATCCCTTTCTCTACCATCTTTTCAAACAAGAAAATAGCCGTCATTGGATTACCATACTGTGAATAAGCTTTAATCATTGAATTAAACGTCACATCATCTGGTTCAAATGTTAGACAGAAAACCTTCTCAGCGTCCTCTAAGTTACCACATTGTGCATATGTTTCTATTAATGAACTCGCCACATGCAAGTTTGCCCCAAACTTCCCCTTAACTACCCAAGAATGCACCTGCCTGCAGATTGCAAGGGATGGAAGTAACGAGCAGGCCCTCAGAGTAAGTGAACATGTATATTCATCACAAGCAATATCATTATTTAGCATCTTACGGAACATCTCCAATCCGGAACCAACCTCACCGCTGTGAACAAGGCTGGTTATCACTGCATTCCATGATGCACAAGATGCTACACGTCCCATTTCCTTGAGCTGTTTTCCAGCATTACCCAGTTCTGCACATTTTGAGTACATCTCTATGATGGCAGTCCCGACAAATACCTTTGAGATCATTCCATTCTTAATTGCCTGGGCATGAAGTGCGCAACCATAATCATGATATTCTGCAGAAGCTGCACATGAAAGGGCTACAGAGTAGGTGTATTCATTAGGTTCAGTATTGTTCTTTCTCATCAAACAGAATTGTGTCAATGCCTTATCGAAAGCCTTTTGACGGTAAAGTCCAGATAAATATGCAGTCCAAGATATATGGTTCTTACTAGCGAGTCCTTCGAACAAATTCTCAGCCTCCTCAATCATTCCAAAGTTGATGTACATCGTCAAAGCTGAATTTCCAACCACTGTAAGCGACATAAATTCCAGTTTTACAATATGAGCATGCAACTGTTTTCCTACTTGAACAGACTCACAAGCAGATAACAATATCGAGTATGTATAATGGTTTGACACGATATCTAGAATATCACCCATCTTGACAAAGAAAGCAAAGGCTTCAGATTCCATTCCATTGCTTACATACCCAGAAATCATGCTATTACACGAAGCCACATCAACGTAAGACAAACTACCAAATATCATCTCAGCACTTGCCATTTCACCACACTTTGCATACATATTAAGAAGGGCTGTAGCTACAAACATATCGAACCAAATCCCCGTCTTAATTATGAAAGCATGATATAATTTTCCAAGCTCAAAACATCCTTCACTACTACAATACTTCAACTGCTCAATCACATATTCCTCATCCATGTAATTGCTAGCACGATCAAACCTGGACTCTCCTAATAACTCATCCGTTACATCGAAATTCCCATTGCTTTCCATAACCATTTCACCTCTATCTACACATTCAGTAACACACAGATCTGCAACTGAAATTCTAGTTCTCTTAGCAATTTCATCAAGCAGTTGGCGTGCAGCAACTAATTTGAGAACAGACACTTTATTTGAAGAATATATGTATTTTCTCCGATGGCCATTCACAGTTAAAGGTAAAGAACAAAACGTTAAGCTACTCATTTCGAGCTTCAAAAATTCACCCAAAAATTTGAGCTAATAGAAATACTAAAATTGGAGCATAGTGTAGATACGATGGGTGTTTTGGTAAATTAACTTAATACATCCATGAATCATGATAGAGATCAATTTTCAGCCGTCCATTTATATTCTTGTAAAAGATAACATAACCAGAAGCGTGCAATCAGCAAAGGCGTATGGATTTTGCATCTGTTCTATCTCAAAAGCCAGTTAACAATTTTCATTTTCCTCAAAACCTAAGAGAGTTAACTTCAAGATTTGTTCGCAGAATTGAGTATGGAAGCTTTGCGGTACCTAGACGAATGTGCTTCTCGAATAGTCTAGGTAGCTATTATTGGAAGAAGAGGAAAAAATACAAACATATATTGGTTAAGGCAAGTCGAAAAGAGTCTCCGTATGAAGTTTTAGGGGTATCTTCATCAGCGACCGCCGATGAAATCAAAAAGGCATATCGCAAACTTGCTCTCAAGTATCATCCCGATGTTAACAAAGAGGTAAAAAATTTGAATTTTAGTCATTTCTGTGGCATGATTTGTTATTTTGCTCTAGAGAAAGAAATGTTTCTGAATCGAATTTAGCCATTTCATAGCGTTCAGCGCTTTCTCTGTTTCTGATTAAAACATTCAGAAATCCACATTTCCTCATTTTGGATTGTTGTCAGAGAAAATTTAACCGGAGTAAACTGCTGTTACTATTCTGTATCTGTTGAACATAAATGCAATTGAGGCTAGACTGGTATATACTTTCGTGTGGTCATTTAGCTTGGTGATTGTTGTCACTGAACTATTCTCTTGATTGATAAAATTGATATTTTGCATAGGCTTAAAGCAATGCTTCTATGTGATCAAATTGCTGCTCATCTATGCTATATATATCACACAAATATTTGCAGAAGTGGTGATAGCTAAAATGTCTAAAGTTGTTTAGATGTGTTGGTATATGACATAACACTGTTTACTGTTTGAAACAAGAAAAGAAGAAAGGTGGAGATGATTAGGGATCGAAGTCTTGAATGTGGATTCCTCTCGACTTCTATACTAGTGGTTTGTCTTTATGTATGTCCTTTACCAGTTTTTGGCAGTTAAGGGTTGAAGAAGTGTAGCAACTTATTCACTGCTTTATTTTGTTCTACGAGTTAACTTTTATCCCTATTGGATCGAGGCTGAGTTTTGCTGAGCACTTCCTGTTGATAGTGCTATCTCAGCTCTTAGCCTTGTGAGAATTCATAAAATGAAGAAAGCTAAGACTCTTTAACCTCGGGATAACTATATTGTCGTAGAAAAGACGACATTTGTCATTGTTGCGTATAGCTGTAGTGGTTCAGCAGTATAACCATCCAATGCTTGCTTTGTATCTCACTTGTCCAAGGGCCAGGATTAGCTCTAGAAATAACAAAATATGTTAGTCTAGCGACAGAAATTCCATATATAGTGCAACACAATTTATTTTACTTTAGGAAATCAAGGCATCATATGTTAAAAGGGAAAATGCATGAGTATTCCCAACCTATGCCCGAAATCTCAGAGACACGTATACTATACTAAGATCCTATTACCCTTGAACTTATTTTATAAATAATTTTCTACCCCTTTTCGGCGTACGTTGCACTATCTTCTGGGCCCAGTTTGTCAAGTTATCTGGTTGATGGTGTCACGTAGGTCGAAAATGGTAGAAAATTATTTATAAAATAAGTTCAGGGTTCTGACATTTCCGGCAGGTTGGGGGTACTAATGCGTTTTCCCTATGCTAAATTACCTTTTCCTTTTACAATGCATATTCCTTGTTGGCAACAGGAAAGAAAAAAGAAAAACAGATTGCCCTCAAGTTAAAACAGGGATAGGAACTAAAACTTCTCTTCCTTTCAAATGAACAAAACCTATTTTTAATGAAGTACTTCTCCATATTCGTTTGATGTCTTTCTGTATAGCAAAATGCTCAAGAAAAGTTTATGAGGATTAAGCATGCATACAACACACTATTGAACTCCAAAACCAGGAAGCGATATGATTCAAGAAGTGACACCTCAAGTTATTCATATTATAGTGGAGCAGAACGAAATAGAAGTGCTGCAGATGAAGAAGACTTTTATAGCTTTGGTAAAACATCTTTTCTAATTGTGATATTTGTTGCTGACTTATTCTTATGTTTTGTTAGTATGCGTGATTGCTTATGTCTAGACATATAAAAAGATAGTTTTCTACAAATAGTCCTTGGCATAGCCTCATAGTAAAGCAAAAGTGGTTTTATCTGGCCATCTCAAAGTCAGGAGATGGTTCAAAACCTCTATCTTTCTGTCCTGAAAAAGTACTAGATAACTCTTATAAGAATTATAACATGAATGGTTAAAGCATCTGTCATTCATCAATTAATGAACTAGAGTGTGTAATCTCATATGCCTCCAGTTTCTTGATTGAACTGTAAAGTTTATGAACGAAAGCATTTAGGTTGGACTTCTGGGGGATACATTTGCTGACTTTATAGGCACCAGCTCAAATAGTAGAACGAAAATCTTACTTTATGAGGATTGAGGTCTTACTTTTACCATGACGTTTAGCTCTTCAGGCTTCCCTCACTCCCCAGACTTCTCCAGACAAACAGCACGGGTGACGGGGGTTGTGGATGTCAAATCCACCACAGAACCTGAATTATGTAATAGAGTTGGATGTTTGAACCCAATGTTGAATATTGTTTGTGATACCTCAAAATAGTTACATGACACAAATATCTTTGAATGTAGCATTATTTCCATATACAACATCCAAGTATAAGGCCAGTATTAAGTGTTCAAGAGGTTTCACCGACCATATTCATGCTAAGAAACTGTATGTTAAAAAGAATGCTCAAAACGAAACAAAAAACAAGAGCAAGAAAAATAAAACAGAAATGTACGTTAAACTATGCAGTAAGGCATTTTTTTTTTTGCTTTACTTTCTTATGTTTAACCCCTTCATGCTGCAGGTAGCTTTTTCAAGGATGCTCAAATAAGCATAGGTAGATTATAGCTAAAGATACAGTATCCATTATTGTCTACTATGCTAGGATATTTATTCATTTATAGTTTGTCTTGCAGTTGAACGAGTCATGTGCTCAAGTCTAATTTCTTTCTGCAGCGGACTTCTTTAAGGATCTCCAAGAAGAATTTCGGAATTGGGAGGCAAATGTTGCTTCCACCGGAAAACCAAAGAGTTTATGGGAAGAATTAGCTGTAAGGATTTAATAAATTCAACTTATGAGAAAGAAAAACACAATTAACAAATCTAGAAAAGATAAATTCAACTTACTTTCCACGCGATAAAGAAAGAATCAGAGTTTTCAATTTGATTGTTGACAGGAAATTGGAGAAGAATTTGTTGAGTTTTTAGAGAAGGAGCTGAATATAACTGATGCAGATGTAGAAGACGAAAACAACAAGGAGAGACCCCAGAAGGGCAATGCACAATCTGGAACTAGTAACGAAAAACAAATGAGAACAGATAAAGATAACAGTATAGAAGAAAATATTGATGAGATTGAAGCAGCTCTTGCCCAATTGAAAAAGGAATTAGGACTATGATGGCACTGAATCGATACTAGCAAAGAAGAGCAATGAAATATTGAACATCTTTTTGGTTGTGCCTGGCTGCAACAAAAATGGTTCACCTACCAACTGAAAATGAAAAAGGGTTTGTTTTCTTTTCCTTGAACACCTGCTGTGATTGACATTTTCTATAGTAGCCAAGGAGAACTGTCTGCTGCATCTTTTGACGTCTAAGAAATAGCTAGTATAATTGATGCTCAGACGAATACAATGATTTTGGTGTTTCACATGTGAGGTTTAATAGCAAACAGGAAGATACTTCTTATTAATTCTTGACGATGGGATGATCGGTATAGTACTCCTTAAACTACTACCATATGATGTTCATGGAGCGATCAGGTTTCTGCACAGTTCAGTTTTGTGTTGGTTATTTGGACTATAGCTTACTCAAGCACATGAAAAAATGGTCAATCCTTATTTAAGTGTTCCATATTTTTCTGGCAAAAATTAGTAAGAGTGTTTCTTATGAAAACAAAGGGTGAAAAATTGGACTTATTTATATTAAAATAAGAAAAAATTACGTAACTAGGCAAACATGTGATATTATTTACCTACACAACTATAGTTCGGAAGAATTACAATTTATAGTTATAAGTTAGGATTTTATCGCTATTTGTGAAATTAGGTCTTAGGCCTAACTCACACCCCAAAAGCTAGCTCAAAGGGAGGAGGATTGCCCAAGTCTTATAAAGAGTCCACCCATCTCATTAATCACCGATGTGAGACTTTTGTCATTCTTTAACACCCCACCTGGGCAATTTTAATTTTGGGGATCCCAACATCGGGTGAGACAGGCCCTGCTCTGATACCATGTGAAATTAGGTCTTAGACCTAACTCACACCCCAAAAGCTAGCTCAAAGGGAGGAGGATTGCCCAAGCCTTATAAAGAGTCCATCCATCTCATTAATCACCGATGTGAGACTTTTGTCATTCTTTAACACTATTTCCTCTCTCCTCTCTCCTCTTTTCTTTTCTCTCTAGCTCGCCTCTCTCCTCTCTCTCTCTCTTTCATATGTAACTCGCCTCTCTCAGCTCCCTAGTCCCTGCCCCTGCGGAAGTTAGTCCTAGGAATGTTGAAGGGGCTAAGAGCATATATGAGCCGGTAGAAGTATCATAGCATTTGTAACATATTTCCAAACCACCTTCATTTACTCAAAGGCTAAAGAAGAAAGTTGAGGATGGTAAGTTTTTGAATTCAGCTTATGTTTGTTTTCTTGAGTTTATCAGACGTAATTATTATCTGTTCCTTAATTTTTGCACACCTATCTTTATTCTAGTGTATCTCATGTCATTTTGTCAATCGTCAAAACTACATAGAACCAAACCCATTTGAAATAGGAAAAGAAATTACAATAGCAGAAAAAAATCGTCACTAATTAATTATTTTTTTAATCTGTAGTGTCATATTGTGAGGATTATTATAATAAAGCCCAACATAATTTTTTGAAAAGAACTAATATCATATTGTGGGGTTTATAGGTCCCAACAATACATTACATTAATAATATCATATTTTAGGGGTTACACCAATAATCTCAAAAAATCTCCAAAAATTCAAATTTCATTTTGTGGCCATGGTCATAGAGGTTTTAAAAAAAAACATTGTAATTATGCTCATGGTATGCTAATCGTAGTGTTTTTAGAAACCACCGCAATTTTATTAGATGTTTTCTTAGCACATATATTATTTTGAAGTGACAGAGTAACTACTCAATTTGAGATTTTGACCCAATACCTACATAGTAGAAGATATATGTCATTTAGAAACAAAAGATATTGTCTATATTCGTGAAAACATATATACTGTCTATTGCTTGTGAAAGAATAAAAGTGTGACAATACTTAGTGTTGCAACTCACGAGCAATGTATAAACTAAGATTGATAAACTAAGATTGATATATGTTTTTTTTTTTTTGTTTCTCAGTAGGTATTTGGATTGCACGATCCATTTAAGGGTTGCACTATGATTTTTCTTCATATCCAAGCTCGAACTTGAAACCTCTAGTTGAAGGTGGAACAATTTCATTGCTGCACTATAACCCAGTTTGGTAGATTGATTTGTAGTTTGTTAACTCTTTTTTAACAGGTTATGTGTTCCTCTTTTCCCTAGCCAAAACATAGTGTGGAATACATATCCTTTCATCGAGCCACATAAATGGACTATTTGTATTCCTTTCGTTATTGTTTCGTTTTTTAATTTGTTTGTGTTGTTATTTTTCTTTTTCTTATCTGTTATACAAAGAATGTTTTTTTCTTTTTTTTTTTAATTTTGTGGTAGCTCTTTAATTCTAACTTTTCATATGACATATTTAAAAATATAAGATTAAATGACATTTTGATACATTCCATATATATTAGTTTAGGACCGCACATACAAATTACAAAATTCATTATCAAGATAAGTTACTATTATGATGATAAAGCTGTGTGACTTTTATCATTATAGTGATTAGTGAATACAATTCATTTAATTTCAAGTGACAATGTGCTTTATCTTTACAGCCATAAAATTAAATGAATTTTGAAATGGATAACGGGTTGTAAGTTGTAAATTGTAATAGTTCAATTAATATAGCTTAACCAAAAATAGTTAATGATTTTATTATCATAGCAGTAATATAGTTGATATTAACTTCAAACTATATTGGGATACATTTCTAAAAATACTTATTTTAAAAATAGTTTTGTAATTTAATAATTTTTTTTTAAAAAAAATACTTTAATTGAGAAGTAGTTTGTGTTTGATTAATCATTTTGAAAGTTTTTTGAACAAAATTAATGCTTGATCAAGCTTTTAAAAAGTATTCTTTAAAAAAATTTCTCAAAAATATTTATTAAATAGCTTCGATATTCCGAATAAAGTACTTATTTTCTCTTTAAAAATTGGCCAAATACCTTATTTATTTATTTTTGGAAAAAACTTTTGGCCTCCTAAACATGTGTTTATGTGCATGTATATACACTTATAAGTTAAAATTGGTTCACAGAGACATGATGCCCTCTTATATCATCCATTTTTATTTGTTGTAAAGTTCTTTCGTCGAGTGCGCGATCATGACAGGACTCGAGGAAGAAGCCCCGGCTAACTCCGTGCCAGCAGCCGCGGTAAGACCGGGGGGGGGGGGGTTTCTTTCGTTAGTTAAGCCACCTTTTTCTAAAAAGGATTGTAGCAATTCTGGTTTGACACTATTTGGAATGGCTCTCTCATATTGAGAAATTCTGTCTAGTGGCATTCGATGTGTTTTTCGAAAATTAATTTGACTAATTTTTAAAATTAACTTAGATTAAATTAATCGATATTTTAAACAAAAAATTTAAATATTCAAAAGTTAAACGAAAAATACTATAAATTGCAATAATTTATATATCAATATAATAAAAAAATATATCATAAAATATTAATCAAAGTGTTTATAATTTGACACTAAAAAAAGAAATTATAACAATAAAAAATAAACGAGAAATAATATATATTACGTTTAATCTTAAACTTAAGTAATCCTAAATTGAAGAATGGGAAAAAAATTAAGTGAAAACGGAGAGGGGCCTTGATCTCGAATTTAATTGCAATAATTAGGCCGTGCAACTCCTTCCTAGACGCTAGAGGTATTAATTAATTATTTCAATAACTTCCCCTTTTTTTTGTTGTTATTAAAAATGTTAAACTATAAATCAACAGCATATAATTAAATACCTACGTAATCTTTTAGGACAGTTAAAGAAATAAAGAAGATGTTAGATAATTGACCCATTACACATGATTCATGAGCTTCATTAAATATCTTTATATTATATATATACACAGGTACTTTCCATGTACGGTATACAGTTAATTTATATTTTATATGATGTAAAAATAAAAAATGTGACAAGTATTTAAGAACGGAGTAGAGGGAGTTGATAAAAAAAAATTGATTATGGTCAAAGGGAGCCTTCATGTGATCACTAATCTGGATTTAGAGATATTAACTACTCCTTACCTAATCTGCCATCCAAATCGTTCAATTCATTAACAAATCAATAATAGAATCCTGGTAGACCATGATAATTATGGTTTTCTATACCTAAAACAGCCCTCTAATTTTGACACTAATTATCATGTGATCTTTCAATAATTATCTTAACTAATATTACAAATCATATTTTATCTTATCTTAAACCAAAAGGAGTACTAGGCGTCAACCACCTTCGAAATAAAAATAAAAGTTTAATTATGTCTAACATGTAAAAAGGATATGTAACACTATCTTTAATTATCGGTAAAAACAACTGAAGAAACCTTACCCCAGAACAAGAACCAGGTTCTTGTAAGTTGCTTTTAAGTAAAGACACAAATACTTATTGAATTAAAAACCTTCCTCACTCAAGGAAGGAAAAACCTCATTTTATTAATTCAACTATAAGATTTTGTGATTACAACTCAATAATCAAAAGTCTTATCTCTACTACCTCCCTCGATTGACTCCAATCGATCTCTCCAAAAGGCCAAACCCACCTTTTGTTACAACTCTCACCAACACTCAACCCTATAAAGAGCCAAACCCACCCTTTGTAAAATAAACTGTAAATTACAATCAAAACAAAACAAGACAAACAGTTCTACACGTTAAAAACCTTCTCACTCAAGAATGTTTTAAACGTAGCAATCCTATCAATCTTGAAGACTTCAGTTTGATGAATAATTCTCCCTTTTCTCTCTGTGTGAAGTCTTGTTATTCTTCATCTGCATCGTCCTCTTCTTATAGAGTTTCTTTTGCCTTGTACAATCCTTATCAGATAAGGTAAGGAAGTTATTGTTAAACAAGGATTCCCTTTTTAAAGTACAATCCTTATTATATACAACTTCCTTCCTTAATAATATATTTAAGGTTTTCCTTATTTGTATCAACTTATACCTTTAATATATTATTTTTGGCTTTGACAAATAACTCTATTTTCTTGATTACTTGGCTGACCCATTTTACTCGAACTTGGACTCGAGCTTGGCTTCTTTTGCTGCGTACATTTATTACTGATTATTTGCGCTTCTTGTCTATCATCAAAACATGAATTATCGATTCTATCATATTCTATCATATTCCCCCTTTTTGATGAAGACAAACAAATCTTTCTGTGTGATGCATGCGCAAATACTCTTCCCCCTTTTGGCAAATAAAAAAGAATCCAACAGCGGCTGATCAAAACCAAATATCATCCATAGCAACAATTGAAGCGCAGCCAGTTGAGCATAAAACAGAGTTTAAATAGCTAAGAGAACCAGGTTCACACAAGATGCTTTTTCAATTTGAAGGTTGTCCAGGCTTGGTTGAAGCAGAAGCCAGCATATCCAGAACTCTGTCAACTCTTGCATTGTTAGCAAGTTGCTGCTGCACCAACTGATCTTTCAACCTGTGAATTTCAGCATTTGAAGTGTGGAGTTCAGCACGTAACTTCTGGTTTTCTGACTCAAGAGTTGCATATTTTTCTTCAGCTACTTTGAGTTCCCTGAGTAATTGACCAACAGGACCAGATGTACGTGGAGAAGCATTTGCAACCTGCTCCGACTCCATGGGAATACCACAATCAGCAAGAATGGTTTGAGTGAACATATCTGCACGAGTTAAAATCCTGCCTTCTCCCAATGGTACTTCAAATGCATCAAACACTCTAGTTAACAGATTTCCAAAAACTTCAATTCTTTGTCATCCATCAAAACTACAAACATCATGTTTTCTCATTCCCCAAGAATTTCCCCCTTTTTGATGATGAGTAACTATGCATATGCCTATCCACATTATATAATTTCCCCCTTTTGGCATCATTGAAAACCAATAACCAAAGAACTCGAATAACATTCAATGAGTGCACTATCATTTTTAACTCATAGCCACTTGGGCAACACTTTCAAGTACACTTCTGCTAACAAAATGGTTAGTTAATCTGAGGATATTAGTCATCTTACACTCATACACAATTAATATCTTCAATGAGAAACGAAATAAACAAATATGTACCAGTTTATGCCCTTAATCAAAAACATATAACATCATGAGTATGAGACAGACATAAGCACATCAAAGAGTCAAAATAGTATAAAATTTGAGGATAAGGATTGAGACAAAGATTACTAAAGTGAGGAAGAAAGGGATGTTTACTGCCATTGATAAAAAATATTTTTTAGTATGCCCATTGTGCACCAGCTTCTTTATTCTGATCAGTTTTCTTAGAATGTGAAATTACATCAAGAGAAACATGAGATACATCATCACCTTTTTTTTTTAACACTACTCCGTAACATTTTCATTCCTCCATGATTTTCTTCCTTTTTTTATAGCCTTTTTCTTGATGACAACTTTGAAGGAATACTAACTATCAGTAAGAGATTCATCACATTTTGGTGCACAAAGAGATGTGTTTATCAATAATGAAAGCAAACAACAATTTATTTCTGTGAGAATTGTTCCCCCTGAGAGATAGAAAAGTTATACACTTGGAATGGATGAAATATCAATTTGGAGTTTGTGAACCTGGTTCAGATGTGGGTGGTAAAGCAAGGTTCCCCCTAAATTAAAGCATGAGTGACTTCAATACTGAGATTTTAATCATTAGAGCAGTTTGGGATTGAACGATGCTTATTGTCAAAGAGGGTTCTTGGTGATCTTTATGAAAGTTGAATTTTTGATGATCGACCAGGTTCATTAGTGCTTATGTTTGACCCAAACTCAGGAAATTAATGCATTTGAAAAAGGATGGTACATACCTGAGTATTACAGAGAAACCAGGTTCCCCTTTTTTTTGTGTTTCTCCGTGATTTACTTAATGGTGTTAGCAAAGAGTAGAGATAACATCCGCAAACTTTCTAAGCATTGTTTGAGATGTGAATTGAGTGTGTACCTGTTACAGTACGAGGTTGAGTTAGCAGATATTCATTGTATAATTACTCAAGCGTAAGATTATTCTTTTACTAGCCAATTATTAAAGGAAATCATGATAATGCATCAACTTGTTTCGATAACATCATGCTTTGACTGATTTTTCTCAAGTTCTTCATATTCAAGGCCTTCACAAGAATGTCGCATCATCATATTCTCCCAGATCAAATAAATCTCAAGCTGATTCACAGAGAACCAACCCTTGTCAATTTTTAATACCTTCCAATGAACAACAAGGACCATGTTCACACAACAAAGTTCCCCCAAAGGTGTGCCATACTCTTACTGTCTCGATTGCTCTAATATTCCCCCAATCTCTAGAACCATAGATAAGTAGTAATTCATGTTGCAGGTGCATCAATGATTGTTAGCTGTGCACCAGGTTCATATGCAGTGTTCCCTAAATTTGCATCATCAAAGATGTTTGATATCATGTCACTTTCTTCAACTCTTTTTTTTTCATTTTTCTCATCCTTTTCAAGGAATAAACTGCCTCCTTGAAAATCAAAGAGCGAGAGGAAATTTTCTACCATTTTTAGCACCATTTTGGAGCATGCACTATTAATGTACCAAGTTGGCCTTTTCCCTTTCACCTTCACCTGAAACACTAGTCAAAGATTAGTCTTGGGAACCCAGATTAGCTTGGGCCCCTTTATGTGAGTAAAAGGATGAATAAGATTTCTTCTAGCCCATAAAGGCAAATAAGAAAATCTTTTATTTGGAGCATTTTTATTTCGAACCAGGTTCTTAGCCGTATCAGTCTTTTCCTTTTTGGTGAACTTAACATTTTTCTGAAAAGCCTCAAATAAAGCTTTACATTGATTTTTTAAATGACCTGAGTTTCCACAACGAGTGCATAAACTTTTAGACATGTGAATAGTGTGTGACACAAGATTATTCTGTTTTTTAAAACCTATCCCAATTCGACTAGTGGTTTGCTTTTCTTGAATCTGAGTTAAAATTTCAGGGGACCTGGTCCATCTAAGATTTCTTTCCAGATCCAGTTTGGTATGATCAAGATTTTCTTGTAGCAACCTATTCCTTTCTATTAAAGCTTGATATTTATGGCTAACAATTTTATTTTTTCTTCTAGAGCTAATTGAAGTTCACTAGCAGAGTTTTTGCCCTTGTGACTTAACTCTGAGATTTTAATCTGTTCTTTTAATTTATTTTGAAGAAAGTGATTGTGTTTCTCAAGATTGTCATTGACTTCTCTTAAAGATGCATAGTTTTCCATCACTTGTTCTCTTTCAGAATTGACAGACTGATATGCATCTATAAGAGTACTCAATAAGGACTCTAGTTCCTTTTTAGAATATGATTCAATATTTACTTTGATGTGATGAAAACTTACCTTGCTTTGTTTGTCATCTTCTTCAACATCTTCAGAATCTGTTTCAGCATGAGTGCAAGAAAATCATATTTATTTGATTGTTCTATTGCAAGTAGTGACTGATTTTCGAACCCTCCATCCTCAAATTCTTCTTCAGATAAGTCCCCCATAGCGGCAAAGGCTCTTCTCGTTGAAAGATCCGCTTCTTGATTGGTCATTCTTATATTTGTGGGAATATACTTATCATTGTTGATGTCTTTGCCCTTCTCAAAGTTTGCCTTTTTCTGCTCTAAAGCCCAAAGTGGACAGAATTTGATGAAGTGATCTCGGCTCCCACACTTATGACAAACCTGGTCTTTAGTGCTTTCAGATGGTTTTTGAGAAGTTTTCTTTTGAAAGGCCTGCCCTCTCTTTAGCATTCTGGTGAACCTTTTGGTTATGAGGGCAATATTTTCATCTTCAAAATCATCTGATGTAGTAGCCTTTAGAACCAGGTTCCTTTCCTTCCTTTTCCCTCCAATTTCCTTTTCTTGGTTTTTCTTGAGTTCGTATGTGATGAGATTACCAATCAACTCATCCATGGCCAGTGAGTCTAGGTCGCGGGCTTCAGTGATAGCCTCGACTTTACTTTCCCAAGTTTTAGGAAGTACACTCAAGAGTTTCCTTACTGCCTTTCCATTAGGAACTATCTCTCCCAAGGAGTACATCTCATTGATGATGGAGGTGAACCTGGTGTGCATGTCTTGAATAGTCTCCCCTTCTGCCATCCTGAATAGCTCATATTGCCTGTTCAAGTTATCAATTTTGGACTTCTTGACTTGTGTTGTTCATTCATGAGCGGTTTGTAGTGTTTCCCATATGGCTTTGGCATCTTGACACGACGAGATTCGATTATATTCGTCTGGTCCTATGCCACAGATCAAAATTTTCTTGGCTTTGGCATTGTTTTGGATTGCAAGCTTGTCTTCAGTATTCCATTCTTTTCTTTCCTTTGGGATTTTGGTGATTCCATCAGTTGCGGTTTTCATAGGTATGGTTGGGCCATCTAGAATTTCTCCCCATAGATCAGGGTTTTCGCCAATAAGATGGTCCATCATACGATTTTTCCACCATCCATAATATTTGCCATTGAACAGTGGTGGTCGTGTTTGTGAAGCTCCTTCTTGTGGGGTAGGTGGTGCTGCCATTGAGTCTTTTCAAGATGTGAATCTTTTAGCGAAAAGACCTGCTCTGATACCAATTGAAGAAACCTTACCCCAGAACAAGAACCAGGTTCTTGTAAGTTGCTTTTAAGTAAAGACACAAATACTTATTGAATTAAAAATCTTCCTCACTCAAGGAAGGAAAAACCTCGTTTTATTAAGGCAAAAGTATTCATTACCCCCCTGAACTTGAAGCTTTTTATACAATGTACACCTAAACTTTATTTTGTTTTAATTACCCCCCTGAACTTGCTTATTCATCCTACACGTACATCTTTTCCGTCCACTCAATATGATCGTGTCTACACGCGCATGACACGTAGATAAATAATTTACCACCTAGATAAATAATTTGCCACCTAGATAATTATTATGTTACCTAGATAATACCGACCTTCAAATGTAAACTTCTGAAAGAAGCTTCTCGATATTCTCTGAACCTCTCTTTGATCTTCCCTAAACCTATCTTTGATCTTCCCTAAACCTCTCTTTGATCTTCCCTAAACCTCTGACGAAAGTGTAATCGACAAAGTAACGAGTAGATTTGTGCCATTAGAGAGTTCGTGAAGTGTTTGGTCGATTTTCTCTAAACCTCTCTTTGATTTTCCCTAAATCTGTCTTTGATTTTCTCTAAACCTCTCACGAAAGTGTAATCGACAAAGTAACGAGTAGATTTGGCAAGTGTATTCGACAAAGTAACGGTAGATTTGTGCCAGTTGCAGTTCGTGAAGTGTTTGGTCGTTTTTCTTTGGATCTTGTCTGAAATTGTGTCTACAAGTAAGTGATTATCCACTCGATTTCGCGTAGTCTTGATGTATTGTTGTCTGTTTTCTTTACTTTTTCATACATATTTTGCCTATTTTGCCTATTTCATTTAACGTTTCGCCATAGTTTCCGATTAAGTTTCCGATTAGGGGTCTAATACTTTTCAACTAGAATTTTCACTTAATGAATGTATTATTATGAAGCTTTTTACCTTATTCATGCATGAAATTTAGGCTTTTTTGGTAAAATTAAGGTTCTAAGTATTAGGGTTTCTGGTATTGTTAAATGGTGGGGTATTTTATAATTGGCAGCCTTTATAATTTGTTTAAGTATATTGTGTGGGATGCCTATTGTATGTTGTTGAGTAATACATCTACTATCCTAAGTACCAATTGTTGCTTATGTTTTGGTGTTATTATATATGTTTCGATTTTTTTGCTTGCATTGTACAATATACTGATTATTATTGTGGTTATAGGTTGACACTATGACTAATAAGTACCTCAATTTAAGGTTCAAATTTGGGGGTATGTTGGTGAGTGAGGTAGGTCCAGTATATGTTGGGGGTAGGACTGAATATGTAGACAATGTGGATGAAGATCATTTATCAATTCCTGAACTTGCAGATTATGCTAAGTCTTTTGGGATTAGTAAGTTAGGAAAAACATATGCAGCTCCATCTCTAGGGGGTGATTTGGTGGAATTGAAAAATGACATGGACATTTGTAGCATGGCATTATTTATGCATGATGGGGACACAATAGATATTTATGTGTGTGATGGCACTATTTTGGATGATGTGGGTCCCAGTGAAGGTCAAATTAGTCAATCTTTAAGTCAAGTGGTTGAGTCTTTTAATTCACATGGGGAATCTCTAACTGCACAACCAAAAAAATCAGATCTAGGTTTAGGTTCCTCTTCTTCCTTTCCAGCTACTGAAAGACTTGAAAATGATGGGATTGCAAGGGTCGAACAAGAATGCCAACAAG
This sequence comes from Solanum chilense, assembly GCA_032847665.1. Classification (NCBI taxonomy): domain Eukaryota; kingdom Viridiplantae; phylum Streptophyta; class Magnoliopsida; order Solanales; family Solanaceae; genus Solanum; species Solanum chilense. The sequence continues at coordinate 11,586,244 of CM064971.1, read as the reverse complement.
AAAGTGATGATGATTATTCTTCAATAGATTGGACTGATACTGAAGAAGAAGTTGAACCAACTATCCAACAAGGAACTGAACCTTCTATTCAACAAGAAGTTGAGCCAATTACCCAAGAAAATGCAGAGGAAGACATAGACAGTGATTCTGTCTGTTCTGACCAGTCTATTGACTATGGTAATGATGTGCATGAGGAGTTGAGAATTGTTAAGGAAGATGTGAGAAAACTTAGAGAAAGAAGAAGGAAAAACCAAAAGGTTTTTTAGGTGAAGTTGGATTTGATGAAGGGTATGAGGATATTGAAAAAGGGAAAAAGAATTTCAAGGGTAAGCTAACAGAGGATGAGCCATACTATGACAGTTCTGACTGTGATAGTTTTCAAAGTGATGAAGAAGAACCTGTTTCTGATGATGAACTTGAAGGAGGGAGTTTAAGGGGGAGAAAGAAGAGTAATAGGGTGGTATATGATTCTTCTTGTGATATTGTAATATGGCAGTGTGGTTTGATATTTGAAAGTGTAAAGCAATTTAGAGAGGCAGTTACAAAATATGCTATAAAAAAAGGAGTTGAGTTAGATAAGTATGTGAATGAGAGTACTAGAGTGAGAGTGAAGTGTAAAAGTGGTTGTCCATGGCTGTTGTATGCAAGCAAGGAAGGAAGGAGTGAGAACTTTACTATCAAGACATACAATCCAAGGCACAAATGTACCAGGACCACCAATAATATTTTGTGTAATTCAAAGTTCTTATGCAAGTATCTGAAAGATAGGATTATTTCTCAACCTAGTATAAAAGGGTGGGAGATACAAGAATTGGTGAGGAAAGAGTTGAATGTTCATGTAGGCAAGGCAGTTTGTTTAAAAACAAGAAAAATTATTTTAAAGGAAATTATGGGAGATCATGTGGCAGAATTTAACAGAATCCTAGACTACAAGGATATGTTACTCCAAACAAATCCTGGTAGCACTTGTGTTGTGAAGCTTAAAGATTCAGAATCAGGAAATGGGATGAAACAATTTCACTCTTTTTATATTTGTTTTGATGCTATGAAAAAGGGTTTTCAACAAGGATGCAGAAGATGTATAGGGCTAGATGGGTGTTTTCTAAAGGGAATTTGCAGGGGTCAACTTTTGGTAGCTGTTGCTAAAGATGCAAACAACCAAATGTATCCAATAGCATGGGCAGTCATTGATACTGAAAGCAAGTTGACATGGAAATGGTTCATGACCATTCTGAAAGATGATCTTAATTTAGGAAATGGTTCCCAGCTAACTATCATTAGTGATATGCAAAAGGTAATTGAATATCTTTCTTTTGTTTATGTTTCATGTAATTGCTAATTTAATTTGACTAAAATTTAACTTGCTTTTTATGCTTTGCAACTACAGGGACTAATAGCTGCTGTAGATGAACTATTTCCAGAATGTGAGCACAGAATGTGTGCTAGACACATATTAGCAAATTGGTCACAAAACTTCAAAGGCTTAGAGAGAAGAAAGAAATTTTGGGCTTGTGCTAGATCAACATTTGTGGCACAATTTAAGTACAATATAAATGCCCTGTCCAAGCTGGGAATAGGTATTGTTGAATCCCTTATCAAATACAACAAGGAGACATGGTGTAAAGCTTTTATTCAAACATTTTCAAAGTGTGATAGCATAGATAACAACATGGCAGAGAGTTTCAATTCTTGGATCTTGGGACCTAGGAACAAGACCATTGTAACTATGTTGGAAGAAATTAGAGTTAAGGTGATGAGTAGAGTGAGTAAGTCAAGAGCATTTGCTGAAACATGGACAGATGGAATATCTCCAATGGCAATGATGGTATTCAATACAAATGTAACAAGATCAATGCAGTGCAACATTGAATGGAATGGTGATGTTGGATTTGAAGTGTTAGAGGGGGTATACAAGCATACTGTGAACTTGGGTCAACAAAAATGTAGTTGCAGATCATGGGAATTAAAAGGTATCCCATGTGCACATGGTATAGCAGCAATGAACCACTTGAACATGGATGCATCACAAGCAATATCTAGTTGGTATAGAAAAGACACATATATGAAGACATATTCTCATTTCATTCAACCAGTCCCAAACATGGAAATGTGGCCTGAAAGTAGAAACCCAATGGTTGAACCACCTGAGGCAAGACAAATGCCTGGTAGGCCACCAAAGAACAGAAGAAGAGAAATTGGTGAAGTGAGAAAAGATGGAAAGTTGCCAAGAATGGGGACAGTAATGACATGTTCACTTTGCAAAGGACCAAATCATAACAAGAGAAATTGTCCAAAAAATCCTAGAACTAAGTCTACACCAACACCCACTCAAGAGGTACATTCATATTAATTTGCTTTTATAAATTATGTTAGATTACTTATTAAATTTAATGTCTTGTTGTGTTCTTTTTCCAATCATATTAGTCCACCACTGGAAAAAAGAGGGGTAGAGGTCATTATGAAAGAACAAGCACCAGTAAGACTGGTACAAGAAGAGGTGCAGGAAGTGGTTACAAGAAGAGGCCTAAAGTTGTTGGACAAGGTGTATTTGTTGCTGATACTGGATATACGTGTATTAATGTAAGTGTCTTATAAACTGTCAAAATTATATTTGTCTTCTAAATGTGAATCCCAAAATAACTATGTAGTTGATATTGCAGCAAGGATTGTATAACAGAAGGATGGTTAATACTGGTGTGGTGAGTTCTGCACATGTGACAGGTGATATTGGTTTTAAACCTACCAAGGGACTGAAGTGGAAAGGAAAACAGGCCATGACTCAAAGACAACTTCAAGTCGAAAGTGTTGTGCGTCGTATTCAAACCAGATCAAAAGCTGATGGCATTCAAACAAGGTCACAAGCCAAAGGAAAATCACTCTCAAAGAAAACTTCTTAGTTGTGTGGTTTTACTGTCCAACCAAACTTGAAATAGTGTTTTATGTGGTTTTATGTGTTGATGAATCTATGGTTGTTCAAACAAACTTAAAGTAGTTACTGTTTTATGTTTTGCTAGTTAACTTAAGTTATTGTGGTTGTTGGTTGGTGCTTGTGTGGTTATTCAACTAACCTTAAAGTAGTGATTGTTTTATGTTTTGCTAGTTAACTTAAGTTATTGTGGTTGTTGGTTGAAACAATGAATCACTATGATGCTTCTTTTTTATGATCAAGAAAGCACTAGTTATGTTATGTTTGTTGCCTTCATGTTATTATTTCATGGTATTATAGTACCCATTACATGTAATTGTATTGATCAGTAAAAACATACATTAATAGAATACCAAACCAAACTAATCCACAAAATGAGTACCCTAGATCTGTTGAACAAGGAACACCAAACCAAACTAATAACAATTGCATTAAAAAAAAAATTAACGACACACTAAATAAAAGAACAATATCACATTGCATATCAAACTAATACCCAAAATCAGTTTCAATATCCATTTGCACTTGAGCTGTTCTTCTTGTTTGTTGGTTTTCTTCAACAAACCCAAAATTACAATATTCGCTTGGGTCGGAAATTCAGGATCATACCAATCGAAAAACTTACAAGAATTTCGAAATGAGGACTGCATTCATAAAATCAAAGTTAAAAAAATGAAATTGCATAATACGAACTTGTCAAATAAAAAGCAAAAAAGGAGTAACAATACATACCCCATAGTGTCTACAACCGAAAAATCTACGTCCGGGATTGTCATTTGTCCATGAAATTTTCAAAATTGGAGGAGCCCCACATAAACAAACAAGTCTCCTGCTATTGTTCATGAATTTAGCAATAACAATTAAAACAAAAAAAGTGAGAAAAATCTGAAATTTGAAAAGGGAGAAGGGATGAAGAAGAATAAATAGGTAGAGAATAGAGAGAGAAAAAATCTAAAAATAACCCAAATATTAAAGAAAAAATAGATTTTTACCTTATATTACCGTTGTAACTTTATGATGTGGCAAAAAATTGCTGTCTCACGCGCCGTCTAGAGTTTGATTTCAGTTTCTATGCCAGGTGGACGAAAAAGGTGTACGTGTAGGATGAATAAGCAAGTTCAGGGGGGTAATTAAAACAAAATAAAGTTTAGGTGTACATTGTATAAAAAGCTTCAAGTTCAGGGGGGTAATGAATACTTTTGCCTTTTATTAATTCAACTATAAGATTTTGTGATTACAACTCAATAATCAAAAGTCTTATCTCTACTACCTCCCTCGATTGACTCCAATCGATCTCTCCAAAAGGCCAAACCCACCTTTTGTTACAACTCTCACCAACACTCAACCCTACAAAGAGCCAAACCCACCTTTTGTAAAATAAACTGTAAATTACAATCAAAACAAAACAAGACAAACAGTTCTACACGTTAAAAACCTTCTCACTCAAGAATGTTTTAAACGTAGCAATCCTATCAATCTTGAAGACTTCAGTTTGATGAATAATTCTCCCTTTTCTCTCTGTGTGAAGTCTTGTTATTCTTCATCTGCATCGTCCTCTTCTTATAGAGTTTCTTTTGCCTTGTACAATCCTTATCAGATAAGGTAAGGAAGTTATTGTTAAACAAGGATTCCCTTTTTAAAGTACAATCCTTATTATATACAACTTCCTTCCTTAATAATATATTTAAGGTTTTCCTTATTTGTATCAACTTATACCTTTAATATATTATTTTTGGCTTTGACAAATAACTCTATTTTCTTGATTACTTGGCTGACCCATTTTACTCGAACTTGGACTCAAGCTTGGCTTCTTTTGCTGCGTACATTTATTACTGATTATTTGCGCTTCTTGTCTATCATCAAAACATGAATTATCGATTCTATCATATTCTATCAACAACTTACAAAAGAAGCTAGCTACCCCAAAAGCAAATCAACCTTTTGGACTGTTTCATTAGATTTCAATGTAGAATTATCAAAAAAAAAAAGGAATTATCTAATACAAAATTTTGACACAATTGTGTACATTTAGTATATTTAGTAGAAGGCATAATACATATATTAGACCTTAAACTTGACTTTAAATTTTAATTTTGACCTTCAACTTTCATAATATACAAACAAGTACTTTAACTATACAACTTTTAAATAAATAAACACATGAGTCCTACATGACAAAATACACGTAGGACGAAAAATAATATTTAGGATGACATGCAAGACATGTGTGTCTATTTAATCAACTTTATACAAGTTTAAGTGTCTACTTGTGCACACTCAAAATTGAAGAACATAAATATAATTCGAAGCCAAGTAAAGAACATATTTATATATTATGGCTTAGTAGAACAATCATTTAACTAATGCCATCGAGTTTCAGAAGCTAAAGAGTAACCAAAAACATACTTGAGTATACATATATAATTTTTTAAAAAAACATGAAATATGATTTACATTCTATTAAATTCATCAGTTGGTTGAAAGTGAGAATTAGAAGGAAAGCCACGAGGGAAAATGGAGTTTAACATTACTGTTAGGGTAAGATTTGAAAAAGAAAAATATAGTGACAGTAAAAACAGGATTATGAGTGTTTCCAAATTTCAAAAACAACATTACACAATGTTTAAAATTTTTATGGTCAATCGTTGATTTTCAAATATTTTTTTTAAAAAATTAATAAATATTCTCAGATTCTAAATAAAAAAAGGATGAACCAATCTTTACATCAAAGCATTACTATCAAAGAACTTTTTCTTTTTCATATTTAATGATGCCTATTCAATCAACTTTATACAAGTTTAAGTGTCTACTTGTGCACACTCAAAATTGAAAAACATAAATATAATTCGAAGCCAAATAAAGAACATATTTATATATTATGCCTTAGTAGAACAATCATTTAACTAATGCCATCGAGTTTCAGAAGCTAAAGAGTAACCAAAAACATACTTGAGTATACAAATATAATTTTTTTTAAAAACATGAAATATGATTTACATTCTATTAAAATCATCAGTTGGTTGAAAGTGAGAATTAGAAAGAAAGCCACGAGGGAAAATGGAGTTTAACATTACTGTTAGGGTAAAATTTGAAAAAGAAAAATATAGTGACAGTAAAAATAGGATTATGAGTGTTTCCAAATTTCAAAAACAACATTACACAACGTTTAAAATTTTTATGGTCAATTGTTGATTTTCAAATATTTTTTTAAAAAAATTAATAAATATTCTCAGATTCTAAATAAAAAAAGGATGAACCAATCTTTACATCAAAGCATTACTATCAAAGAACTTTTTCTTTTTCATATTTAATGATGCCACTTTTCAAGTTTTAAGATTACTTTTCGTTGCTATGATGAAACTTCCTAAATAAGGGACCAAATAACAAACGATATTCTATATATGGAAATATAAAATGATATTCTAAATTTTTAATAATCTAAAAATAGAAAGAATTCTCTACTGCCCTTTGAACTTTAGGATATTCTTTCTTTTTTCTTTTTGGATAAACTTGAGTATTTGCTTTCTCATAATGCATATAACTGTATCCCCGTAACTGTTGAGCTAATTGCTTGGTTTGATTAGGAGGACAAAACTTGATCTAATAGCGTCAGAATTCAAAGTTATGATTTAAAATTTTATTTCTATTAAATTATTGGATATAAAATTAATAATGATTCATATTTAATGAATTTCTTCTAAAAATTCAAAATCTGAACAAAAGTTATTCAATTATGGAATCCATAGTCAACGCGCTAGCTCTGGCCCCCAAACCTTGATCACCCTTTTTGTTTTATACCCATTATTTTTTTTTCCCGTCTCAATTTATGTGACACCTTTCAGATTTTGATATTCAAATAAGTCTTTGTATTTTCATACATTTTCTAAACATTTTATATTTTTATAATTAGTGTGACTTATATAACTTCTTAAATAGTTTCCGAATATATCAATTTTTTAAAAATCTTTAAGGATTTCATGCCAGAAATTACAATCAAACTTAGACTATTCGACTAATTAAAAAATGCCACATAAATGGATACTGTATTATTTTATACCCACTATAATGAATTACATATCCTAATTTTAATTTCTTGAAATTATGAATTTTTGATCTAATAAATAATTAATTAGATGGGCAATATAGTAAATTTAGGAAAAGCATGACTTTGAAGTAACTTGACCATATTACTTTAGCTGAACTACCAAGAATGTAGTTCCACTTACTCCATATCCCAAATTGTTTAACATTTAACAAACCTTGAAAGTTCATTCTCACCAAACGCACTAATCCTTAAAAAACAATTAATTTACATACATATATAGCTAGACTCCTCAATCACAATAATATTGAAGAACAAAATTAGTAACATCTCATGGCTAAAAGTCACCTATTACTAGTTTTTGTTCCATCAACAACAAGTTCTCCCATTTGGGATATCAAATGTAGTTTCCATTCCCTTATTGTTCTTTTAATCGTCTCGCTCGTAGCCGGAGTGGTTTACTTGACTGGTGAGAGTGGAAAATTATTGTTTGAAGATAAGAGTAATAGTAATTCAGGTAGGAGAAAGGAAAATGAGGAGTCATTAATGTATTCTTCTTCAAATAATAGTAAGTGTAATTTGTTTTCTGGGAAGTGGATTTTTGATAACAAGTCTTATCCTCTATATAAGGAACAAGATTGTAAGTTCATGTCTGATCAATTAGCCTGTCAAAAGTTTGGAAGAAAGGACTTGAACTACCAACATTGGAGGTGGCAACCTCATCAATGTGATATTCCAAGGTTTTTCCCCCTTTACTTTCGATTCATGATAAAAAAAGACTATTTCTTTTTCATGTTAGTATTATATAATTCGTCTATGCATAGTATAACATGCATGTCTGAAAGTTAAATAAAGGAGGGTTATGATAGGTTGACAAGTCAAAACAAAGTTATCAATACAGTTATAGCAGGTAACTTGTCTTATTATCCATGTTAATATTCACGCTCTTTATGGTTATGATAGTTAATGTATAAGACTTGATAGTGTACAAAGTTTTATACATACTTTTAGGGTATATATAAAAGTAATTAAAGTAGTTGATAAATAGGGAAAACACATGGGAGTGACACTTCTATAAAAGAGTTTGTAAAGTAGAGTTTAGCTATAGTTTTGTTTTTATGTTTAGTTTTGTCTCATTGAAATACATATGCAATTAGTGACCATGATATGTATTTTTTGGGGGTATTTTGAAAAATAGCCGGTCAGATTCATGGTTTACTTTCTTGATGGTATACATGAATTATATATTGATTATACATGACTTATACATTTATCGGCTATTTTTAGTTTCAATGACTGAGTGAACAACTTTTATATAGGTTAATTATTCTTCTTTGTTATTTTTGGATATAGTATATTTGAGCTTTGGGTGGAATGTTTTTGGTGTTAAAAAAGGTTCAATGCAACAAAATTGTTGGAGAAATTGAGGAATAAAAGACTTGTGTTCGTGGGAGATTCACTCAATAGAGGCCAATGGGTTTCAATGGTTTGCTTGATAGATACAGCAATTCATGATTCTTCCCTTAAATCAATGAATTACAGATACAATACTTCCTTGATCATTTTCAAAGTTAAAGTAAGTCTAAACTAATATTTCAGTCTTCTCTAATTCTTACCAATTATTGTGGTCTTCTCAATTTATATGACTCATTTTCTTTCATAATCAGTTAAAAAAAGAAAGATAAATTTTTATATTTAATAACAATTTAACTTTAAAATGTTCATTTTATACCTTTACTGAATGATTTGTCATCACACAAATATTTATGATTTATTCTAAATCACAAGTTTAAATTTTTTTTCATTCTTAAATTTCGTGTTAACTCAAATAAATCATATAAATTTGTGACAGAGAAAGTACAAAAGAACTACCCAATAATTTACAAACTTCACTTTGCTGTTTAAATTTGTTAGGTTAATAACTAATATAATTTTTAGTAGATGATCAATAACTTCCTCGTCTACCAAGGGACAAAAGTAGAAATTTATAAGAATTGATACTGCAATTTATTAGCCAATTGCATAAATAATCTCAATTTTTAGCCCCCAAAGTAACATGATTAAGACTTAATTCATTCGTCCTATAATTTTTACTAGTCATATGTTCAAAATATTAATGGTATGACCACAACTTCTGTTAGAGCAATATATGATAAACCTTAATTTTTCAAAGTTTAGGATATAAAAAACTTACTCATTAAATTTGGGTGAAAGTCCAATCAAATGATTAAAAGTTTCACAAGACAAAGATAGTTTAATAGTCAGATGGTCATAGTTGGCTTTGCTGCAAAGTTAACTTAGAATATTATCTTAATTTAATTAAGGTACAATTATCTAATCAACAACTATTTTATGCGTGTTTATGGATATAAGTTTTGACCTTTACTTCTACATTGACTTCGTATCTGGTTTTTATTTATTTTTCTTACTTTTATGTTTTGGCATAATGCACAAGTATCTCCTTAATTTATGTTTGAAATCTCAGAGAAACACTTATACTATACTAAGGTCATATTATCCTCTGAACTTATTTTATTAATAATTTTCTACCCCTTTTCGGCCTACGTGACACTATCTTTTGGGCGCAACGCTGATTGACTTTTTTTTTCAAGCTAGTGCCACTTAGGTCGAAAAGCGGTAGAAAATTATTTATAAAATAAGTTCAGGGGGTAATAGGACTTTAATATAATATAAGTGTGTCTATAAGATTTCGGACATAGGTTAAATGTGTACTTGTGCATTTTCCTTTTTGTTTCTGTCTTATTCAAAAAAGAATATCCGGTAATATTTTAATTTTAATTTTTTCTATTATACATGTTTAAGATCACAAGATTAAGGATGTTCTTATACATTATACATATTTTTAGTTTGAAATTGCAAGATTCAATTCTTCTTTAATTTTATTAAACTTCTTGTCTGATAAAAAATAAATAAACAAATTAAAATGCTGATAAAAATTATGAATATTTATTCATTTTTTTTTTGTTGATGATTAGGATTATAATGCAACAATAGAATTCTACTGGGAGCCATTGTTGGTGGAATCAAACTCAGATGATCCAGTGCACCATCGTCTCCCTGAGAGAATTGTTAGAGCAAATTCAATTGAAAAACATGGTAGTCGATGGACTAATGCTGATTTTATTGTCTTCAATACTTATCTTTGGTGGAGACGCCCCCATATCAAAGTCTTGTGAGTATCACTCAAAACTTACCAACCATTAATTATATCATTTAAAACTTCTCTCCCCGGTGGAATTTTACTCACCACTCTTGTTTTGGTGGCAGTCTCTCTCTCTCTCTCTCTCTCTCGCTTTTATACAAACACAAATGTATTAAATGCATTTATGTTTGTATAAAGCGAGAGGAAATTACATATATACATATATTTTTGTTTCCCTCTTTCAAATCTCGCTCGTCACTCTCCCAGATATCGCTCACCACCCTCGCCTCTCTCGCTTATACATACAAAAACAAAATGTATAAATTGTGTTTCTGTTTGTATAAAACAAGAGAAAATTGTATATATACATGCAAATACATATATCTTCATCCTATACACTTATAATTATACAATAAAAGTATTTCTCTGCCCAATTTTCTTTTGCATTTCTCTTTTTCTCGTTTTATACACACACAGATTATACAATTGATCTTTTGTATGCAATTACTTTCTTTTGTATATGTATAGCGAATTATACAATTCTTTTTGTTTTGTATATGTATAGTGAAATATACATATTTATTTTCGTTATAGAGCGCAATTACGAAAACTATAGTTATAACATATAAATATGAACTTTATGTTTGCTATATGTGAAAGTTACTCTTAATTTTAAGAGGAGTTTATTCGAGGTAGTAATATTATTTTTATCTATATTAAGGGTGCAAACTAATCTCATAATAATTAATTCCGGGATAACTTATTCCCTAGACAAACAAGCCCTAAATGTTATTTTATCTAGGAGATCGAGAAGTATTGAAAACACTTCGAACTTGATAGAAATTATTAGTTTCGTCCTTGAACTATTGACAATCTTTAAAACACTTCTAAACTTGGCGATACTTTAGGGGTATATTCATTCATGTTGCAGAGTCAGGTATATTTAAGTTTAGTTTATTAAGTAAATGAGTATTTTTAAGCTATCAATAGTTTAAGAATGAATTTAATAATTAGTACAAAGAATTTAGGAGCGTTTTTAATGCTTCTCTTTATCAAAGTTATGTGTAATAAATATTTACTGGCTTTTCAATTATAATAATCGATCATTATTCATCTTAGATGGGGTTCATTTGAGAAGTCTGATGGAATTTACAAAGAAGTAAAAATGTTACGGAGTTACGAAATGGCTTTAAAGGCTTGGGCTGATTGGTTGGAAATTCATGTCAATCGCACCAAAACCCAATTATTCTTCATGAGCTTGTCACCAGTTCATGAAAGGTAATTTATCTCTTAACCTAATTAATTTTACTTTTTCCATCCATAAAGTGGAACACAATTAGTTTTACTTTTTCTATCAATACAAATTAGTTACAAATGTCAATATGCAACCACAAGTTTTAGAGTTTTGTATTGGCTTGATTCTTATATGATTACTTAACTAATATTTATTATTTCAAAAGAATTTTTTTTTTGATTTTAATTTTCTGTAACAAAAAAGAAATGATTTTTTAAAATATTAATAACTATTTAATTGAGTGACCATTTAATCGAATCATCTCGTTTGGTATCTAAGAATGTTTAAGTGAGACTTGTGGTCCGTATTTAAAAATTAAGTTTATTTTAGGAAAAATACACAAGTACCCTCTCAACCTATGCCTGAAATCTCAGAGACACACTTATACTATACTAAGGTCCTATTACCCTCCTAAACTTATTTTATAAATAATTTTCTACCACTTTTCGGCCTACGTGACACTAACTTGAATAAAAAATTCAACCATCGTTGAGTCTACAAGATAATGCCACGTAGCCCCAAAAGGGGTATTATAGAAAGTTATATATAATATAAGTTTAGGGGGTTAATAGGACCTTAGTATAGTATAAGTGTGTCTCTGAGATTTCGAATATAGGTTCAGGGAGTATTTATGTATTATCTCTTTATTTTAAAAAAACTAACTAAACTATAATTACCAACATTTTCTAACTCTTCATGGAAAACTGTCTCTACTTTAAAGGGACCACCACCATTTAAAATTTTAATTATTTCAAAAGCACTGGTCTCTCATTTTCAGTTTGTTTGTTCTACATTTGTTCACTCATTTATATTTAATAATTTTTAATTTTAATTTTTTACATGACATATTTATGATCATAAGAGTAAAATACATTTTGATACATTCCACATACTTTAAGTTTAAGACCACAAAGGTTAAACATCTTTGTCTGTACTTTCTTAAACATCAATCTTATATCTGTAAGCTGGTTTGACCGACTTATAAACTTACTGAAACACCTTGCTCATAAATCAAAGGATCGTTCATTCGCCCCATCGACATTGAATCAACAACATAAGTTTTTTAATATCTTTGTATCAATCAACAGGGCTGAAGAATGGGGCAAGGCAAAAGGGGAAAATTGTTATAGTGAAAAGGAATTAATAGAAGAAGAGGGATACCAAGGAAATGGATCGGATCCAAAGATGATGAAAATAGTTGAATCAACTATGGATGAACTCAAACATAGAGGATTAAATGTTCATTTACTCAACATAACACAACTATCAGAGTATAGAAAAGAAGGCCACCCTTCAATCTATAGAAAACAATGGGATTCTCTTACTGAACAACAAATTGCAAATCCAAGTAGTTATGCTGATTGCATACATTGGTGTCTTCCTGGAGTACCTGATGTTTGGAATGAACTTCTTTATGCATATATTTTTAATAACTACTAAGAGTTAAAAAGAAATTTTGGATTTTGTAAATGTTTTTTTTCTTTATTTAGACTATAGTCCCATATGACATGAATATGGACCAAACCGTTTGCATGTGGGGCTGGCTTTTTTTTTTTCTCTCTTTGTGATTTTTGTTGAAATCCAAAATTGTAAGTGGTATATATGGCAATTGTATATAAGTCATAAACTGACAAAGTGACAATTGCTATAAGATGTAATCTTCATTTATTTAGGTTACAATTTGGATTTTGTGGTCGATTTCTATGTTATACTTGAAATCACTTTTTTCTGACTTATTGATTTTCCCTAAAAATTAGTGGATTTAACACATTTAATTGGTAGTAACTTTATTTTACTGCTTTAATTTTTGAATAAATCCTAGTTAATTGTTGGTTTGCTAGTTTCATGGTACAATAACTTCCACTAGCTAAGTTTCATGGTACAGACAATGAGGATGTGTTTGAGTTTATTCTGAATTGTTTCGGGAGATTCCATAAGTTGGGTATTGTGCAACAACATGAAGTAGAGTTTTTTGCTTTTCAGTTGCATGGTGATCCTAATCAGTGGTGGAGATCTCATGTGGAGTGTCATTCGTTAGGTTTGCCTCCGATGACTTGGGCACAACTTCATGTCATGTTTCTAGAAAAATATATACTCTTAGGATAGCATGAATGGTGAGTTTCTACTCCTTAAGCACGGTAGCATGCCCGTTGAAATTTACGAGGCTAAATTCCATGTATTATCTCGCTATGCTACCCAACTATTGGGCACTGGGAAGGAGAGGATTCATTTGTTTGTTAAAAGCCCGTATACTAATTTACAAGTTCTATCTATTCACATAAAATATGTAGGGAAGAATTTTAATGAGGTGACTGATTAGGTAAAGAAAATGAAGGGGGCCGGGTAGGTTGGGCAAACCAAGGTATTAGCTAAGAAGTTCAAGACTATTGGTAACTTCAGTGGTATTACTCTAGATATCATCAACAAATTTATTTGGCTCGTCCTATTTAGTCAGTCTATCCAGCTTCTACAAGTGACCATTCAGGGGTTATTCAGCTTCTAGAGCTCATGAAGCTTCTTATTCTTCCACCAGCAGGCCCTCTTATGACCGATAATGCTTCAATTGTGGTGATCTTGGTCATTTAAGGAGGGATTGCCCTCTCACACACGCATGTAATCAGATGCAGTAGCAGACTAAGGGTGTAGTTCCAACAAGTGGAGGTGACAATGGTAAGGAATGCCCACATGGTATGCGAGGTAATAATCAGAAAGGTCACCGAAGCATAAGTAATGATAACATGGGAAGGGTAGAGACACAACCAGCTAGAGGGGTTGCTCGGATTGATATGATAAGGCCCATTGTTACGGCTTCCTGGGAAATTCAGAGGTCGAGACATCTAATGTTGTAATAACATGTACTATTCGTGTCTATGACTATATGGTTTCTATTTTATTTTATATGGATCCACACATTCTTATGTATCTATTAAATTTAACTTGGGTCTTAGCTTGATTTGCCATGTTCTTGATGCTCGTATTCGTGTTTATAATCCAATTGGGGGAGTCAATAGTCGTGACCCATGTGTATCTTTCACGCTTTGTGGTGTTTATGGGTTTTCATACTTTGATAGATTTAGTCACTTTGGATATGCAGGACTTAGATGTGATTTTAGGTATGACTTAATTGTCTTCTTATCATATTGTGTTATACTGTAATTCCAAGACAGTAACTCCAGAAATTTCAAGTAGGTATATACAAGAGTGGGAATCTGTGTACATGTCCAAGCTAGCAAAGATCACGTCATCTATTCAGGTTGGAAAGCTAATGGAAAAGAGTTGCTTCGCTTTATTAAATCATATTTGGGATATTAATGGAGAATCTTTTTCTATTGAGTCAACCTTAGTAGTTTCAACTTGGACAAAACACTAAAATTCTCTCTCAAAAGAAAAAAACTGTTGACAACAATAGAGCCATTAGTAGGCATTTTTGCCACTGCCTATGGGCAGCCAATATGTGAATATGTAACACTTCGGAAATTAGTAGGCTAAACTAGAGCCAAACTGAGGTTAACGTCAAGAGTAAAGGGCAATGGCCATGGCAAGGGGGACAAGGCTGCCCAAAATGTGCCTAGCCACTTCCCACCATGACCACGAGAGTCTTCACGACCCGTGGTGGGTGAGACAGTGAGCCCACAAAACTACCCCAAGGAAGGCTCCCCTTCACGAGCCACTTCACGGCCTGTGGTGAAGAGCACGACCCGTGGGAAGGCTCGTGGGGTTGCCTTCACCTTGTGGGTGCTTGTATCAAGTAGCTTAAATACTAGTAAAAGGACCACGGGCACCATCACGGGCCGTGGTTCCCTTGGCGGCACGTGAGGGTGGGTCGTGTTACCTGGCAAATCACTTTAAGTGAGGGTTATTTTGCAGTTTTCACATTTAAGTTTAATTGAAGTGAAGTCATTTTGGGTAATTTTAGGGGTATCTAAGTTGTTTTCAAGAGAAATTCACCAAAGGTAAGTCATAAATTCCAAACATCCAAATAATTTCCCAAAGTTCATGTCCTCTCCCAAAATTTCTCTCTCCAGAATTCTAGGAATAAGAGGAAAGTTGAAGCTAGGGCTCGAAGAATCAAGGATTTTTCACTCAATTTCTTGAAGAATCATAACTAAGGTATGGTAGTTCTTCATCCACGGAGTCCCTCCAAACTCAATTTCAAAAGTAATAACTTCCCCAAAAGTTAGGGTTTTGCTTCAATCTCATGGATCCCTGTTAAATTTGTTTTTAATGATTGAATTATGATTTATTACAAATATATTGATGATTTTATATGGTTTTAGGATGAAACTCCCAAGAATCCATGAATTGCCCTATTTGTTTCCCAAATCGGGTCTAAAAGTGTGGGTATTGATTGATGCAAGTAGAATGTTATAGAATTGTGAATGTAGTGAATTGATTAATTGAATCATGTTATTATCCATGTACAATATAGTAATTCTAGATGTGTTGATTAAATGTGATCCATGGTCCTTGAAGAGAAAAGTATGAGTATTATGCATGTTTATAGGGTTTATGTATGAGAGTAAATTGAAAATATGATTATGATCTAATTGTTGGGTCGTCGAATGATTATCCGCATGTACACCTTTATGTATGAATATGGTATGATGTTAAAGCTTTCCTCACGACCATGATGATTCTAAGGTTGGAAGATTATTCTCACTTATTGACTCTATGAACTATCTTATGAATTAAACTGGATGGAGTGAAAAGATATTCTTCCATGAATATGTATTGAAGTCTAGACTTACTATGTACTACATGGAAATTATGGTTAGCACCGAGTAGATATTGAATATGAGATGAAAGCTCCTCCGTCAGCGGGTTTCTAGAAGCAATCTCATGAGATAGAAACTCCTTCATCAGAAAAGGCAGGTTTCTACTAGCAATCTCATTGTCCCATAAACTATGTGCCCCCATAGGCTTTTAGCTAGTGGATCAACCTAAAATCTAACATGTTATGGTCTTACCTTAGGCGAGTAGGAAAACCCCTTTTGGTATGAGTAACATCAAATTCCATGTTAAAATCACATGGTCTATATCAGTTAAGGCTTATTCCCACTATTATAAGAATATGAACAAGAGCATGAACTATGAATTATTGTTACTCAATAAGCTTTACTTATCTTGGGTAGGATTATGTGATCTTATTCATGCATTGTACAAGTATGCTTTGGGGATACAAATGGTATGTGAGTATTTATGTAATGAATATGCTTATGACTTATGCTTCTCCATTATCTTCAAAAATGATGTTTTAAACTTGTAAATGTCGTGCATTTAACAAAAATGTCCTTTTTAGCATGTTTTCATGGATTTTATAAATGACTATCATCCTTGGTGCATTTTGTACTAACCCATATTTTCCTAGAGTTTCCCCAATTGTAAGGTCAATTTTTGAAGTTGTCACGACCGGAATCTAGACCTCAAACGAGACCAACGTCATTGACCTCTCAGACATCGCAATCAAGCCTACTTACGTCATTCTTACTTTACATAGGTTAATTTTAGCAGAAAATTTGATACTTTTTTTTCTTAACATACTTATAAAAACATTCTAATTAATACATAATTGTTTACCATCAATCATCTAAAATTAAGAGATAAGCAACTGAAAGAAATAGTTCAATTCTTATTGAGTGTGTAATTGCCAAAATGGCACCAATACATAGTCTGAATAAAAATAGGAAAGAAATGCTAGTGGAACATGCTCCACTAGCTCAACTCTAAAACTAAGCTAGAATATAAAACAACAGTATCCTCGAAAGCATGAGGACCTACCAAAGCTGGATGAATGCTGAATGTATGGATAACTGCATCGAAGATCCTGTAGCTCTATTATCCACCTGCGCCTGCGCCTAAAATAGTAGAGTGTGTATAGGATTAGTACACACTTGTACTAAGTATGGTATATGCAAGCACACACCAAGGACATGCATGAGAAAGAATAGCTCTTCCCTAAAAACATGATTTTTGGAAGTCAAGTTAGTGGACTTGCCAATTTGAGATTTGGAAGGTTTCCAAATTTTGATTAGGAAAGTCCATAAGCTTTCCAGATTTGGAATAGGAAATTCATGCCATGAGACTAACATACATCATCATACTTTTCTTATTTTCACATAGCACATAACATTTACGCATAGCGCATATCATATAACGTACAACACATTTTTCATGTAGCACATAACTTCTTTAATATCATTCATTCATATGACATGAGACCTTGGAATCATGGACTTAACATCAAGACATCCCAAAAATGAGGGCTCAACAGATGGGACCGCAACTAGGGAGTCTTCATTAGCAAACATAGAGTCTACTTCATTCATTCATATGTACTCGATTTCATTTCATTCATAGGCCAGTTTTAACACATGCTATACCTAGTATGTAGTTTAAGAATTTCATTAGGTTCGTTGTGCAATGACCAATAATGAACTAATGTCATTACTTGAATCTAACTCACCTTTTGATTATCATATCCTAACACCTTTGGTATCATTCATTTCATTATGTGCATCACTTGAGGCTCGCCTCATTCGTTCATTGGGAACTTTAACTTTAACCGACATAGATCATGTGAGAATCATGAAATCCAGTGTCTCCCCCACACTGAAAAATGGTGGAATAATTGGCCAAAGTGACCTATAACATGCTAGCGTACATGGGAAATTAAACCTGCTAGATCCCTATATTGGCTGTATAGGTTCAAAAACTAGGAGATGTAAGGAGACCCATATGATATACCGTGGTTTAACGGTATTATTAATATTTTTTCCTTAAGTTTAGTGTGTCCAAAAGCCTTTTTGTGCCAATTTTTATGTAAGTTTCTCTTTATTTGTAGGAAATATGTCTAAAAGATGAACGCAGAGGTTTTTGAGCAATAAATACAGAAAAGTACCACCTACGAAGCTTGTGACGGTCCGTCATGCTCGTGACGGTCCTTAGGTGGCATCGTACTGCAGCTGCTGAAGGAAGATGGGGAAGTCTGACCAAGTGTGGGATTACGCAGTGCGTGAAGAACCGTCATAGCCATGACGGTCCGTCCTGCTGGTTCGTCATGAAGTTCAGAGAAGTAGTCCCAGCACCCAAATTCCAAGAGTTCAAGTGTTTTGGAACGGACATCCTCGACGGACCGTTGTGCCTATGATGATCCATCATACCTGCCGTCGAGGGTAATGAAGAGCGCAGCAGAAGAAATTGCACAAGTATTGGACGATAGAATCCATGACGATCCGTCGTGACCACGACGATCCGTCGCGAGGTCCGTCGACCCAGCCGCGTTTTGACAGATTTCCAGCAAATAGAGTCCCTTTTTAATTAGGTTTTTATTTTTTTTATAAATACTTTGAAAAACCTCGTTTTTGAGGTTATACCCTTGATTATTGTTAGACTCTGGATTATTTGGTTAGACTCTAGATTATTTTGTTAGACTCTTGCATAGTTTTAGACTCTTTGTTGGAATTTTGGTGATTACTATTACACTTTTTGAAGAATATTTATTCAATCTTCAATTAATTTTAGCAATTGATTGTTGGTGATTTCGGTTGATTAATCAAGTGAACTTCTGGATTTTACTCTTTCTCATTGAAGTAAGTGCATGAATTCTTATATCATATATTTGAATATTGTGATTATGAATATGAGTAACTAAACTCCATAACAAGGGTTATGGGAACCATTGGCGAATAATGAGGTAAAACCTAACTAAAATAACAATTCTAGAATAGTGTCTTGCATGTATTGATAATTCTTTCGCTTAGAAGTCTTTTTAACGGATGACCAACGTTAGAACTCGCCTTAATGCTACTTGCCGGACCAAGGAAGTAGATAATAGGAAAATAATTATCAACATAGATTTAGTGTATACTATCTAATAGGCTAGTATTGATTGGTACGAGGTAATAACTTAGTCAAATATCGAATATGATGCTTAATATGAGGTAAAGGTAAGGGTTAGTACAACAACACACTTAGCTGGACCAAGGTGCGGAGTGAAATTTTCTAGATGCCGGACCAAGGATTTAGAAATACATAACTTATCATTTTACATGCAAGATACTAGGAAAGAATTGTTGTAGTTAGAATTAGTTATGAACCTGTGGGGAACACGTAAATCCTTGCGGGGAAGCTCAAGTCCAAATAGACTGGTCCTTACTTGGTTACCCAACTATTCCCTCATGGAGCAGTTGAGTTGGAAACTAAGGAGGGTGTGCGGTTCAAGGTGAATGGACAACGCATAAAATTCCATTTCGGGCATGCCGAATCGGCGAATGAAGTGATCGAGGCATACCATCTTGATGAAGTCTGAGTAATCAAGTGTCCTCAGTCGTGCCGCGACGTTAAATCAGGCGCTTGTTGGGTGGCCACGCAATACTTATAGTTTTTTTTCTAGTAATGGTAGCATTTTCTACTAATGGGTTTTAAATTTGTAGGCACATCACCGGGATATTCTGCAGAAAATTACTCTGCAACAGTCATTGACGGATACAACGACGGACCGTTGCGCCTGTGACGGATGGTCGCATGAATCCGTCGTGCCAGGTATCTTTTTCTGTTATTTACAAACTAGGGCACACGCGATGGAACCCACGACGTACCGTCACAACAGAGACGGACTGTCGTCGGGGAATCGTCGCGTCATTAATGAAGCATACCCGACCCGACTGTTTTTTTTGAAATTCAACATTTACAACCCCCACCCCTTCATTTCACCCTATTCCTTCACTCTTTCTCCCATTTCCCTCCCTTTTCAACTTCCAAAGATCATAACCACTTTCTCTTACAACCGATCATTTTCCCCAAATTCTCCAAATTCCTAAAATTCATCATCTACTAGTCGGAGTTGCTGCTGTGGGTCTCTACTTGATCACCAAGTACCTTTCTCTCTTATTTTTCTCAAGTTCTCAGGTATGTGTCTCTAATTTCTACTCATTTATATTGCATTTTTGTTTATCAATTAGTATTAGCCTAGTTCTTCGTGATATGTTCATTCTTTAATAAAATTCTTTCTGACCTAGGTTGAAAATCCTCAAAATTGCCATGTTAAAACTCTAGAAATAGGTGCTTTAGCATTGCTAGTTTACTAGGTATTTGGGTTAGACAAATGTAGGTTAAACACTTCCAATTCAATTTGGGTCATAGGGGATGAATGGGGCATCCCCAGTTCTATCACTGAGTTACAGAAAGAGACCCCGATGACGGACTGTCGTACCCTCAACGGACCATCATTGGGTCTGTTCCAACAGCCCTAACACCCTACTGTCCAATTTTCTCCAAGTGTCCACCAACGGCCACATGCGACGGACCGTCATTCCCACGACGGTCCGTCCTGCACAACCGTTCTGGTTGTCAGAGACCCTATTCCTAAGGGTCTCTCACTTTTTCTAAGTGTCCTCCAACGGACACATGCGACGGACCGTCATTCCCACGACGGTCCGTCCTGCACAACCGTTCTGGTTGTCAGAGACCTCGTTCCAAAGGGTCTTTTCTATTTTTCTAAGTGTCCTCTTACGAACAACTATGACGTACCGTCACACCCTCGACGGTCCATCCTGCATGACCGTTATGATGGTCAGAGACCCCTCTCCTAAGGGTCTCCATATTTTTTTCGTGTCCTCTGACGGACACCTACGACGGACCGTCGTACCTGTGATGGTCCGTCCTACATATACTGTCATACTTGTCAGAGACTCTCCTTCAGGGTTCTCCATATAAACAAAGCATAAGTAAGACACGACGGACCCCATGACGGTCCGTCATACTCACGACGAGCCTTCACCTGGCCCATCGTGTTTCACTGTTACTATAGAAATGTCATTACATCTTAACTCTTTTATTTATTTTGTGTGGTTTTGCTAGTCTTGTATGCTCCTTTTAGTAATTATATTGATTCTTTAAAGGTACTATCTATTATGGCACCAAAACAAGATCGATTCTACGCACGCGGGCGATCAAAGTCTGTCGCCTCATCTGCTCGCCTGGTCATTGGCTCTTATGATGAGCGTGACCCCGAGTACGTGCCCCTAGGAACTTCCACTCCATCCCGAGCTACATGTGCTGCCAGAGCCACAACCAAAAAGGTGGCGTCCGGCATAATCACTGCCTCCCAGTCTGATGAGGAGCGCACACTGACCGGCACACCTTCTGGGTCAGCTACTAATGAAGAAGGAGCGTCTGGCTCCTTAGGAGTTTCGTGGTCGGAGGAAGCCTCCGGATCTGCTGAGGTTCCCGCACCCGCTATCGCTGCAGAGTCTGCCTCGTCTAATGAGGCCGACAGTTCAGAATCCACACCCGGTTCACCAACTCGTGCTCTCACCCCGGTTACCGACCAGCCCAACCGGTGGTGTGTTAACGGGCAGTATGAAGTCTATTGCGATGCAAAGTTCTTGAATGACAAAGGAGTCATGACTCGGACACTAACATTGGAGCAACGGGTCCTTACGGGAAGTCTCCCGACGATGCTAGAGATCCACAATCTCTTCACCAAACATTGACTGGAGTGGACAATGGATCCGTTAGGACGTTATAGTGAAGAGTTGGCCCGAAAGTTCTACGCCTCATACGTAGCGACTCTCAGATCACAGATTGATAGGCGGGCTGCCCCCGCCAAACAGACCTCACTGGAGCAGGTCCGAGTACGTGGCATTCAGGTCCGTTACTTCCTTTCCCCTACAGGTGCTGATAATATAGTTACATGGGATCGAGCAGTACTAGATGGCGGTAATGATAGCCGAGTTTGAGGTGGATTTTTCTTGGCTTCTACAGGCAGTCATGCACGAGAGGTCTTTCAAGGTCACAACTACCTACCCTTTCCCGTGTATGACATTTTCTCTGTACAGGTCCGCAAGTGTGCCTATATGGCACATTGATCAGCTCAAGAACCCGCTGGGCACTGTTGATATCGGCCTCATCAGGGATAAGGCCAATGAGTTGGCTCCAGCAGAGGGCCCCGTCCAGAGTTGCCTCCACCTGGTGACAATTTGGTTGATACGGTAGCACAAGCCCGCACAGCTACGCAGGAGGCTTCCACTGACACTGCCCCGGTCGAGTCTATCCCGTGTAGTAGCACTACCTCGCGCTCCTCTCACTCAGCCCATTTCCCCGCTCTGGTCCCGCTTGCTAGGGTACAGAAATTAGAGGCACATATGGCTACACTTCTGCATCTTATCCAGCCTTGGATGCAGAGGTCTATTGTTGAGGCAGAAGTGCGCTTGGAGCGGAGAATGGTCCAGCACACAGAGCAGAAGATCGCTGAGGTTCACCAGCACTTGGACGTTTTTGAGTTGCGGGTGTTAGCCCGACCAGCCCCTCAGGTGGATGTGTCGATCCTTCAAGCTGCGGTCGACAGTCTTTGCATAGATATCAACATGATTTTAGGTGCCAGGGTGCCTGAGTCTGAGGCCCCTTCTGCAGAGCCTACTGAAGACACAGTGATGGCGGCCCTATTCGCCACTTCAGAGATTCCACCAACTCCCCCTCGAGAGCATGCCAAGAGGCGTAGGGGTCGAGAGGAGGATGAAGCTCGAGCATGGAAGAAGGAGCGCTATGATATGGAGGCTGCGAGGAGAGCCTCGCTTGCTGATGAGGAGGCACGTCAGATGAGAGCAGGAGAGTTAGCTGCTGGGGCATCTAGCTCCAGAAATGTAGAGATAGCGGGAGGCACTGCTGATAGTGATGTTGATGCTGAGGACACTACTGAGGGTGTCCAGATTACAGAGGTAGTGGGTTCCGAGGAACCGGATCCACTAGCTTGTTGATCGTCGGCGCTTTGCGCCCCAGGTTTGCTTCACCTACCACTCTAGTATTTCAAATTTTTTATGCATTGGGGACAATTGCATGTCTTTTTGTTGGGGGTGGGGTAAATGGAAAGTGAGTGCTAGGGTGAAGTCTGAGTAGCCCAAATTCACTATCCTCTTTTGGGGTTTTCTTGCCTGTGTTCTTTTTCCCTAAAAGACTGATTACTTTTTCTATTAAACCGGCATGTCTATATCTTGTGTACATAGTTTAATTCTGAATCATGATGGCCAAAATGATATCATGAGAAAATGGAAAATGATGCATGACTAGGCATAGTAATTGATAAATGTGTGGCTCTAAGCATGACATAGAGGTACACCACTGCATGACCCTAAGTCTAAAACTCGAACTAGGTGTCTGATAATCTGGTAGAGTAATGAGATGTCAAGTGAGTGTGAGGATGATTTGAATAGTCCACTATTTGTACTGAACTAGAACTTACCTGTTTAATCTTGCTAAAAGTAAGCTGTAATAGACAATTAGGAAAGGATCATAGGCCCTTATTCAATATAGCCCATTTTTAGCCTATATAAAAGAAAACCAAATGAAATTTATCCTTCTTTGATCCAAATGATTTGAGCTTAAACTAGACCTTTCTTTTTCACCCTAACTGATCTTTTATGAGAATAATGTGTTGGCCCTGGTTCCATCTTGGACATGTGCACCTCAGCTTATGCCAAAAGCATAAGTTGAGGGTGGCTAATGCAGTAAACAACCCTTTTTATGGCTCTGACCCAACTTTGGGCATTGTGTACTTTGACTCATGGCAAAGCCATGAGTTGAGGGTGGCTATTATGAGGAATACTCTGGAAAATGGGGTTGAAAGAACAAAGAGACAGAAAAAAAGTAAAGTGACTCAAGAATTAGTTGAAAGAAAAGTAAGAAAAAAAAAATACAAGAAATACAAGCAAGAAAAGAAGAGAGTCACTTACACAAATGAAGAAAGAAAGGAAAATAGCAAGGTGAAAGAATATGAGAAACTGGGCAAATAAAATGATAGAAAATGGTATGTTTAGCCGATATGTCAAGGAGGAAAAAAAGTCACTAAAGTATACCTAAATATACCCTACCTGACCCTGAACCTATGTTACAAGCTAAGAAATTTCTATCGTGATCCTAAGAGTTGTATAGAGAACTTAAAGCAGTGAAAATAAGGGCAAGCTTATGGAAATATGTATGAATGAGTGTGAATTTGTTCTGAGAGTGAGTGCTGAAAAGTAATCCTTATACTCAAACTGGAATCATTGTGTGAAAAATGAGGATTTTGTTTTGAAGTGAGGACACTAGTTGCAATACCGAAAATATTAGCACCTCGGTGAGAAATTGAAGAGGATAGGTGTTAGTGCATGATGAGTCTGTGTCATGGTCTGATTCCACATAATTAAAGCCCAATAGTGATAGCATGCATAAATATGATGAGATTGATCGGGATTGATAGCCAAATGATTGCGAAGGATAAAACATGAATACTATTGTACAGAGATTTTGTATTGAGTCATAGTGCGTCCCTTGAGGGCAAACAATGAATTTAAGTTGAGGGTGTTGATATACCGTGGTTTCACGGTATTATTAATACTTTTTCCTTAAGTTTAGTGTGTCCAAAAGCCTTTTTGTGCCAATTTTTATGTAAGTTTCTCTTTATTTGCTGGAAATCTGTCTAAAAGATGAATGCGGAGGTTTTTGAGCAATAAATACAGAAAAGTACCACCTACGGAGCTTGTGACGGTCCGTCATGCTTGTGACGGTCCGTAGGTGGCATCGTAGTGCAGCTGCTGAAGGAAGATGGGGAAGTCTGACCAAGTGTGGGGTTACGGAGTGCGTGATGGACCGTCGTAGCCATGACGGCCCGTCCTGCTGGTTCGTCATGAAGTACAGAGAAGTAGTCCCAGTACCCAAATTCCAAGAGTTCAAGTGTTTTGGAACGGAGACCCTCGACGGACCATTTTGCCTATGACGATCCGTCATACCTGCCGTCGAGGGTAATGAAGAGAGCAGCAGAAGAAATTGCACAAGTATTGGACGATGGAATCCATGATGAGCCGTTGTGACCACGACGATCCGTCGCGAGGTCGTCAACCCAGCCGCGTTTTGACAGATTTCCAGCAAATAGAGTCCTTATTTAATTAGGTTTTTATTTTTTATAAATAGTTTGAAAAACCTCGTTTTTGAGGTGAGACCCTTGATTATTGTTAGACTCTGGATTATTTGGTTAGACTCTTGAATATTTTTAGACTCTTTGTTAGACTTTTGGTGATTACTATTACACTTTTGAAGAATCTTTAATCTTCAATTAATTATAACAATTGATTGTTGGTGATTTTGGTTGATTAATCAAGTGAACTTCTGGATTTTACTCTTTCTCATTGAAGTAAGTGCATGAATTCTTATATCATATATTTGAATATTATGATTATGAATATGGGTAACTAAACTCCATAACTAGGGTTGTGGGAACCATAGGCGAATAATGAGGTAAAACCTAATTAAAACAACAATTCTAGAATAGTGTCTTGCATATATTGATAATTCTTTCCTTAGAAGTCTTTTTAACAAATGGTCAATGTTAGAACTCGCCTTAATGCTACTTGCCGGACCAAGGAGGTAGATAATAGGAAAAGAATTATCAACATAGATTTAGTGTATACTATTTAATAGGCTAGTATTGATTTGTACGAGGTAATAACTTAGTCAAATATCGAATATGATGCTTAATATGAGGTAAAGGTAAGGGTTAGTATAGCAACACACGTAGCCAGACCAAGGTGCGGAGTGGAATTTTCTAGATGCCTGACCAAGGATTTAGAAATACATAAATTATCACTTTGCATGCAAGATACTAGGAAAGAATTGTTATAGTTAGAATTATCATGTTATGAACCTGTGGGGAACATGTAAACCCTAGTTAGAATTATCAAGTTTTGAAGCTGTTAGTTGTCTCTTTTAATTTCGCTAGTTATTTTCATTTTTTTAAAAATAAAAAAAACCCCTTTTATTTACTTGACACGACCGCTTTACTTTTTTTTGAGAATTAAGTTTGAGCATATCACCATACCCGGCAAGCCGGACAGTCTCATCTCATGAGTGTTACGTGACCCTCTGTCCTTCCCGAAAGAAGGCATCACCGCTCAAAGCTAGCCTATCGGTGCTCAGTATAAAGTTCTATTTCATTCATCTCATCCGTCATGGAAGTTGGCTTCTAGTAGGAGGACATCATAGCTCATTATATGATTTCTCATCTCATCATTAGTATTAAGAGTGTTAAGCTCAATACTTTCATTAAAGTGTTCATAGAGACTGGCCTCTTCATTAATTTTACAATCTCATTGGTGAGTACGTTTTGGTAACATTTACATAGGCTCATTTGAGATTGCTATCATCTTTTACATTAGCCTCATATCATGTTGTCACCACATTCCTTATCATTAACACCTTTGCTATTCATAGTTACTCACCTCTTAATACGTGAATGTTCATTTCATCATATGCCAATGCACTTGGCCAATTTAGTGTGTTTCACACCCTTACTTAACCCTTCTAGGGTTTCATCATTTCATTGTTCATTTCCTCATTTCATTGTTCATCTCATCTTATGCCAATGCACCTGGCCATTTAGTGTATCTTACACTCATACTTAACCCTTCTAGGGTTCATCATTCTACATCTTAGGTTCACTTACTTTTGAATGTATGCTAGACTTATGAGTCTATACATACAAGCCATGAGGCTTCATTCATAGTTCCTTAATTGATACATTCCTAAGATTATGTAGTACAAGACTTATGTATCTTTTATATATGCCAAGATCTTGATTTCGATCTAAATAGGTGGCATTATTCTTGGATATTTTGTTCACGTATGACTTAGGTATCAATACGGAAGTTTGGGAAAGAAAACCCAAGTTCGATTCACTTGGATAGCATTTACATTTTTTATTGATTTTATTTTTAATCTCCATGACATTGGGACTCAAGATTGAACCCAAAATTAACATTATATTATTAATTTTCTACTTGTTTTAATTTGGCCGAAGGGTAGTGGGTTCGAACTACCACAACACCTTTTTAATTTTTAGTAACATCACATAGCCCCTTGGGATTAAACCCCCACAACCTCTTTCATTTTATTCTTTATTTTCGCTGTACATAGGGAGGTTGTGGGTTCGAACCCCCACAGCCTCCTTATTTTAGTTTTAATTTTGCTAGGCTGTGAGGTTGTGGGTGCGAACCCTCACAGCTTCCTATCTTTATTTTTTATTAAATATTTCTTAACTAGGCGCCTTGGCTGTGAGGTTGTGGGATCGAGCCCCCACAACCTCACTTTATTTTCTTATTTAATTTTGTCATTCTTCTCTCCAACCCTGAGGTCGTGGGTTTGCTATCCACGCCTCACATTTTCTTTCCTTTTTTTCTCTTCTTTTACTCGTTGCCTGGAGGTCGTGGGTTCGATTCCCACACCTCCCATTTATTTAATTAAATCATTTTCCTCTCCTTTCCCAAATCAGTGGCCCGAGTTCGATTCCCCCCAGCTCCATTTTGGTCTCTTTTTCTCGCGAATTCCAGTAGCCAAAAGGTGAGGTAACAGGTTTGAATCCTGGTGGCCTCACCTCTTTAAAATGTGTTAAATTTTTTGATTTTCATTATTAAACATTAGTCTAATTTAACCTTGCATAGTTGCTGGAAATTTCGGTCATTTTCGATTCATTTTTATCAATGTTTTCACTTGATTCATAGGGTGTATTCATATACTATTTTAACACATCTTTAGGCGTATTTTTCATGAGTTTATTTGACAAAAAGATTGTCACTCAGTCATCCACATTTCCTTAAATGAACATAACCATTTTTCATGGATTTATGCACACAAAACAACAACTACAACCTTATCAATTTTTTTTGAGCATCAAGCCGAGGCCTTTGCCACATTCACAAACTTGCACACACTCGCACATAACTTCAAACAAACATTGATTGTCATTTTCATGATTTCATGAGGGAGATAAGGATGAAACGTGAGAAGAGATCGTGAGAGAGAGTAATAAAATAATAGGAGTTTTAGTTTGGGAATTAGTCAAATTAGGACTCCTTATTAATTTAAATAAAAACCTGATTTAATTAGATTAGTGAAAGAACCATTATGCCCTTAAAAATTCAGATTTTAAATAATAAATAAATCACCTTAAGTATTTATCCTATTCATTTTTAGGGTTGTTACATTATCCCGCCCTTAGGAACATTCGTCCTCGAATGACACTACCATTACACATCGTAATGGTAATCAGATCATAACATAATCACTATGCACAGTCAAGCAATAACAACAAAATATGGAGAGATAAGGAAACATAGCCTTAAGAGTAGGAAAACTAACCTCAAGAGCTGAAAAGATGAAGGTAGCGGGATCTGATGTCGGCCTCAGCCTCCCACGTAGCGCCCTCAACAAGATGATTTCTCCACAATACCTTCACTGTGGCAATCTCTTTGTTCCTCAGCCGCTTGACCTGTCTGTCTAAGATCTCAACAGGTACCTCCTCATAAGACAAGTCTTCATCAACCCCCAAACCTTCCACAGGTAGAATCGATGCTGGATCACCTAGGCACTTCTTCAACATAGAGACATGAAAGAGTGGATGGACATAAGCTAGCTCTGCATGCAATGCTAACTCATAGGCCACTTCACCCACACACTGTAGGATCTCATTTGGCCCAACATACTTCGGACTCAACTTCCTTTTTCTACCAAATCTCATCACTTCTTTCATAGGTGACATCTTCAAGTAAACCTGGTCACCAACCTCAAATTCTAAGGGCCACTTTCTGTTGTCTGCATATGACTTCTGTCGACTATAAGCAGTAGTCAATCTGTCCCTAATCAGTCTAACCTTATCTAAGGCCTCATGAACAATTTCTGGACCATAAATGGATGACGCTCCAACCTCGAACCACCCAACTGGAGATTTACACCTTCTACCATACAATTCCTCAAACAGTGCCATCCCAATGCTGGAGTGATAACTATTATTATACGAGAACTCTATCAAAGGTAGATGGTCATCCTAGCTACCTCTGAAGTCCATCACGCACGCTCTCAACATGTCCTCCAATGTCTGAATGGTGCGCTCTGCCTGCCCATCAGTCTGAGGATGAAAGGCAGTACTAAGCTTCACCAGCGTGCCCAAGCTTTTCTGGAAAGATCTCCAGAAATGTGAAGTAAACTAAGCTCCTCTATCTGAAATGATAGACAAAGAAATTCCATGCCACCTCACAATATCATCAATATAAAGTCTCACATAATCCTCGTCTATGTATGTAGACTTTACAGGGATAAAGTTAGCAGACTTAGTCAATCTGTCCACAATAACCCATATAGAGTCATGCTGCCTCCTAGTCCTCGGAAGACCAACCACGAAGTCCATATTAATAGACTCCTACTTTCAAGTTGGAACCTCAATAAACTGAGTCAGACCACCAGGCTTAAGATGCTCTGCCTTAACCTGCTGACAATTAGGACAGTTAGCCACATATTCTGCTATGTCCTTCTTCATGCCATCCCACCAATAGATCTGCTTAAGATCATGATACATTTTGGTGGAACTTGGATGTATGGGATATCTGGAACCATGGGCCTCTGCCACAATCCTGGTCTGTAAATCATCTACATCTGGTACACACAGCCTGTCCTGGTATCTAAGTATGCCATCACCTCCCAAAGCAGAAGACTCATTCATTTTTAACAACACTGAGTCCTTCATCTCCATAAACACAGGATCAAGATGCTCACCCTTCTTGACTTCAACTACCAAGGATGATTCAGAACTAGGATGAACAGAAACACCCCCACTAGTAGAGTCAACCAATCACACACCCAGTCTGGCCAGTCTGTGTACCTCTTTTTTCCAACTCCTTCTTCTCGTCCTCGACGTGGGCTGTACTTCCCATTCTCATCCTTCTCAAATCATCAGCCACAACATTAGCCTTACCTAGATGGTAGTGCACATTCATGTCATAATCCTTCAACAGCTCCAACAATCTCCGCTGACGTAGATTCAACTCCCTCTCTGTGAATACATACTGGAGACTCTTATGATCTGTGAACACATCCACATGCACTCCATACATATAATGCCTCTACAACTTTAGTGCAAACACCATAGCTGCCAGCTCTAGGTCATGAGTGGGATAATTCTTGTCATGAACCTTGAGCTGTCTGGAAGCATAGGCTATCACCTTACCAACCTGCATAAGAACACAACCCAAACCAAACCTATATGCATCACAATAGATAGTGTAATTCTCACCACACTTAGGAAGAGTAAGCACCAGGGCTGAAGTGAGTCTATCCTTGAGCTCTTGGAAACCCTTCTCACAAGTCTCCGTCCATTAAAACTTGGCTTTCTTCTTCGTCAAAGCTGTCAATGGGGAAACAATGGAAGAAAAGCCCTCCACAAACCTACGGTAGTAACCAGCCAATACCAGAAAGCTACGGATGTCAGTGGGAGTAAGGGGCTTTGGCATTTTCTTAACAACTTCAGTCTTCCTGGGGTTTACCTACACACCTTGGCCGGACACAACATGACCCAGGAAGGTCACCGATCTCAGACAAAATTCACACTTGCTGAATTTGGCATACAACTGATGCTATTTAAGTACCTGCAAGGTTAGTATCAAATGTTGTTCATGCTCTTCATTGGTCTTAGAGTAGATGAGAATGTCATCATTGAATAATATGTCGAAAGAGTCAAGGTATTCACTGAAGCTTATTAATGAGATCCATAAATGTAGCAGGTGCATTCGTGAGACCAAATAACATGACTAGAAACTCATAGTGACCATAGTAGGTATGTAAGGCTGTCTTTGGGATATCTCCATCCCTAACCCTAAACTGATGGCACCCTGAACAAAGATCAATCTTATAGAAGAAACTAGACCCTTGGAGCAGATTGTAGAAATCATCTATTCTGGGATGTGGATACTTATTCTTTATAGTGACTTTGTTGAGCTGCCGATAATCAATAAACATTCTAAGGGTTCCATCCTTCTTTTTCACAAAAACACTGGAGTGCCCCAAGGGGGATATGCTTGGCTGAATGAAACCCTTATTAGTGAGATCTTTTAACTGCAACTTCAACTCTTTGAGTTCTGCTGGAGCCATTTTATGAGGAGGAATTGAGATTGGCTTAATATCGGGTTCTAAGTCGATACCAAAGTCAATCTCTCGAAGGGGAGGGACTCTAGGCAAATCTTCAAGAAATACATCTAGGAACTCCTTCACTACAGACACTGAGTCTATGGACGAATGTCATGATCTAAATCATTAACACTCACAAGATGACACAGTAACCACTTGGACATCATTTTGTTGGCCTTAAGATTTGAAATCAAGGGATTAGGATGACTCGAATTGTACCCCTCCCAGACTAACTCTTCTTTATTAGGGAAGCAAAATCTCACCACTCTACTAAGACAGTCCAAGCAAGCATAACAACTGTGAAGCAATTCCATGCCAACAATAACATCAAAATCACGCATGGGTAGTTCAACCAAGTCCGCTTACATAGTCCTACCACATACAACTATTGGGAAGTCCTTGTATACTCTGTCAGTTCATACAGTTTCTCCTAAAGGCGTACTGACCACAATAGGATCATGCAGAACTTCAGGTAGTAATTCAAAAGTAAGAGCGAGCACAGGAGTCACAAAGGAAAGCGTAGACCCTGGATCAAGTAAAGCATAAACAGAAGTTTGAGAATACTTGCAGCATACCTTTGACCACATCAGCGGACTTTTCCTGCTCCTCCATGCCCTTCAGGCATAAAATCTGTTCCTCTTGGGAGGCTCGACCGCTGTTGCACTCTGTGGATTAGGCCTAGGCTGAGCATTACCTTCAGCCTGACCTTTGTTCTGTGGACAGTCTGTGATCATGTGCCCACTCTTACCACTACCGAAACAGGCATTAGTGCACTGTATGCACTCTCCACTGTGAGCTCGGCCACACTTAACACAGTTCTTCTTAGGACGCTGATCTCACCTCCATTGCCCCTCTTGGGTTCAGGTCTGCCTCCTCTAGGTGCTGTAATCCTCTGAGAGTTAGAATTCCCAGAACTCTGTTGCCTCTTCTTGAACCTGCGCTACTCACGAATGCCAAAATTGTTTCTGTGGCCTCCATGGCTGGGACCTACATAATCTTGAGGCCTAGGCCTCGTAACATCACGAACACCTCTCTTCTTGCGACTGTCCTCTACCTACTGGACATGCACCATTAACGTGGAAAGGTCTATATTATCACGGAGCATTACAGACCAACACTCTTCCTCCAGGTCTCCATTAATTCTCGTGAGGAACCTGCTCATCTCATCCCTGCTGTTTGAAACCAGGGAAGTAACATACCTGGATAATTCAAAAAAGCTAAGTACTCTCCTCATTCTTGCTATTAAATACTTAGAAAAGTAACATACCTTAATAGCTTAACAAACTTCAGGGAATACTCCCTGACCGTCATAGAGCCTTGTTTAAGGTTGATGAACTCCTCAACCTTGTCTTCCCTCATCTCTCTGAAGAAGAACCTCTCCAGAAATGATGTCTTTAACAGTTCCAAAGTGATTGTCACTCCACTCAAACATGGCTATCTTGCCACATCTTGCACCAAGTCTGTGCAACATCCTTGAGCTGATAGGAAACTAGCTCAACCTTTTTAGTATTTGTGGCCCCTATAGCCCCCATAATCTTATGTTCTTCATCCACAAACTCCTGAGGATCCTCTGATGTCTTAGACTCTATGAAAATAGGAGGGTTCATCCTCGTGAAGTCTCGCAGCCTCTCAGCCATGCTGGGAATCTGTGGGTTTTCTCTCTGAACATCCTGCCGGTTGACTTGGGCAGTCATAGACTGAGCCTGCATCATAATGGCCTATTCCATCTGAGCCAGAGATGCCCTCACCTCAGCATCAGTCAACCCAGCTGGGTTAACTGGCATGACCACTCCTTCAGTTGGAGCTCGGGGTGGATTCTGATTACCCCTAGCAGCTGCTCCTCCCCTCCTCTGACCCTTAGCTCTCCAAGTGTTCATTCTCTTAAAAACAACAAGGATTGATGTTAGACACGCTCATAACACCAAGAACTCAAACATAAGGAAAAGC
This sequence comes from Solanum chilense, assembly GCA_032847665.1. NCBI lineage: Eukaryota > Viridiplantae > Streptophyta > Magnoliopsida > Solanales > Solanaceae > Solanum > Solanum chilense. The sequence goes on along the minus strand of CM064971.1, from coordinate 11,552,892 downwards.
ACGATAAGATCAGCAGAAGGGAAATTTTCCTACGCATTATGCAATCTCTAATCCAGGATTGTGGTGCACTTCACTACCATGACTTAGAAACTACTCAATGTGGTTGATGTGAACTTATATTCCTCGGAATTTAACCTAGCGCTCTGATACCAACTTTGTCAGGACTAGAATCTAGACCCCAAACGAGACCGACGTCGTTGACCTTTCAGAGATCGCACACAATTCTACTTACGTCATTATTACTTTACATAGGTTAATTTTAGCGGAAAATTTGGAATTTTTTGTTTCTTAACATACTTATATAAACATTCTTATTAATACGTAAATGTTCACCATCAACCATCTAAAATTAAGAGATAAGAAATTGAAAGAAATAGTTTAATTATTATTAAGTGTGTAATTGCCAAAATGGCACCAATACATAATTTGAATAAAAACAGGAAAGAAACGCTAGTGGAACATGCTCCACTAGCTCAACTCTAAAACTAAGCTAGAATATAAAACAGTGGCATCCTCGAAAGCATGAGGACCTACCAAAGCCGGATGAATGCTGAACGTCCGGATAACTGCAGCGAAGATCCTATAGCTCTATCGTCCACATGTGCCTGCGCCTAAAATAGTAGAGTTTGTATAGGGCTAGAACATATTTGTACTAAGTATAGGTATATGAAAGCACACACCAAGGACATTCATGAGAAAGAATAGCTCTTTCCTAACAACATGATTTTTGGATGTCAAGTCAGTGGACTTGCCAATTTGAGATTCGGAAGGTTTCCAAATTTGGATTAGGAAAGTCTGTAAGCTTTCCAGTTTTGGAATAGCAAAGTTATTCCATGAGAATAACATACATCATCATACTTTTCACATTTTTACGTAGCACATAACATTTACGCATAGCACATATCATATAGCATACATCACATTTTGCATGTAGCACATAACTTCTTTAATATCATTCATTCATATGCCATGAGACCTTGGAATCATGGACTTAACATCAAGACATCCTAGAAATGAGGGCTCAACAGATGGGACCGCAACTAGGGAGTTTTCATTAGCAAACACAGAGTCTTCTTTGTTCATTCATACATACTCCATTTCATTTCATTCATTGGCCAGTGTAAACACCAGCTATACCTAGGATGTAGGTTAAGACATTCATTAGGTTCGTTGTGCAATGACCAATAATGACCTAATGTCATTACTTGAATCTAACTCATCTCTTGATTATCATATCCTAACACCTTGTGTATCATTCATTTAATTATGTGCATAATTTGAGGCTCGCCTCATTCGTTCATTGGGAACTTTAACTTTAACCGACATAGATCACGTGAGAATCATAAAATCCAGTGCCTCCCCCACACCGAAAAGAGGTGGAATCACTGTCCAAAGTGACCCATAGCATGCTAGCATACATGGGAAATTATCCCCGCTAGATCCCTATATTGGCTGTATAGGTTCAAAAACTAGGAGATGTAAGGAGACCCATACCCGGCTAGCCGGATAGTCTCATCTCATGAGTGTTACGTGAACCTCTGCCATTCTCGAAAGAAGGCATCACCGCTCATAGCTTGCCTATCGGTGCTCAGTATAAAGTTCTATTTCATTCATCTCATCCGTCATGGAAGCCGACTTCTAGTATGAGAACATCATAGCTCATTAGATGATTTCTCATCTCATCATTAGTATTAAGAGTGTTAAGCTCAATACTTTCATTAGATTGTTCATAGAGACTGGTCTCTTCATTAACTTTACAGTCTCATTGGTGAGTACGTTTTGGTAACATTTACTTAGGCTCATTTGAGATTTCTCACATCTTCTACATTAGCCTCATATAATGTTGTCACCACATTCCTTATCATTAGCACCTTTTCTTTTCATAGTTACTCACCTCTTAATACGTGAATGTTTATTTCATCATATGCCAATGCACTTGGCCAATTTAGTGTGTTTCACACGCTTACTTAACCCTTCTAGGGTTTCATTATTTCATTGTTCATTTCCTCATTTTATTGTTCATCACATCTTATGCCAATGCACCTGTCCATTTATTGTATCTTACACTCATACTTAACCCTTATAGGGTTCATCATTCATAATCTTAGGTTCACTTACTTTTGAATGTATGCTAGACCTATGAGTCTATACATACAAGCCATGAGGCTTCATTCATAGTTCCTTAATTGATTCATGCATTCCTAAGATTATGTAGTACAAGAGTTATGTATTTTGTATATATGCCAAGATCTTGATTTCGATCTAAATAGGTGGCATTATTCTTGGATATTTTGTTCACGTATGTCTTAGGTATCAATACGGACGTTTGGGAAAGAAAACCCAAGTTCGATTCACTTGGATAGAATTTACATTTTTCATTGATTTTATTTTTAATCTCCATGACATTGGGACTCAAGATTGAACCCCAACATTAACATTATACTATTAATTTTCTACTTGTTTTAATTTGGCCGAAGGGTAGTGGGTTCGAACCACCACAACACCTTTTTATTTTTTATTAACATCACATGCCCCTTGTCGCCCAAACCAATAGGTTGTGGGATTAAACCCTGACAGCCTTTTTCATTTTGTTCTCTATTTTCGTTGTACATTGGGAGGTTGAGGGTTCGAACCCCCACAGCCTCCATATTTTAGTTTTAATTTTGCTAGGTTGTGAGGTTGTGGGTCCGAACCCCCACAACTTCCTATCTTTATTTTTTATTAAAGATTTCTTACCTAGGCGCCTTGGCAGTGAGGTTGTGGGATCGAGCCCCCACAACCTCATTTTATTTTCTTATTTAATTTTTCCATTCTCCTCTCCAACCCTGAGGTCGTGGGTTCGCTATCCACGCCTCACATTTTCTTTCCTTTATTTTTCTCTTCTTTTACTCGCTGCCTGGAGGTTGTGGGTTCAATTCCCACGCCTCCCATTTATTTAATTAAATCATTTTCCTCTCCTTTCCCAAATCAGTGGCCCAAGTTCGATTCCCCCCAGCCCCATTTTGGTCTCCTTTTCTCGCGAATTCCAGTAGCCAAAAGGTGAGGTCACAGGTTCGAATCCTGGTGGCCTCACCTCTTTAGAATGTGTTAAATTTCCATATTTTCATTATTAAACTTTAGTCTAATTTAACCTTGCATAGTTGCTGGAAATTTTAGTCATTTTCGATTCATTTTTATCAACATTTTCACTTGATTCATAGGGTGTATTCATATACCATTTTAACACATCTTCAGGCGTATTTTTCATGAGTTTATTTGGCTAAAATATTGTCACTCAATCAGCCACATTTCCTTAAATGAATATCACGATTTTTCATGGATTTATGCACACAAAACAAGTACAACCTTATCAATTTTTTTCAGCATCAAGCCGAGGCCCTTGCCATATTCACAAACTTGCACAACTTGCACATAACTTCAAACACACATTGATTGTCAGTTTCATTATTTCACGTACATAAACATATTCACATTCAACACAACAACATCACACATACCTAAATCTACCAGCAACCATACCCAACCTACGAATCAGTGGGAGCTGAATCTTAAGGGGTCTCTTGGGAAAGGAACCAAGAGGAAAGAAACTCATACCTTAATTTGCTTGTTCAAACGTGAAGTTGCTGCCCAAAACCCTCTCCAAAATTAGTCCAAGCTTCCTCAACGTCCACACCACTCGACGGACAACTTCTCTTGCCTTAACGTTTTGGTTAATTTGTTTTTCTTAAAATTTCATGTAAGTTCTTCAAGTGTGAAGAACCCTTGATATTACTTCTGTTCTTTGTTGTTTTTGGCAGAACTAACGTGAGGGAGAGAAGGATGAAACATTAGAGAGATCGTGAGAGAGAGTAGTAAAATAATAGGAGTTTTAGTTTGGGAATTAGTCAAACTAGGACTCTTTATTAATTTAAATAAAAACCTGATTTAATTAGCTTAGTAAAAGGACCATAATGCCCTTAAAATTTCAGATTTTAAATAATAAATAAATCACCTCAAGTATTTATCCTATTCATTTTTAGGGTCGTTATAGAAGTAGGTGATCATTTGGTTCAAACTTAAATTCGACTATTCTCCTTGCTTGTGGTGATTCCTAATCATTTGAGGACGTGACATTTACTTTGAGTTTCTTTTAGTACTTTCAATGTCAGATTATGTTGATGGGGTTGTGACCCTATTTTCACTCATGAGTTGTAATATATGGTTAATTTAGACAAGTTAGACTTCCGCTATTCCTTTATAAACACTTTTGGACTTAAATTCGTTTGTACTCTAATTGTTCGAATACTTTATGTTATGATATGCTTAGACCTTGTATGAGACCTCTTCGGGGTCAAGTACACCATGTTACGTCTAGGGGGTACCCTTGGGTCGTGAAAGAATATGATGTACCTCAACAATTCGCCAACTACCATGGATAATATAGTGTGTGAACTGACAAAGGGTACATAATCCACATCTAGGACACTCATTGCAAACCTATTATGACAAAGTCCATGCTAAAATTCTGACCACGGAGCTCCTCAATAGAAATCCTATTTTTTTCTTCACTATGGATGAAGAAAAAGTGCTTGCAAATGTTTGTAGATTAACCATTATTGGCAAATTTTTACATGGTAGAGGCACCATCGAAGAAGTTCAAAGAGAATTTGGAGGCAGATTCTCTATTAGAGGTATGGTTAAACTTTGGCGTTTTGATTCTAAGCATATCTTTTTATAAATTTCTTTGATGAAGACAATTTCAAAAATATATACTTGATATGATTTTTTTTAATGATTTTTGGTACTACCATGCGATTACAACGATGGACGAGGGATCTAGGCCAAATGAGGAAACAACACTCATTTCAATATGGATTCATCTGTTGAGTCTTCCATGACATTTTTACAAGTCGTCAGCACCTTATGAATTGTTTCACCGATAGAAACCTAATTATTCATTAACAAGGAGTCTGATGTTAAGTCTAGACCAAGTTTTGCCAAAAGTGAAAGTGGATGCTGATGTTGCCATTCAATTGAAATAATTGAACCATCCAATTACGGAACAAGGTCCAGCGGCATCACACGTGCAACACGATAAAATATGTAGGCAATTATTTATGTGTCTGATACTTTTTCAAAATTATATATATTTTTAAAAAATTCTTGACTTGGTTGGTACTAACATAATTTAAGGCGTACATGAAAAATGAAATGTTAAACTATTCGACAAAATAGAGAGGACCAACTTTTGTGACCTATAGATTCTATTGGTACCTCTTGAACAAATATCTTTCATTTTTTTTGAAATTATACAAATGGATTATTCATTGGAATACCGCATGTTAGCGGATACTTTTAGTGCTAACACATTCTCATAGTGGAAATGTGAACCTTTTAATTCTCTATTTTTTAAAAAACTTTATCTGTTAGTCTTTTTAAATTAAGTTTTCTTTAGTTTCTTTGAAATATTAAGCGAAGAATCTTTCTAAGTATTTTTCTAAAAATGGTTTTGTACTAAGAAGAATTCAAAAAGTGATCTTAAAAAAGTAAATCACATTTAGCAGTTACCATAAAAAATAAGTATTAATTACCCCGTATATATGATCTTTTTGCTACTTGCAAGGTGCTTCAACATTTTCAAAGATTGACATGAGGTGAGGTACCATAAATTGAAATAAGGCCCGAGGATATGCCTTAAATGTCTTTCATAACTCAATATGGGCATTATGAGTTCTTGATAACATTTTTATTAACCAACGCACTGGCGACTTTCATGAGTTCGATGAATGGTGTCTTCAAGTCATTTCCAGATTCCTTTGTGATTATATTTATAACAATAATTTGATCTACTACAATGGTAAAGATCAGTACGCAAAACTTCTTCACATTGTTCTAGATATTTTGGGGAAACAACAATCATATGTCAAATTGTCGAAGTGCAAATTTTGTTTAACTTCTATTGCGTTCTTAGTGCATATAGTCTCACAATAAAGGGTGATGGAGGATCCCCAAAAGTATGATAGAGCGAGTTTGTTTTGAGTTACTTTGATTTTATGTTTTTTTTGTGACTTTGAATTGTTTTGTTATATTTCCCTATCTTTTCCTAGATATTTCATGAGCTAGATTTTAATTTCAGCTTCGCCTCATACGGACTCGGTGTTGGTGTTGGTTACAATGATTAAGGTTGTAATAAAATATAAAAAAGAAATTAAAAAATTTCAAAGAAAAGGCAAAGAATGGTAGTAAGAAGCAATGTGATATAAGGGATTACGTATCAAGGAGTGTATATAGATACTTAGAGAATTATTGCGAAATCCCCTAGACTTAACATGTATTATTAGTTTTATCCTAGAACTATTGGTAGCCTTTAAAATATCCATATAGTTAACTAAATTAACTTAAATACACTCTCGATCTGCCACATGACACAGAAAGTGATTTTAAACTCTTGTAATCTCTTGAAATAAATTCGAAGGATGTGTTGAAAACACCCCTGAACTAGATAAGAATTATTAGTTTCGTCCTAGATAAATTTAGAAGTATTAAAAACACACCTCTACTTAATTAATTGAAATTTAAGGTACCCCAATTCTTGCAAGATGGGATAAATAAGTACAAAAACCATCATACTTTTCTCCTGTAATTTTTTCACCCGAAATAATATATCTGCACTAAGATCCAAAAATGTTAAGAAGACAATCATGTTATCGTAGTTCTTATAGTAAATATTAATTGTTATTAAAATATATAGTTGGAAGAGGTGTAAGTAAGAATTTTGTAATAAATTAGAGAAGGTAAAAATATTGAAATAATTCTTGGCCCCTTAAGGCTGAAGACTGTAACAACACTCCTTCAATTACTTTTTACATAATTGAACAATGAGGCCCATAAGCTATAGTAGTAAAATCAAAATGAAGTATATGCCCAATCCAACAACATATGGGTCTAAATAAAGACAATATAAAAGTAGCTAAAAAGACAGCAAATCCTAAAATGACAGTGAAAGTAGAAAGGAAAAGTATCATGTTCTCAAAGTTTTCATATCGATTTGGCCGCCGTGGCTTGATCTTTGATCAGTCGTCAACCATAATTGTGAAATCTCAACTTCTCCTGTATCATATCGACATAAACTCCATTTTATGAAGCTCCACTTCATATGAACTTCAAGATGACATCGAATGTGACATGTAGTCCGCATCTTCTTAAATCAATTTGTAAGGCTGTGAGATGCTAGAAAGAAAAGCTACTGTTGAGGTAGGTTTCCTTTCTTCATCCAAATTTCTATTAGATCCAAGTGATATATTTATAGAAATAAATATATTTTAAGCTCTATTACCTTGTATAAGTTGCATATTATTCAGCGATTTCACAGATCCTTGTATCTTAATTGTAGATTAGTAGTGAAACGAAAATTCAATCTTATTATGTTGTTATGTTATTATTCTAATAAATATATGTGAATCATAAATCATTTCTCGAGTCTTATATTTAATGGGTTGAATTACATAATCTCCATTCAAATCGTAGACCTATGTATTAAAAAGTTAACTCAATTTTCCTTATTTTGCTTATGTGATTTATGGGACTACACAAACCTTTTATAGAGATTTCATTTGTGGATAAATAAATGGGATCACATATCAAATACACTACTAACAACCTTCAAGTCCCGATTTCGTCCTTTTTTTAAAACCTTTATGCTCCCACCAGATACGAGATACTATTAACCAACAAAAATATAGCTTCAGAATTCAAAAGTTTGCTACTACTTTATCTTAATTGTGATCTCCTCTAGGGTTATTATCGATACTTATATATCTAATTGTTATTTGGTACTTGTGAACTGTGAAAATTTCATTAGAACTCGTAGAGTCTATCTGCTTGATTCTTATGTTTGGAGTGTTACATTTTTCCGAATTTATTATTTTTTTGCTACTACTGAGACTTTCTGACCCAATTTGTAATTATCCAAAGGAATCTCATGCGAAATCCCAAAATTCTGGAAACACGGTGCAACATTACAAAAATTGAGCACACATGGAATTCCACTATGGTGTCACCACTATATTGATAAGGCTTATGTCGACCTAACATATGGATAAGCATTCCACTATGGCCTCACCACTATAGGGCTTGCACGACAATTATAGTGGACTGTGTGAAATCATACCATAACTAATGTGATTTATTTTATTTTCCTCCCACTTTAGAAGAACAAAAATGATATGGACTTCTTAAAAAACCCCTATGTAAGCACCCAGGGCATGAGAGCAATAGAGGGGAGAGTTACAACAAGAGAGGTGAAAACCCAAGGAATTTCAATCCTTGTTCGTCACATTTTTCTCTCTTGGAGCCAAAATCTCATAGTAATGGTTCATCAATAGATGCTTGACGCCTAGATAGAATAGTTTTTTTAGTTTAAGATAAAAAGTTAAACCTATATTTACCTACATCATATATTTTGTATGTTCAGTATTTTCATGAATAGGATTTTGTGCTCTGAGTTGAACGGTTAGGCCCGTGCCTAAGGTGGTTAGGTCGATAATGACAATAAGAAATTTGGGTGAAGAGTGTAGGATGATTAGGGAGTGTTTAGAAGGTTACCTTTTGTAAGTGATAATTATCCATTTTCCAAGTTATGTATGTATGTAAATGTATAATATCACTTATTCAATGCATATAAAAGAAAACATAAGAAAGAATGTGAAATGATATTATGTTGATAATCTTATGCAATGACTAAATTTACTTTACTTGTGGTTTCAAGTGTTATTAGTAATCTCCTGCAGTGAACCAGTGATAGCCACCTTCAATCATTGGGCGAATAGTAGTGGTTGGTAAAGCACTTTAAAGACAGAAAAATTTCTCCCATATGACTTCTCTTCTACCATTGTATTTTATAACCATGTCATATGAATCTCCCTTACATTCACATCATAGGCTGCACTAGAGATCTTTGGCACCCCAATGCTTCATTTATAGACCGGGCATCTATGGGGATGTTCACTCCTATGCGTATAATGGGGTTGGGAGAATCCTATAGAATATTAGGGAGGATCACATAAAATCCCTTACCCGCCCGACCTAAAATAAGGGATGAGCCATCACCAAAGGACTCCAATTGAACTCCTAAATATGGTTATACGAAATACTAATATGTTTCATTGCTCCTCTCATCTTGAAAACCTATCGTAATGGCCTACAAAACTAGTAATATTGTACGCTTTGGGAGTAGGCTTGCACTAATTTAAAAAGTATAACTAATTGGCAATGTATTCTTACATATCTATCAAATATCTCTCCTATGCTCTGCTGATGTTGGACTTATAATCTTAAATTGAGGTGTCACATGAACCCCATTTATATGGACTGAACGTCATTGATGAGATTTTCCCGACCATATGGGATTCACCTACACTCAGCACTAAGGTTTCCCAATCTTATCAGTTGCATTAACACATGAGTGACTATACTACCATTAGTAACACCTCTACCCACTTTGGGTATAGACCCAGGCGATTTTAACATGTCTCCCTCATTGATAAGGCATGCTTACTTATAAAACCCAAATCTATCTATGTTTTACCGATGTGGGACTTATAATCTTAAGGTGAGGTGTCACATAGACCTCTATATAGACTTAGAATCCTCACAGAGGTTTGCTTCACCGCATAGAATTTTCCTAGACTAAATATTTGGGTTTTCCGTGCCTTAGCATGATTTTCCTTAAACTCGATCGAATTTTGACCCATAGAACAACGATAACACAAGAGTGGCCCTGATACCAAGTATTTTCCTATATAAATCTATTCCCAAGTCGAGACACAATACCTAAGACCACGGATGATCCCGAGATAACACATGACATATCAAATATAACATATACATTATTGTAAAATCGAAACATATGCTTAATAAAGAATTCAATAAACTTTGTGATACTACGTTACTAGTCTGAAAAAATCTTTATTACTTTATAATGAAAGTATAAGTCTTCCAGGACATGGCCCTCAAATACCTAAAAATAAAGACAACATAAAAATATTGACAGTCTTAAACAATAGAGTCTCCAAATGAGAAGAGCTAACTAAAAGCTATCTGGAAGTGCTGCAACCTTACTCGCTGCGATGATATCAGAATCTACATCATAAAAGGATGCAACATATAGATTTGTATGTATCAATAAGCTGAATGTACAACGAAAGTAAGGGAGAGCACTAGCTAAGTCATTTAAAGAATCATGAACAAATAGTAAAAGAATATTTCCAAGATCCAGCTTATGATCTTGGAAAACTTATTTCAGTACCTTGTTCTTAATTCTTTAAATTATTTAGCTAGTTTCTTGTTGTACTTACTTAGTACATTTCACAATAGACGTATATATATCTATGTGTTACATATTTTCATGATGTTGATTATGATATTCACGCCCAAATTCGTGGTGAGTGAGGTACAACACTCTCAGTTATCTTTTTGTGAGCGCTTCACATTTGGGGACTTCATTGTTTCAGACTGACAACTTTTTTTCTTATGTTGTGTTTGTTTTAAGGTAGATAGGGTTACGTCCCGATAGAATTATATTTTCATTCTAAAGTAGTTGATGTTTTATTCAGACAACAGTAATGTACTCACATGGAGTTCATTGAATGGTTTATTAAGCATATGTTTTAGTTTCCGATATAGTGCATATAATATGCTTGATATTTTAAAGGATATATCGGTATCATTTATAGTCTGAGGTACAATGTCTTAACTAGGGTATAGAATAGGGCCATAATAACCTTGGTATTATAGTAACCTTTGTGTTAGCCTTGTCGATGTGGGCTAAAGTTCAACTGAGTTTAGGAAAATCAGTAAGACAGGCTAAACCTCAATGCAAAATCAAGGTAAATCACATGAGATGGAGGAAAACCTTAGCGAGGATGCTAATTTCCCCGGGGGGTATATGTGACACTCTAACTTAATATTATTGTCCCATATCAAAAAAACATATCAGAGATGTTGGGTTTATAAGTAAATACTCATTACCAATTAGTGACACATTTTAAATCTGCGTGGGACAAAGATCAAACCAAACAATATCACTAGCGGGCTCGACCATTACACTCACTTCGAAAAAAATCCCATCCGCCAGATTTTGTTCGACCTCTCGTGGTTAGTTATGTCGATAAATATCTCATAGGGGAAGTCTAGTCCGACAATTATGTCCATTAAATTATCTTCAACATGAGAAGTATGAAGTAGAACTCTTAACATATACTAAAATGGGTGTGTAATATAAAATCCAATATTTAGACTAGATTGGAGGTTGCCAAATTCTACCCGCTCGCACTATAGTGCACCTGTAGGTGTTATTGCGCAGGGGTGCGCCATGGTAGTTCTGCATGTTCTATAATGTGAAGGTAGGTGTGTGTGTGTGGGGGGGGGTTGTATAGTCACAACCTATCAGTTATAGCAGCCTACCACCGTAGCACGATGCAAGAGTTTCATAACGACCTTCATCATCCTAGAATGTGAAGTGGTGCATCAATGACACCCCTTAGCCCAAGAATCCAAAATAATTCTGCATATTACTGTTCCTAAAGTACCCCATTGTATATATGTGAAATAATCTAGGAATTTCAACTTCTAAATCATCATTGAATCTTAGTTTTGTAACAAAAAAAGCCCTCTTAATTTCCCCACTATTTTGGAACCAATCTCGCCCCTATTTCTAGTGATCCTTACACCCAGAACACTTTAGTTGCATTGTAAATGTAATTGTAAACCACATATTTCAACAATTTCAATAAATACAATATTTTAAAGTTTTTTTAATATCAATCCAAACTCTATTTTAGTATATCTTTTCCTTTCATGCAATCACCCTTATTCATAAAACAAAGTAAATAGAATAGAGTGCATGATAATTACCATAGTTTTGGAATTCTGATTGGAATGATTGAAAAGGATTTGGGGGTAATTTCAATGATTTCAAAAGGAGAGAAATGGGCATAAAAAACCATTCCCCTTCTTCTTTCTGTTTTTGATTTTGAGTAGTCGCTATATTGAGATCCATCTTAGTGTATGGGAAGAAAATTTTGTTGTGCATTTGAAATTTGTTTTGGTAGTCTTGGTTATGTGGGATGTGCTAGAATTTAAGTAATTGTGTATAGAGGAGTATTTCATTAACATCATCCAAACCATGCGGTATACCTCATAAACTAGTCTATCTTCCTTCCATGCAGATGGTCATTCGGAGATGCTCAATTGATAAATTGGTATATATTGTACCTGCCCAATCTGTCATTACTCAAAGTCATCTAATGTGCGAAATCCTAATTTTTTTAAATAGGGTGCCAAATCTAAAAATTTAAGCACACAATGAAATTATCTTATTATAAAATTAATCAGGCCAATGTCAGACTACCATAATGGGAAGTCTCCATTATGGTGACACCATTATATACCTTGCATGGACATTATAGTAGGTTGATAGAATATAACACCTTAGTTAATAAAACTAATTTTATGTTCGTTTCAGTTTTAAAGGAGTAAATGGACTAGGGATGATCTAAGGAATCTTCTAAAGGCACTCAAGGCATGACAGAAAGGGATGGAAGAGATTAAAACATAAGGGATGTGAAAACCAAAGAATTTTGGTCCACATTCACCATAGTTTGCTCTCACAGAGCCAAAATATCATAGTCAAGGTTCAATAACAGATGTTTGTTGCCCATCTAGGATAGATTTACTTGAAGTGATTATTTAGACCCTTATTTACTTATATCATACCTTATGTTGTGTTGTAGTTTGCATGCATATGCCTTTAGCCACAGAGTTGGGCGTTTAAGATCGTGGCTAAGGTTGTTAGGATGATAATGACTATTAGTTATTTTAGGTTTTTCTATGGAGTGTTTGTATGTTGTCTAGGGAAGGGAAGTTGTGCTAGGATAATCAGGAATTGTTCAGAAGGTTACCTTTCAGCTAGTGATGGTTGTGAGTTTTCCAAGTAATGTATGCATGTCTACTTATTTATAGTATCACTTGAGTAATGTATGTAGGAATAAACATAAGAAAGAATGTGAAATTTACATCGTATTGATAATATTATGCAACGAACCTATTTATATGCGGTTTCAAGTGTAATTATTTATTGTGATTGTGCATGCTGTTTGTGATTGTTGGTTTGATAGGAGTACCACATCGGTACAAAAATACTAACGGCTAGATCGTACCACACATGGTATGAATACTAACACTTGTTGAATTTGGTACCCCACCTGTACACTAATCTTTTTGTGTGAATTTGATGAGAGGGAAAAAAATTTATGTGTTGGTTCTATCAGTGAACTGAGTTTACCTTTCATAATATTATCAATGCATGTTGGTCCATGAGTGGTTGGTATTTTTGTTTAAATGTTGGGATGGTCTTTTATAAATCGTGATTGGATGTTAATTATTATAGATGGTGTCTTAGGAATGCTTTACTTGTCCAGGTTACTTGAAAGGTGAGTTGTATATAGTTATGAGTTTGAATGTGATCATGTTGGACATGTTTATCTGGGTGAGGATTGGGAGTTTGAGATATGTTATACTTGTGATTCTGATTGTTGGTTTTTTTCATTTACTAAGTTTTGGTTACTAGGTCATGTTGATGATTTGGGTCTGGTGTATAGTTTAAATGTTAGATTGGTTATTGTTATTTTGTGTTTAGGACATATCTGATAAGGGGGATTGGGTTATGGACCAAGGTGGTGGCATGAGAACTTGAGGGGGATTAGTAGGTTGGTTAACAGAGTTGGAAGTGGTTAGGGTCTTCCTTACATTTGACATGTTTTAAATCAAGTTAAGGGTATTTTCATATTTAAACAGGATGTTAGATTATGTTTTATGAATTTCCACATTGCCATTTTTAAAACTGGATGGTAAGGGTTCTCATATCTCTAGGTGTTAGAGTAGGTGTCTACACGAAAAGATGGGTTTGAACGTGACACAAATATGACCAATGATATTCTTTTTTTCTAGAAGAGCTAACACTACATATCGTATTCTATTATTTGAGTTCTTTTTTATCTTAAATCATATTTGCTCTCTTCTAAATTTAATTATCTGTGTACTCCTTGATATTTAATCTCTCAAACCATATTTCTTCTGAATTATTATACTTGTATCCTCTTGCAATATATTTTTTTTATTGAATCTTTTTATAAAAATAGTTTCTAATCTCCACCTTAATCTATACATAGATTGTTCGTATAGAATGGATAGTTTTTAAGACCCAGTTTATCATATGACATCCATTATAAAGATTAACAGTGTTATATGTTTCCTTCTAACTAAGGTTACTTTATGAGTAATGGAGTTTTCATAAAGGTTTGCATGGGTCGTTTGGATAATTTTTTAAAAAAAGGGTTATAAGATTTTTTTAATTTATTTTAGAGAAGATCATTTAACAAAACTAACAAAACAAACTGGATTGTCTTGGTGGATTTTATTTTTGATATATAACACTATTTGAGCACTATTAATTGGTGCAATTGATGATATATGATAAACGACAAGTAATCATTACATATAAACAAGTCATGGATATATGAAGATGAAGATTAGAATATCTTTATTTGAAAGTTAAAAAAGAAATACCATATATATTTTTTTAAAATAAAGAACGATATTTGATAAGTAATGTGATTTTTTTAAAAGTTTAATGACCCTTAGGGGATCGGGGGCTTAGAAATACTCCATGCGTTATCATATATAGCAAAAAAGCAAAATACAAAGAGGGGGACATAAATCTTACCTCCTGATCTAAGGTGGTACACTAGTTAGTCATCCTACTAAGGATGCCTATCAAGTTCCATTTCTAGAAAGTGAAACTTAACACTGTGTACCTAATGAGAGGAATCCTGTCATACATCATACTAGGAAACATAAACAAGGGAGACTCTCCCCTTACAAAGTAAAAATACAACCAAGACACCTAAGAACTAAACCTAGCTAAGAATAGATAAGGAAGAAAATAACAAAGGTTAACTTGCAATCCTTCAATGGGCAGCCAACTGGATTGAGTTGATGCCATCATGAGAACTTTAACAGCTACAAGGTGGTTGTTTGATCCTTTTCAGCTTTTTTCTTCTGAAGTTATAGAATCCCATTTTCTCAAGAAGATAACTGCTTTTAACTACGATAATAACTGTTGGAAGGTGTAGCAATGTTGCACCACGTCTGATTTGTGATTGTTCTTGGACAGAAAGTCAGCTGTGCTGTTTGCTTCTCCGAAAATGTGATGACAGCTGAAAAATTCCTGTTGCCTAATGAGGTTGGTAAGCTCTTGTATACACTATTGCAACTACCAGTGAGGGGTTTGAGATTGTGTGTTAACCATTTTGTGAATAGTTCTTAATCAACTTCAAGATCAATGCTTCTATATCCATGCTCTACGCACCACTCAATACCATGAATAGCTGCTAGAGTCTATGCTTGATTGTTAGTACCCTCACCTAAAGGAATAGAGAAAGCATACACCAATATGCCAGTGTGAACTCTCAGAATTCCCCCTCCCACAATTTTGGGAGGATTATTGAGGGCACTGCTATCCGTATTAAGCTTCAGAGTGTTGACATGAGGAGTACCCCACTTGACTTGACAAATTCTGACTTCCTGCTTGCAATGTTCAATAATTTTAATTATAGCATGCCAAGTGTGAGCAATGAGTATAAGGATAAGCAGTTATGATTAAATGATTGAGATCCTTATTAATAAGAAAATTGACTCTATAAGTGCTAGATGGCTTGCTCCCATATTTTGCCCCACATTTATTCTTCCAAAGGTTCCAACAAATAATAATGGGGCTTCTTGGAAGAGAAGTTTCTGCACATCATTTTTGGTTTCATTTCTCCACCAAATGTTAATAAGGTCTCTTAGGTACACCTGATCATGAATGATACCATAAGGAGCAGAGAAATACTTCCAGATATAGTTAGCAAAATTCCCATTAACAAAAATGTGGTTGATCTCATCATTTCCAGGTATATTACATCAAGAACAGTGAACTGGAGCAGCTCCGTAGGTTACAATATTTCATTAGTTGGAAGCTTGGTTCTCAAAGCTCTCCACAAAAGAAAGGAGATCTTGAAGGGAATATGCTTGTACGAGATGTGATTACTAAGGATGTTGCTATCCTTTTTCTGTCTGCATATTCTCCAGGCTGAGTTGCATGAAAAAAATCCATACTCATTGGGTTTCCACACTGCTGTATCACTTACCCCTGGCTAAAATTGAAGTATGAAGCTCAGATCTTGGGGATTAGGTGAGGGGGCACTTCCAGCCTTAGAAGTGTCTCATTCCAGTTTCCATTTGCTTTAAAGTAAGACATTGTTGTGCTAATTGCCCTTCGCCCAACCAGTCATCCCACCAACATAGACTGTTACCAGAATGAACTCTCCAATTAATATGAGATTCAATGAGAATTGTGTTTTCCATCGTATACTTCCAAACAAGAGACTACCCAGCACCCCATTTTCAACAATTTGATTGGCCCTTTGACAATATTTTGGTCTAAAAACTGACTTCAAAGAGAAGTTTTTGTTCTAAAGGTCCACCATTTCTTGAATTGCATTGCAGTACAAATATCCTCCAGTTTCCTAACCCCAATGCCTCCTTCCTCACAAGGGAAGCTTAGAGTTTTCCAAGACGCCCAATTATACTTCTTTTTCTCCTTATCCAATCCCCAAAAGAAATATAACTCTCTTAATATAATTAAGAGTAGTTTTGGGAGGTGAAATTGAAGCCATGGCGTGAATAGGGATAGATTGAAGCACATGCTTGATCAAGGTGACTCTTCCCCCAAAACTCAGTATCCTTCATTTCCAACCAATAATTCTTTTTACCACTTTTGCCACTAGGTCTGAGTAATAAATTATTCTCTGGCCTCGTATATAAAGAGGGCAACCCAGATAAGTTACGGGGCTATATTTTTGAGAAAAACCAGTGATCTCATTTATCATGTTCCTAGTTTCTGGAACAACATTAGTGGGGAGCATGAAATGGCTCTTTTCCTTGTTAATACACTGGTCAAAAACAACCTCATAAGTACTAAGAGTCTTCATAATGAGTTGCAAAGACCTTCATGTAATGTGATTTGAGAATTGAATATCAAGGAGTTTATAAAGATAAATAAAATTGAGTGGAGAGAAAATATTGATCCTGCCAAACAAACCCAAGATGATCTAGAAAATTCGTAATCAATTAGAAACAAATCTGAAGTTATTATAACTCATTCACCTGAACACATCCCTGGAAGACTCATTAATATGACAGATATTTCCAATGCTCCAATTCTTATACATAACTATTTTCAACATGTGGAGCTTTGCGTTAAAGCATAAGTCAACGATGATAAAAATTCAACTCATAATCAAAATAAAAAACAACACAAAGAACTGCCCATATCCCCCCCTCTTTCTGATGTAGTATAAATTTGTCCATTACGTGACTATGTGGCATGTAAAGTGTAGTTCAATTCTCTGATAGCGAGTGAGTTGAAACAAAATGTAAACATATATTTGTTTAATTAGAACCGTTATTAGTTTCTTTATTTATTTATTTTATTGTATTTTCTCCATTCTTTAATTTTTTTGCTATCTTCTTCCCCAAAAATAAAAAAAAAAACAACTGCCTCTTCTCTATCTTGTTCAACTGTGAAGACCCATTTACTTCACTCATTTTTTTTCCTTGGCTTCTTGGTTCTCTTTGTTCCTTTTTTGCCCCTAATTTTTTTAAAAATAATAATAATTGTAAACCACCTTTGATAATATTGTTTTTTAAAATATAAAAAAATTATATAGTTTATTAGCATCTAAATAAACAAATTTCATCAATGCAAGAGTATTATAGTATTTCATTACCTCCATCGTAAGGGAATTTCTGCTGCATAATTATTTTTGTATTGGAAGGAAGATGGTAGATTGACGGTAATTATTACTTTTGAATTTATAATTTATTAGTAATTTTATGTGATTTAACAATGATTTGATTGTAATAGTGGTGGAGATGAAATTATAATAATGGTGTGATGATGGCTACACTGTAGGATTGGCGGCGATTGAGGCCAAGTCAGCGACCTACAGTGATGGCGGCTAAATGGAGGGTTGTAGCGAAGAAGAAGAGTGATGAAGAAAGAAGAAGAAAGAGAAAAAAAATGAAGCTAATAAATAATAAAAACAAAAATGAAAATAAAGATGAAAAAATTAAGACTTAAAACATTGCCGACAACAATTGTTGCATAATTGCACTTCCTTTTTTACAATTTACGGTGGCTGAAATGTGGGATATTTATAACACTTTAAAATTGTTTAAGGGGGTAATAGATACCCTGCAAAGTGAAAGTGTCTTTTTTTAAAAAAACTAGTTTCGCACGTGTGTTTCATGTAAATTTTTGTAGATACGTTAGAATGACTAAAATTTCATGAAAATATATATGTAAATTGTAATGAATAAAAAAATGTAACAATCACAAAATAATAATAAAGACTTATGGCAATAAAACATTCGTAGAAAACTAAATTAAGAAGTCTAATAGGGGATAAAAGAAAAAAAGAAACATATTTAAGAAAAAATACAACATAGACATTATTATTTTAAGACTGATTTATATATAAATGAAAAAATAAGTACAAAATTAGTACATAACTATCTGAGTTTTTATCAATTCCTCCAATATCCTATCAAATTTCAAGAGTCTTCTTCATCTACTTTAACTATAGAATAAAAATAATAACCTAATAAAAGTTGAATTTATATAGACAGAGTAGAAGGAATATCAAAAGATATCTTAAAGTTTTAGTTTAAATATTTGGAGGTTATGAATATGAAAAGATGAGAGTTATGACCATTAAGAGTATAAAATAAAAGTTGAATAAGTAGTCATTGACGTTTAATTAAATTTATACAATCAAATATTTAAATATTTTATAACAATTTAATTTATAGAAGGGATAAAATTATAATTCAACTTTCTATCTTTTTTATTCATACTTTTAATAATATACTAGTTTCTGACAACGTGCGTTGCATATTTTTTTTTACTATTGTTACATAATTTAAAATTGTGCTATCGAATAGAACATGTTTAAATCAAAAATATTAATTTTACCAATTATATTTCATGTATCAACAACAATAAATAAAAAGGATTGCGCATTTGGCATCAAGCAAAAAGTATGTGAAATTAATTAATATAATATAGTCTCCTTTAACCTTGTATAAGTCTTTTTTATGATCTAAATATCAGTGATAACCTTTTATAGCCATAAATGAATATTAAAAATACATGCACACTAATTAATGAGAAACGATAGAGTGAATTATTTAAATTATTTAAGGTTCTGAAATTAAAAGACAGTAATATCAAAATTATACAAGACTAAAAGCAATTATATTTAAAATATAAAACTGACTGATATATAATTTAAACACTGAACTTCATACATACATCTATTTCAAAAGCTCATAATAATAGCTAAAAGATTACAACACCACAATGAGTTTATTAGAAATGCAGAAGAAATTAGAAACAACAATTATCTTCGTGACGGGGAATATATATCGAAAGAGATACAAGGACTTAGGCATGTCTAAAAAGAAGTCTTCAAGTTCCTCGCCCCACCTCATGTATTCTATTTTTTCATGTCTTTTTTACCTATCATAGATGGAATAATTTTTTGATTATCAGTTGAATGACAATATCTTTCATTTTCAATGGTTATCACCTAGTTTTTAAATAGTAGTAAAAATGTCTGTTTAAATTCTATATTTTTCAGTTCTAAAATAGTCTTTAATATATATATAGATGGAAAGATGAAAAATACAAATCATAGTTAGACTTAATAAGAGAATGAACATTACCACTAATAATTATTGATTTTAACTTGGAATCTAGTCTAGTTTGAATGAATAATTAAAAAGATGAAAAACACAAATCATTGTAATTAGTAATAAATTGAGGCAATTACAAGTCATCTCAATAATGTATTACTAATTCATTCATATATAACACACTTTTAATATCTTAGTAATAATAAATAAAATAAATAACAGCAGTGGCATTAATCAGATAAATGGAGGTCACTCTTTTCATATGCCAGTAATTATTCTAGGATATACATGTACAATTAAAATATATCTTTTCACATTCCAAATATTTAATTATTTCCTTATATTTTAATTAAGAATTAATTTAAGGAAATGCGAAAGTCATCTACATTTTTATTAAAATGATACAATTTAATATTAAAACTAAATAATTAAATGCTTTATAACATTTTAATTTATAGTAAGGGTAAAATTGTAATTCAATATTTAACTTTTTTTGTTCCCTCTTATAATAATATATGATGATAGGTCTTAGTTTAATTGGGTTATTATGTAATTTCTCTTAATAGAAATAGTTGGAGTAGGTATAAGTAAGAATTTTTTAATTAATTAAAGATTGTAACAACACTCATTCAATTACTTTTTACATAATTAAATGGTGAGACCCGTAATCTATATTATTGAAATCAAAATGAAGTACAGTCCCACTACAACAAAAGATAGAGCTAAATAAAAACAATACGAAAGTAGCTAAAAAGACAACAAAACCTAAAAAGACAGTCAAACAAGAAAGGAAAAGATATCACCTTCTTGGAGTTTTCATATTGATTTTGCCGTCGTGGCTTTAACTCTGATCAGTTGCCTTCATAATCGTGAAATCTGGGTTTTCCCAATCTCATATCGACATAAGCTTACCTTAAAAAATATTAAGTTCATATGAACTTTAAGATTACGTCGACGTATCAAGGAGTGTCTATAGATACTTAGAGAATGATAATGAAACAAACTAGCAAAAAGCACTTACGCTGCAAAGACCCATGCCCCAATTGCTCTACAAAAGAGTAATAATTCACTAGTTATTCCAAATGCTCGCCAAATTCACTAGTTATTCCAAATGCTCGCCAAAGCTGAAAAAACCCACTTGTTATTTGTATTCCTCGGAAACCCCCGCCTACGTCACCATTTAATATTTCTTGGCCTACTATTGGAGAAACCACTTGGGCACTAGGCCAATCTGAGTTGGATCACTTAGCCACGCTTTATAATTAGAAAAACGAGCACCGTGGAAATACATACCGCTCAGCCAAAGAAAGATGATGGAGAGTTGACCGAAATGTGCACTAAATACTTTGCTAGAGATCTCTTCGAAATCACTGGTATGGCTACCGAAATCGTGAGCATCAGCATGTAGGTTCCAGATCCAAGTGGTAATATCAATCCCTTTAGCTATTGTTCTTGAGAAATGACCCGGTCTGGCCCATTCCTCGAAAGAAGTTTTTACGGGATTCCTATTTACCAAAATTTTAACTTCTGAATCCGGCGAACGAATAATCATTGATTCCTCCTCTTTCCGGACAACACATACAAAGAGACCCGCTAACAGTCAAATAATTAGTGAAACTTAGAGAAAGAGAGATATTTCTATAATTAGTTCGTTTCTCTTCTTTTTTTCTGTCTCCTATCTAGTTTCCTTAGTTATTTACTAGAGTAGTTATGATCTGAAAGTCGATACGGGGAAAGTCTTCAAATATATTATGACATAGCCTTGAGGTTCTCAACGAACCTTTTAAAAACCTTTTTGGGCTTTGAATTGATCCAAAAATGACTTTTTTTTGTGTAACCTAGTGTATATTCATAGAAGTTATTAAATGGAGCTCTTTAATTTTTTACCTAGAAGATTTTAATAACTCTAACTCTATTCAAATCACGCGAGTAGCCATTAGACATTAATAAGAGACATACCCGGTATATATATATATATATATTTAGTGATTCGAAGGTTTCTTTTATTAGTTTTAATAATAATTTTGTTTAATTTAATAAAAAGAAGTCTATTTTGTACTCTATCTGTGTATCTTTTTTTATTCCTAAAAAGTAGCAGATGAAATAGAAGTGAAATAGAAGGCTTTGAGGGGAGATAATGAACTTATGTGATTGGGTCTTCCAAAAGCAAAGGAATAATCCATTTTTTCGTTAACTGATCTGATGGGTCCAACAAATAGTTAATTATAACAAATATCTAAATTCTAAATAAAAAGATAAAATACTATACTAAGATTCTAAATAAAGGATAATAAAGCTTTATATTCATAGAAAAGTTTCTAGGCATTTTTATTTTTTCTCATTTTGACTTCTATGAAGTTTCGTTCTTTGCTTGTAACGACCTGTTTAGTCGTTTTGAGCAGTAGAGTTTATTCTGGTAAAAACTGTCTTGGTCGACGGATCCCACGACGGACCGTCATGGGCACGATGGACCGTCGAGGGTGTCTCTTTCCAAAACACTTAGAATTCTGAAATTTGGGTACTGAGATCGACTCTCTGAACTTCGTGAAGAAATGGCAGGACGGACCGTCGCAGGCACGACGGGCCGTCACAAATATTTCCACAGAATTAACTCTCTGAACTTTGTGACAGACCTGCAGGACGGACCGTCACAGTCGTGACGGACCTTCATACGTTGCGTAACCCTGACTGGGTCGGATTTCTATTAAAAGTTTTAAGGGGCATTTTGGACTATTCATGCTTATAATTATAAAGTTAGTGGATTAATGTAAATAATTGAATTACTTGGGGGTTAAAGGAGATAACCTTGAAATAAATAGTGGGTTATTTTTATCATCTTTTATACTTAATTATATGACAATTAGGGTAAAAGAAAAAGGGTTTTGAATAAGAAAAATAGAAAGAACAGAGAGAGAAAGGGGGAAACGATCGATCGATCGAGAGAGGAACGAAGAGGACAGCAGAGCATTGGGGAACTAGCTTGCTTGATCACGATTCTTTGGTAGAGGTAGGTTATGGTTTATACTATCACGATTCTGCAGTTGTGTTTCCATTAAAGCAATGAAGACATTATCTATATGGGGTCAAGTGTAAAGTCTACACAGATCATCGTAGTCTACAGTATGTATTTACCCAGAGAGACTTGAATTTGAGACAGAGGAGGTGGATGGAACTGTTGAAGGACTGTGATATTACTATTCTGTATCACCCAGGAAAACCAAATGTGGTGGCTGATGCTTTAAGTAGAAAAGCAGGGAGCATGGGTAGTTTAGCCCACTTACAAGTTTCTAGACGCCCATTGGATAGAGAAATCAAAAACTTGGCTAACGACTTTATGAGACTGGAAATACTAGAGGAAGGAGGATTTTTGGCCTGTGTGGAGGCAAGATCTTCTTTTCTTGACAAGATCAAGGGAAAACAGTTTGATGATGAGAAACTAAGCCGAATTCGGGATATGGTGTTGCGAGGAGAGGCTAAAGAGGCAATTATCGATGAGGAAGGTGTTTTGAGGATTAAGGGAAGGGTATGTGTGCCCCGTGTCGATGATTTGATCCACACCATCCTCACAAAGGCTCATAGTTCCGGATATTCTATACATCTTGGTGCAACCAAGATGTACCGTGACCTAAAGCAACACTTTTGGTGGAGTAGAATGACGCGTGACATTGTGGATTTTGTTGCCAAATGTCCAAATTGTCAGCAAGTAAAGTATGAACATTAGAGGCCCGGAGGAACACTTCAGAGAATGCCCATTCCCGAATGGAAGTGGGAGAGAATTGCAATGGACTTCGTGGTTGGTCTTCCAAACACATTGGGAAAGTTTGATTCTATTTGGGTAATTGTGGACAGATTAACTAAGTCTGCTCACTTCATTCCGGTCAAGGTGACCTACAATACAGAGAAGTTAGCCAAACTCTATACCTTAGAAATTGTTCGATTGCATGGAGTTCCACTTTCCATCATATCAGATAGAGGTGCGCAGTTTACTTCTATGTTTTGGAGAACATTGTATGCTGAATTAGGTACTAAGTTGGATCTTAGTACTGCATTTCACCCTCAGACCGATGTTCAGTCTGAGCAAACGATTCAAGTGTTGGAGGATATGCTTCGTGCATGTGTGATAGAATTTGGTGGCCATTGAGATAACTTCTTACCCTTAGCAGAGTTCTCATACAATAATAGCTATCACTCCAGTATTGACATGGCCCCATTCGAAGCATTGTATGGGAGGAGATGTAGGTCTCCCATTGGTTGGTTTGATGCATTTGAGGTTAGACCTTGGGGTAATGATCTTTTGAGGGATTCATTAGAGAAGGTGAAATCTATTCAAGAAAAGCTTTTAGCGGCTCAAAGTAGGCAAAAGGAATATGCAGATCAAAAGGTTAGAGACTTGGAGTTCATGGAGGGTGAACAAGTCTTGCTGAAGGTTTCACCCATGAAAGGGGTGATGCGGTTTGGTAAAAGGGGTAAGCTAATCCCAAGGTATATTGGACCATTTGAAGTACTTAAGCGAGTAGGGAAGGTGGCCTATGAATTAGCCTTGCCTCTAGGACTGTCAGGAGTGCATCCGGTATTTCATGTGTCTATGTTGAAAAGATACCATGGGGATGGAAACTACATCATTCGTTGGGATTCGGTTCTGCTTGACGAGAATTTGTCTTATGAGGAGGAGCCTGTTGCCATTCTGGATAGAGAAATTTGCAAGTTGAGATCAAGGGAGATTGCATCCATCAAAGTTCAATGGAAGAATCGACCAGTTGAAGAGTCCACTAGGGAGAAGGAGGCTGATATGCAAGAAAGATACCAACACCTGTTTACAGATTCATGTACTCATTTTCGCCCTTGTTTTTCTTCTTGTGATCGTTCGAGGACGAACAATGGGTAAATTAGTATCTATTGTAACGACCTGTTTAGTCGTTTTGAGCAGTAGAGTTTATTCTGGTAAAAACTGTCTTGGTCGACGGATCCCACGACGGACCGTCATGGGCACGACGTACCGTCGAGGGTGTCTCGTTCCAAAACACTTAGAATTCTGAAATTTGGGTACTAAGATCGACTCTCTAAACTTCGTGACGAAATGGCAGGACGGACCGTCGCAGGCACGACGGACCGTCACAAATCTTTCCATAGAATTAACTCTCTGAACTTTGTGACGGACCTGCAGGACGGACCGTCACAGTCGTGACGGACCGTCACACGTTGCGTAACCCTGACAAAGTCGGATTTCTATTAAAAGTTTTAAGGGGCGTTTTGGACTATTCATGCTTATAATTATAAAGTTAGTGGATTAATGTTAATAATTCAATTACTTGGGGGTTAAAGGAGATAACCTTGAAATAATTAGTGGGTTATTTTTATCATCTTTTATACTTAATTATATGACAATTAGGGTAAAAGAAAAAGGGTTTTGAATAAGAAAAATAGAAAGAACAGAGAGAGAACGGGGGAAACGATCAATCGATCGAGAGAGGAACGAAGAGGACAGCAGAGCATTGGGGAACTAGCTTGCTTGATCACGATTCTTTGGTGGAGGTAGGTTATGGTTTATACTATCTTATAGTAAACTCTAAATAGCGAATGATATGTGTTGGGTAGTATTATAAAGTCTTCTATATGCTTAATTGTGTGCTTGCATGATGTGATTATATAATTGTGATGAATTAGCATGATGAGGCTGTTGAATCTTAAATCCTAACTTTACTTTGTTAATGATGGTGCCTTGGTATAAAAGAAGGCTTGATGAACCAAAGTAATGAGTACTAGAGTATTGTGGTCGATTTTATGTTATTATCTGACATATATTGCTTTCTATTTTGAGTTGGCCGATGATACCTACTCAGTACTTGTGCCTTGTACTGACCCCTACTTGTATTGGTTTTTCTTTGTTAATTGTGGAGTGCAGCAAACGTGCCATTATCTTCAACTCAACCGCAACTCTAGCTAGTCTTCATCACGCCAGATCTCAGGGTGAGCTATTGCTTCTAGCTTGGACTGGATCTTCCTCTTCATGTCTTGATGCCTTGAAATTCCGGCTTGGACTAGCTTTTTACTTATTTTAGCTTCTTAGATACTCTTAGACTTAGTAATTTGAGGATAGATGTTCTTGTGGTGATGACTTCCAGTTTTTGGGAATAATAAGTATTGAGTTTTAAGAAGTTATTTAATAAATTTTCATTAATGAGTTTTAAGTCTTCCGCATTATATTCTGTTTATTATGGTGGAAATGTTGGGGTTTAGATTGGTTGGTTCGCTCACATAGTAGGATAAGTATGGGTGCCACTCGCGGCTCGTTTTGGGTCGTGACAAACTTGGTATCAGAGCATTAGGTTCGTTGGTCTCATCACACAATAACGAGTCTAGTAGAGTCTTAAGTAACGGTAGGGGGACGCCTTTACTTTTCTTTGAGAGGCTATAAGACTTTAGGAAAATTCCATTATTTCTTTCTTTCTTTCGTGCTATTACTTGGATCCAATTGGTATCTAGGTGATACAAATTGGTATCTGACTATCTTCACTCTATTTCGGACATGGTTAGAACTAGAGCAACAGCGGCGCCAACACCAACACCGGCAAGACAAGATGCAACTGAGCCAGCCACTGGGGCTGTAGCTCGAGGAGGATTAGTGGCAAGAGGCCGTGGTAGAGGTCGCGGGAGGACGCCCTCTAGAGGAAGAGGACAAGCACCTGGCCCATCTAGTACTAGGGCGGTGACTCCTCCACCGACTGAGGAAGTAGTAAGAGAGGGCGAGGAAGGGGAAAGTGAGCAAGTGCAGAATGAGGAATTACCACCCCAACCTACCCCAGAGATGATTAATCAGGTTCTTGATTATCTTAGCGGGTTATGTGATCAAGGACAGACACCTCCAGTGTTTTCTGCACCAGCACCTCAGGTTCCGGAAGTACGACAGGCCGCTGCTGAGGCTCCCCGCATGGATGCCTCATTGGAAATAGGCACATTTCCTCATTTGACTACATGGCCTATAATGACAAGTGATAAGCATGAACTTTTCAGTAAGTTCTTGAAATTGAAACCTCCAGTCTTCAAGGGTGATGAATCTGAGGATGCTTATGATTTTTTGGTTGATTGTCATGAGTTACTACATAAAATGGGCATAGTGGAACGATTTGGCGTTGAGTTTGTAACCTATTAGTTTCAGGGAAATGCCAAAATGTGGTGGCGGTCACATGTTGAGTGTCAACCCGCACAGGCACCACCTATGACTTGGGCGTCATTATCTAGCTTATTTATGGAGAAGTATATCCCCCGGACCTTGAGGGATAGGAGGAGAGATGAGTTCTTGAGCCTAGAGCAAGGCAGGATGTCGGTTACTGCGTATGAGGCGCGTGCATTATCCAGGTATGCCACCCAGCTTTGTTTCAGTCCACAAGAGCGGATTCGCCGTTTTGTGAAGGGATTGAGGTCAGATTTGCGGTTTCAGCCTTACAGGTAGCGGCTGCAACAAAATCTTTTCAGGAAGTGGTAGACTTCGTGATAGAGCTGGAGGGAGTGAAGCCAGATGACTTCACCATGGCATCGACATCTAAAAGGTTTCGTAAGGGAGGTGAGTTTAATGGTTCTTACTCCAGAGGGAAGGGTTCAGGAGGTTATCTAGCCCGACCTATTCAGTCTTCACTGCAGACTGTAGTTGGGGGTCCACCGCAGACCGGTCAACACTTCTCCGAGTTTGGAGGTTATCCCCAGACTTCGTCATCCTCACAGAGACCTATGCTTGAATCCAGAGAGTGTTATGGATGTGGGGAGACTGGCCACATTAAGAGGTATTGTCCAAAACAGAGTTACAGACCTCAAATAGTCAGAGGTAGAGGTGGTCATGGAAGAGGCCGTCATTCTGGAGGACGTGGTGGCCGAGGTAATGGTGGTCACCAAAACGGCCGGGGTGACGGGAAAACTGGAGCCACTACAGCACAACATGGTAGGGGCAACGGGCAGACAGGCGACAGGGCCCATTGTTACGCTTTCCCCGGGCAGTCTGAAGCGGAGACATCTGATGCTGTTATCACAGGTAATCTTTTGGTCTGTGATTGCATGGCTTCTGTATTATTTGATCCTGGATCCACATTTTCATATGTATCTTCCTCATTTGCTACTGGTCTTAATTTACATTGTGAATTGCTTGACATGCCTATTCATGTTTCTACTCCGGTGGGTGAGTCTGTGGTAGTTGAAAAGGTATATAGGTCTTTTCTGGTGACTTTTGTGGGGAGCAATACTCATGTAGACTTGGTTATTTTAGAAATGGTTGATTTCGATGTAATTCTTGGTATGACTTGGCTTTCTCCAAATTTTGCAATCTTAGATTGTAATGCTAAAACTGTAACGTTGGCCAAGCCTGCGACAGATCCGTTAGTGTGGGAGGGTGACTACACTTCCACTCCAGTTCGTATCATCTCCTTTCTTCGTGCTAAGAGAATTGTTAGTAAAGGGTGTTTAGCGTTCTTGGCACACCTCAGGGATGATACTACCCAAGTACCTTCAATTGAGTCGGTTCCGATAGTCTGTGAGTTTCTGGATGTGTTCCTTGTAGACCTTCCTGGTATGCCACCGGATAGGGATATTAACTTTTGCATTGATCTGGAGCCGGATACTCGCCCCATTTCCATACCCCCTTATAGAATGGCTCCAGCAGAGTTAAGGGAGTTAAAGGCCCAACTTCAAGACTTGTTAAGTAAAGGCTTCATTAGACCAAGCGCTTCCCCTTGGGGTGCTCCGGTGTTAATTTGTGAAGAAGAAGGATGGGAGTTTTTGGATGTGCATAGACTACCGGCAGTTGAACAAGGTAACTATTAAGAACAAGTACCCCATTCCTCGCATTGATGACTTGTTCGATCAGTTACAAGGTGCTTGTGTCTTCTCTAAGGTTGACTTGAGATCCGGTTATCATCAATTGAAAATACGGGCAACGGATGTGCCAAAGACTGCTTTTCGAACCAGGTATGGGCATTACGAATTCGTAGTAATGTCTTTTGGTCTTACGAATTCCTCTGCTGCTTTCATGAGCTTGATGAACGGGATTTTTAAGCCATATCATGATCTCTTTGTCATCGTATTTATTGATGGTATACTGATATACTCCAAGAGTAAGAAGGAACATGAGGAGCATTTGAGAATTGTATTGGAGTTGTTGAGGAAGAAAAAGCTTTATGCCAAATTCTCCAAGTGTGAGCTTTGGCTAGATTCAGTGTCCTTCTTGGGGCACGTGGTTTCTGAGGATGGAGTGATGGTGGATCCTTCTAAGATTGAAACAGTGAAGAATTGGGTAAGACCTACTAATGTGTCAGAAGTAAGGAGCTTTGTTGGTTTAGCCAGCTACTACCGTCGATTTGTCAAGGGATTCTCTTCTATTGCTTCCCAATTGACGAACTTGACTAAGCAGAATGCTCCATTTGTATGGTCGGATGAATGTGAGGAAAGCTTTCAGAAACTCAAGTGAAATTAATTAATATAATATAGTCTCCTTTAACTTTGTATAAGTCTTTTTATGATCTAAATATTAGTGATAACCTTTTATAGCCATAAATGAATATTAAAATACATGCAGACTTATTCATGAGAAATAATAGAGTGAAATATGTATATTATTTAAGGTTCCAAAATTAAAAGACAGTACTATCAAAATTATACAAGACTAAAAGCAATTACATTTAAAATATAAAACAGACAGATATATAATTTAAACATTGAACTTCATACATATATCTATTTCAAAAGCTCATAATAATAGCTAAAAGATTACAACACCACAATGAGTTTATTAAAAATGCAAAAGAAATTAGAAACAACAATAATCTTCATGATGGAGAATATATATCGAAAGAGATAAGAGGACTTAGGCATGTCTAAAAAGAAGTCTTCAAGTTCCTCTCCCCACCTCATGTATTTTATTTTCCATCTCTTTTTTGCCTATCATAGGTGGAATCGCTTTTTGATAATCAGTTGAATGACAATATCTTTCATTTTTCAATGGTTATCACCTAGTTCTTAAATAGTAGTAAAAATGTCTGTTAAATTCTATATTTTTCAGTTCTAAAATAGTCTTTAATATATATATAGATGGAAAGATGAAAAATACAAATCATAGTTAGACTTAATAAGAGAATTAACATTACCACTAATAATTATTGATTTTAACTTGGAATCTAGTCTAGTTTGAATGAATAATTAAAAAGATGAAAAACACAAATCATTGTAAGTAGTAATAAATTGAACCAATTACAAGTCATCTCAATAATTTATTACTAATTCATTCATATATAATACACTTTTAATATCTTAGTAATCATAAATAAAATAAATAACATCAGTGGCATTAATCGGATGAATGGGGGGTCACTCTTTTCATATGCCAGTAATTATTCTAGGATATACATGTACAATTAAAACATATCTTTTCACATTCCAAACATTTAATTATTTCGTTATATTTTAATTAAGAATTAATTTAAGGAAATGCAAAAGTCATCTACATTTTTATTAAAATTATATAATTTAATATTTAAACTAAATAATTAAATGTTTTATAACATTTTAATTTATATAAGGATAAAATTGTAATTCAATATTTAACTTTTTTTGTTCCCTCTTATTATAATATATGATGATAGGTCTTAGTTTAATTGGGTTATTATGTATTTTCTCTTAATAGAAATAGTTGGAGTAGGTATAAGTAAGAATATTTTAATTAATTAAAGATTGTAACAACACTCATTCGATTACTTTTTACATAATTAAATGGTGAGACCCATAATCTATATTATTGAAATCAAAATGAAGCACAGTCCCACTACAACAAGAGATAGAGCTAGATAAAAACAATACAAAAGTAGCTAAAGAGACAGCAAAACCTAAAAAGGCAGTCAAACAGGAAAGGAAAAGATATAACCTTCTTAGAGTTTTCATATCGATTTCGCCGTCGTGGCTTTAACTCTAATAATTTGCCCATCATAATTGTGAATCTGGGTTTTCCCAATCTCATATCGACATAAGCTTCCCTTAATGAATATTAAGTTCATATGAACTTTAAGATTACGTCGAAGTATCAAGGAGTGTATATAGATACTTAGAGAATGATAATGAAACCAACTAGCAAAAAGCACTAACGCTGCAAAGACCCATGCCCCAATTGCTCTACAATAGATTTGTAATTCACTTCTTATTCCAAATGCTCGCCAAAGTTTAAAAAACCCACATGTTATTTGTATTCCTCGGAAACCCCCGCCTACATCACCATTTAATATTTCTTGGCCTACTATTGGCCAAACCACCTGGGCACTAGGCCCAATGTGAGTGGGATCACTTAGCCACGCTTCATAATTAGAAAAACGAGTACCGTGGAAATACATGCCGCTCAGCCAAAGAAAGATGATGGAGAGTTGACCGAAATGTGCACTAAATAGTTTTCGAGAGAGCTCCTCCAAATCACTGGTAGGGCTACCGAAATCTTGAGCATCAGTATGTAGGTTCCAAATCCAAGTGGTAATATCAATCCCTTTAGCTATTGTTCTTGAGAAATGACCCGGTCTGGCCCATTCCTCGAAAGAAGTTTTTACGGGATTCCTATTTACCAAAATTTTAACTTCTGATTCCGGCGAATGAATAATGATTGAGTCCTCCTCTTTCCGGACAACACATACAAAGTGACCCGCCAACAGTTAAATAATTAGTGAACCTTAGAGATAGAGAGATATTTCTATAAGTAGTTCGTTTCTCTTCTATTTTTCTATCTCCTATCTAGTTTCTTTAGTTATTCACTAGAGCAATTATGATCTGAAAGTCGATCCGGGGCAAGTGTTCGGATCTATTATGACATAGCCTTGAGGTTCTCAACGGACCTTTTAACCTTTTAAAAACCTTTTTGGGCTTTGAATTGATCCAAAAATGACTTTTTTGTGCTACCTAGTGTATATTCGTAGAAGTTATTAAATGGAGCTCTTTATTTTTTAACCTAGAGGATTTTAATAACTCTAACTCTATTCAGAATCACGCGAATAGCCATTAGACATTACTAAGAGACATACCTGGTATATATATATTTAGTGATTCGAAGGTTTCTTTTATTAGTTTTAATAATAATTTTGTTTAATTTAATAAAAAGAAGTCTATTTTGTACTCCATATGTGTATCCTTTTTTATTCCAAAAAAGTAGTAGATGAAATAGAAGTGAAATAGAAGGCTTAGAGGGGAGATAATGAAATTATGTGATTGGGTCTTCCAAAAGCAAAGGAATAATCCATTTTTTCGTTAACTGATCTGATGGGTCCAACAAATAACTAATTATAACAAATATCTAAATTCTAAATAAAAAGATAAAATACTAGACTAAGATTCTAAGTAAAGGATAATAAAGCTTTATATCCATAGAAAAGTTGCTAGGCATTTTCATTTTTTCTTATTTTGACTTCTATGAAGTTTCGTTATTTGCTAAAACAGATAAAAATCATTGTTTTAGACGATGCATATGTAGAAAGCCTATTTGGTTCTAGTAGTTACTTTACTAGATTTTTTTTTCTTTCTATAGTGGAGATAGTCGCACGTAATGACAGATCACGGTCATATTATTAAAAGCTTATGGTAATAATGGGCTTCGTTTTAATGCTCGAATATAATATTCCAAAGCTTTCGTATGTTCTCCATTACTGGTGTGGATAAGCCCTATATTATGTTCTCCATTACTTGTATGGATAAGCCCTATATTATACAGTATATAACTTCGATCAAAGGGATCAATTTCTAGATGCATAACTTCATAATAATTTTGCAAAGCTTCCGCGTAATTTCCTTCGTATTGAGACGACATCCGTTACGGTCGTCATTCAAATGAAAGAATTTTCGTTCCAGAATCATACGTGAGATTTTCACCTCATACGGCTCCTCCCTAATGTGCATAACGAGAATAATACATAAAATCCAAATAGATTCAACGATGAAATTATTCCTATTATGAACTCAGCAGGGCTAGTGTTTTTACAAGAAATTCTAGCCAACCTTCCTGCAAGAGATTCTTGATTAACATCAAGCCTATTGGGACTAGAAAGAAATGATAAGATAACTCCCACAATTTCTTTGTTTTTAACGCCTCCTAATTTCCATGAATTAGTCACTTCAATAAGCATCAATGGTTATACGGGTATCTAAAAGACAAACGAGGTGGATGTTTGTTGTCCCAATCATTCTTTTAGTGCCAAGCCCGCTAAGAAAAGGGTTGACTTAGAACAAAGTTTTTGTGTTGTTGATTCCTAGGTGTAGAGCTTCTTCCCCTATGCAGCCTATTAGCGCTAGTAGATTTGGATTGACCCGTAATACAGAACCTCTAGGCATAACCTTTCGCTTAATACTAGAATTTATTCTTGCAACATAGCATTTGAGGTTGCATTAATCGAGGATACACGACAGAAGGAATTGTTCTATTTCCAAACTTCACCTTCAAAAAGCGTAGATTTTTCTTCTCGAATCATGTGTTTTTCTCCTTGTAAGACTGAGAGAAATGAATAAATATAAAATCAAAAAAAAGAATCAAATCGCACCATCTCTGTAATAGGTAAATGCCTCTTTTTCTCCGAAAGTTGTCAGAATTACTCGTAATAAGATATCGACTACAATTGAAAAGGTCTTATCAATAAAATTTCCATTTATCCTTGATCTAGGCATAGGTAGCAATCTATTCTAGAATTCTTTTCATTACCTCTCGTGGGAAAAAGATCCCACAAAGAAAAGTATTGTATAGTACGAAATAACATAAAAACTTCTTTTTTTTTAAAAAAAAAAACAAAAGATATGAATCCTCTATTCCAATTGTTCCTTTTTGACAAGAATCGAGAACAAATAAACGCGATTCAATTTCATACTAATGTAGTAGTATAGGAACTATTCCGATTTCGGTGAAGTTACAAATTAGAAAAACTCAAGAAATTTTGATTGAATCATGACACAAATTACAAAGAAGAAAAAAGATTGACTAATCATTCTATGATGAAAATAGAATAACTGCCAATTTTGTGTGCATAACGGGTATACACTATACAATCGAATCTAAATTTTTGATGACCAATTTTCTGGTATGGAATCATAGTCTATATAATTATAATTGCAGCTATGATTTAAGAGTATCCATTAACTATAGTCTAAAAGATATAGACCATCAATCAGTTGATTCGTTCTAATTCATAGAATTAATCCGTTGTAAAATAGAAAAATATCAGAAAAAGAAGGGAACGTTGTTTTTGCAAACATGATTTGTATTTTTTGAACAATTTTTCGTAAAAATTGTATGTTTATCCCGGAGCCTCGAAGGAAAGAAAAACCCTTCTTTGCTTTGACTTTGATGAAAAATTTTCTATTAAAATGGATTGGCCGTACCTATCCAATAATGGAATATGGATTAAGACTAACTCGCTATTCACCCGATTTTGGGGTCATAATCATTATGTAGGAGAGATGGCCGAGTGGTTCAAGGCGTAGCATTGGAACTGCTATGTAGGCTTTCGTTTGCCGAGGGTTCGAATCCCTCTCTTTCTGTACCTTCTCTTAATTCGCCAATTTTACTAACAACAAGGACTCAAATAGAATTGGTGTAACGACCTGTTTGGTCGTTTTGAGCAGTAGAGTTTATTCTTGTAATAATTGTCTGAGTCGACGGATCCCACGACGGACCGTCATGGGCACGAGGGACCGTTGAGAGGGTCTCGTTCCAAAACACTTAGAATTCTGAAATTTGGGTACTGAGATGGACTCTCTGAACTTCGTGACGGAATAACAGGACAGACCGTCGTTGGAACGATGGACCGTCACAAATCTTTCCACAGAATTAACTCTCTGAACTTGGTGACGGACCTGCAGGACAGACCGTCACAGTCATGACGGACCGTCACAGGCTGCGTAACCCTGACTGGGTTGGATTTCTATTAAAAGTTTTTAAGGGGCGTTTTGGACTATTCATGCTTATAATTATAAAGTTAGTGGATTAATGTTAATAATTCAATTACTTGGGGGTTAAAGGAGATAACCTTGAAATAAAAGGTGGGTTATTTTTATCATCTTTTATACTTAATTATATGACAATTAGAATAAAATAAAAAGGGTTTGAATAAGAAAAACAGAAGGAACAGAGAGAGAAGGGAGAAACAAACGAGAGAAAGAGAAGAACGCAGAGGAAAGCAAAGGTTTTGGAAGATAGCTTGTTTGATCACGATTCTTCGGTGGAGGTAGGTTATGGTTTATGCTACTTCATAGTAAACTCTTAATAGCGAATGATATGTATTGGGTAGTATTGTAAAGTCTTCTATATGCTTAATTGTGTGCTTGCATGATGTGATTATGTAATTGTAATGGGTTGGGAAGATGTGGCTGTGAATCTTGAACCTTAATTTCACTTTGTTAATGATGATGCCTTGGTATAAAAGAAGGCTTGATGAACTAAAGTAATGAGATTAGAGGATCGGGTGTCACGTTCAAACACCAGGATAGTATTAGAGGATTGGGTGTCACGTTCCTACACCAGGATAGTATTAGAGGATCGGGTGTCACGTTCCGACACCAGGATAGTATTAGAGGATCGGGTGTCACGTTCCGACACCAGGATAGTATTAGAGGATCGGGTGTCACGTTCCGACACCAGGATATTATTAGAGGATCGGGTTTCACGTTCCGACACCAGGATAGTAGAGGATCGGAGTGTCACGTTTCGACACCAGGATAGAAGGGGATCGGAGTGTCACGTTCCGACACCAGGATAGTAGTAGTGGAGCGGAGTGTTACGTACCGACACAAGAGGAATAAAGAGAATGAAAACTTGAATTATGTTAATATACTCAATTTAAAGAACTAATTCTCAAATGAGTACGATGGGGAGGCTTGAGTCCTCATAGATATGCTGGGTGTTGTGGCCAATGGTTATAGTATTTGTTGTTATCACCAGTTGAGTATGTAGTTGATTTTATATTATTATTTGATATATACTGTTTTCTATTTTGAGTTGGCCGATGATACCTACTCAGTACTTGTGCCTTGTACTGACCCCTACTTGTATTTGTTTTTCTTTCATTATTTGTGGAATGCAGCAAATGTACCACCATCTTCAACTCGTACTCAACTCTAGCCAGTCTTCATCACGCCAGATTTCAGGGTGAGCTATTGCTTCTAGCTTGGACTGGATCTTCCTCTTTCTGTCTTGATGCCTTGAAATTCCGGCATGGACTAGCTGTTTATTTATTTTAGCTTTTTAGACACTCTTAGATTTAGTAATTTGAGGATAGATGTTCTTGTGGTGATAACTTTCAGATTTTGGGAATAATAAGTATTGAGTTTTATAAGTTATTTAATCAATTTTCATTAATGAGTTTTAAGTCTTCCGCATTATATTCTGTTTATTATGGTTGAAATATTGGGGTTTAAATTGGTTGGTTAGCTCACATAGTAGGATAAGTGTGGGTGCCACTCGCGGCTCATTTTGGGTCGTAACAAACTTGGTATCAGAGCATTAGGTTCGTTGGTCTCATCACACAAGAACGAGTCTAGTAGAGTCATAAGGAACGGTATGGGGACGCCTTTACTTTTCTTTGAGAGGCTATAGGACTTTAGGAAAATTCCATTCTTTCTTTCTTTCGTGCTATTACTTGGATCCAATTGGTATCTAGGTGATACAAATTTGTATCTGACCATCTTCACTCTATTTCGCAGATGGTTAGAACTAGAGCATCAACTGCGCCAACACCAACACCGGCAAGACAAGATGCGTCTGAGCCAGCCACTGGGGCTGTAGCTCGAAAAGGAGTAGTGGCAAGAGGCCGTGGTAGAGGTAGCGGGAGAACGTCCTCTAGAGGAAGAGGACAAGCACCTGGCCCATCTAGTACTAGGGCGGTGACTCCTCCACCGACTGAGGAAGTAGTAAGAGAGGGTGAGGAAGGGGAAAATGAGCAAGCGCAGAATGAGGAATTACCATCCCAACCTACCCCAGAGATGATTAATCAGGTTCATGCTTATCTTAGCGGGTTATCTGATCAAGGCCAGATATCTCCAGTATTTTCTACACCAACACCTCAGGTTTCAGAAGTACAACAGGCAGCTGCTGTGGCTCCCCGCATGGATGCCTCATTGGAATTAGGCACGTTTCCTCGTTTTACTACAGGGCCTATAATGACAAGTGATCAGCATGAACTATTCAGTAAGTTCTTGAAATTGAAACCTCCAGTCTTCAAGGGTGCTGAATCTGAGGATGCCTACGATTTTATGGTTGATTGTCATGAGTTACTACATAAAATAGGCATAGTGGAACGATTTGGCGTTGAGTTTGTAACCTATCAGTTTCAGGGAAATGCCAAAATGTGGTGGCGGTCATATGTTGAGTGTCAACCCACACAGGCACCACCTATGACATGGGCGTCATTCTCTAGCTTATTTATGGAGAAGTATATCCCCCGGACCTTGAGGGATAGGAGGAGAGATGGGTTCTTGAGCCTAGAGCAAGGCAGGATGTCGGTTACCGCGTATGAGGCTAAGTTTCGTGCATCTTTGTTTCAGTCCACAAGAACGGATTCGCCGTTTTGTGAAGGGGTTGAGGTCAGATTTGCGGATTTCAGCCTTACAGGTAGCAGCTACAGCAAAATCCTTTCAGGAAGTGGTAGACTTCGTGATAGAGGTGGAGAGAGTGAAGCCAGATGACTTCCCCATGGCATCGACATCTAAAAGGTTTCGTAAGGGAGGTGAGTTTAATGGTTCTTACTCCAGAGGGCAGGGTTACAGAGGTTATCCAGCCCGACCTATTCAGTCTTCACTGCAGGCTGTAGTTGGGGGTCCATCGCAGACCAGTCAACATTTCTCTGAGTTTTAAGGTTACCCCCAGAATTCATCATTTTTACAGAGACCTATGCTTGAATCCAGAGAGTGTTATGGATGTGGGGAGACTTGACACATTAAGAGGTATTATCCAAAACAGAGTTACAGACCTCCAATAGTCAGAGGTAGAGGTGGTCATGGAAGAGGCCGTCATTCTGGAGGACGTGGTGGCCGAGGTAATGGTGGTCACCAAAACGGCCGGGGTAACGGGCAAACTGGAGCTACTACAGCACAACATGGTAGGAGCAACGGGCAGTCAGGTGATAGGGCCCATTGTTATGCTTTCCCCGGGCGGTCTGAAGCGGAGACATCTGATGCTGTTATCAAAGGTAATCTTTTGGTTTGTGATTGCATGGCTTCTGTATTATTTGATCCTGGCTCCACATTTTTATATGTATCTTTCTCATTTGCTACTGGTCTTAATTTACATTGTGAATTGCTTGACATGCCTATTCGTGTTTCTACTCCGGTGGGTGAGTCTGTGATAGTTGAAAAGGTATATAGGTCTTGTCTGGTGACTTTTGTGGGGAGCAATACTCATGTAGACTTGGTTATCTTAGAAATGGTTGATTTCGATGTAATTCTGGGTATGACTTGGCTTTCTCCGAATTTTGCAATCTTAGATTGTAATGTTAAAACTGTAACGTTGGCCAAGCCTGGGACAGATTCGTTAGTGTGGGAGGGTGACTACACTTCCACTCCAGTTCGTATCATCTCCTTTCTTCGTGCTATGAGAATGGTTAGTAAAGGGTGTTTAGCTTTCTTGGCACACCTCAGGGATGATATTACCCAAGTACCTTCAATTGAGTCGGTTTCGATAGTCCGTGAGTTTCTGGATGCATTTCCTGCAGACCTTCCTGGTATGCCACCGGATAGGGATATAGACTTTTGCATTGATATGGAGCCGGGTACTCGCCCCATTTCCATACCCCCTTATAGGATGGCCCCAGCGGAGTTAAGGGAATTAAAGGCCCAACTTCAAGAGTTGTTAGGTAAAGGCTTCATTAGACCAAGCGCTTCCCCTTGGGGTGCTCCAGTGTTATTTGTGAAGAAGAAGGATGGGAGTTTTCGGATGTGCATAGACTACCGGCAGTTGAACAAGGTAACTATTAAGAAAAAGTACCCCATTCCTCGCATTGATGACTTGTTCGATCAGTTACAAGGCGCTTGTGTCTTCTCTAAGATTGA
The DNA here is from genome assembly GCA_032847665.1 of Solanum chilense. Lineage (NCBI taxonomy): Eukaryota > Viridiplantae > Streptophyta > Magnoliopsida > Solanales > Solanaceae > Solanum > Solanum chilense. The sequence goes on along the minus strand of CM064971.1, from coordinate 11,514,021 downwards.
CTTGAGATCCGGTTATCATCAATTGAAAATACGGGCAACAGATGTGCCAAAGACTGCTTTTCGAACCAGGTATGGGCATTACGAATTCGTAGTAATGTCTTTTGGTCTTACGAATGCCCATGCTGCTTTCATGAGCTTGATGAACGGGATTTGTAAGCCATATCTGGATCTCTTTGTGATCGTATTTATTGATGATATACTGATATACTCCAAGAGTAAGAAGGAACATGAGGAGCATTTGAGAATTGTGTTGAAAGTATTAAGGGAGAAAAGGCTTTATGCCAAATTCTCCAAGTGTGAGTTTTGGCTAGATTCACTGTCCTTCTTGGGGCACGTGGTTTCTAAGGATGGAGTGATGGTGGATCCTTCTAAGATTGAAACAGTGAGGAATTGGGTAAGACCTACTAATGTGTCAGAAGTAAGGAGCTTTGTTGGTTTAGCCAGCTACTACCGTCGATTTTTCAAGGGATTCTCTTCTATTGCTTCCCAATTGACAAACTTGACTAAGCAGAATGTTCCATTTGTATGGTCGGATGAATGTGAGGAAAGCTTTCAGAAACTCAAGACCTTGCTGACCACGACACCTATCCTTACCTTGCCAGTAGAGGGTAAGAATTTCATTGTTTATTGCGATGCATCTTATTCTGGGTTGGGTGCAGTGCTAATGCAAGAGAGGAATGTAATCGCTTATGCTTCAAGGAAACTAAAGGTGCACGAACGTAACTATCCGACCCATGATTTGGAATTGGCTGCAGTTGTGTTTGCATTAAAGCAATGGAGACATTATCTATATGGTGTAAAGTGTGAAGTCTACACAGATCATCGTAGTGTACAGTATGTCTTTACCCAGAAAGACTTGAATTTGAGACAGAGGAGGTGGATGGAACTGTTGAAGGACTATGATATTACTATTCTGTATCACCCAGGAAAAGGAAATGTGGTGGCTGATGCTTTAAGTAGAAAAGCAGGGAGCATGGGTAGTTTAGCCCACTTACAAGTTTCTAGACGCCCATTTGCTAGAGAAGTCCAAAACTTGGCTAACGACTTTATGAGACTGTAAATACTAGAGAAAGGAGGATTTTTGGCCTGTGTGGAGGCAAGATATTCTTTTCTTGACAAGGTCAAGGTAAAACAGTTTGATGATGAGAAACTAAGCCGAATTCGGGATATGGTGTTGCGAGGAGAGGCTAAAGAAACAATAATTGATGAGGAAGGTGTTTTGAGAATTAAGGGAAGGGTATGTGTGCCCCGTGTTGATGATTTGATCCACACTATTCTTACAGTGGCTCATAGTTCCGGATATTCTATACATCCTGGTGCAACCAAGATGTACCATGACCTAAAGCAACACTTTTGGTGGAGTAGAATGAAGCTTGACATTGTTGATTTTGTTGCCAAATGTCCAAATTGTCAGCAAGTAAAGTATGAACAGCAGAGGCCCGGAGGAACACTTCAGAGAATGCCCATTCCTAAATGGAAGTGGGAGAGAATTGCAATGGACTTCGTGGTTGGTCTTCCAAAGACATTGGGTAAGTTTGATTCTATTTGGGTAATTGTGGACAGATTAACTAAGTCTGCTCACTTCATTCCGGTCAAGGTGACTTACAATGCAGAGAAGTTAGCCAAACTCTATATCTCAAAAATTGTTCGATTGCATGGAGTTCAACTTTCCATCATATCAGATAGAGGTACGCATTTTACTTCTAAGTTTTGGAGAACATTGCATGCTGAATTAGGTACTAAGTTGGATCTTTGTACTGCATTTCACCCTCAGACATCTAGTCAGTCTGAGCGAACGATTCAAGTGTTGGAGGATATGCTTCATGCATGTGTGATAGAATTTGGTGGCCATTGGGACAACTTCTTACCCTTAGCAGAGTTCTCCTACAACAATAGCTATCACTCAAGTATTGATATGGCCCCATTTGAGGCACTATATGAGAGGAGATGTAGGTCTCCCATTGGGTGGTTTGATGCATTTGAGGTTAGACCTTGGGGTACTGACCTTCTGAGGGAATCGTTAGATAAAGTGAAATGCATTCAAGAAAAGCTTTTAGCAGCTCAAAGTAGGCATAAAGAATATGCAGATCGAAAGGTTAGAGACTTGGAGTTTATGGAGGGTGAGCAAGTCTTGCTGTAGGTTTCGCCCATGAAAGGGGTGATGCGGTTTGGAAAAAGGGGTAAGCTAAGCCCAAGGTATATTGGACCATTTGAAGTACTTAAGCGAGTAGGGGAGGTGGCTTATGAATTAGCCTTGCCTCCAGGACTCTCAGGAGTGCACCCGGTATTTCATGTGTCTATGCTGAAAAGATACCATGGGGATGGAAACTACATTATTCGTTGGGATTCAATTCTTCTTGATGAGAATTTGTCGTATGAGGAGGAACCTGTTGCCATTCTAGATAGAGAAATTCACAAGTTGAGATCAAGGGAGTTTGCATCCATCAAAGTTCAATGGAAGAATCGACCAGTTGAAGAGTCCACTTGGGAGAAGGAGGCTGATATGCAAGAAAGATACCCACACCTGTTTACAGATTCAGGTACTCCTTTTTGCCCTTGCTTTTCTTCTTGTGATCGTTCGAGGACGAATGATGGGTAAATTGGTATCTATTGTAACGAACTGTTTGGTCGTTTTGAGCAGTATAGTTTATTCTGGTAATAACTGTCTGAGTCGACGGATCCCACGATGGACCGTCATGGGCACGACGGACCGTCGAGAGGGTCTCGTTCCAAAACACTTAGAATTCTGAAATTTGGGTACTTAGATCGACTCTATGAACTTCGTGACGGAATGGCAGGACGGACCGTCGTTGGCACGACGGACCGTCACAAATCTTTCCACAGAATTAACTCTCTGAACTTGGTGACGGACCTGCAGGACGGACCGTCACAGTCATGACGGACCGTCACAGGCTGCGTAACCCTGACTGGGTCGGATTTCTATTAAAAGTTTTTAAGGGGCGTTTTGGACTATTCATGCTTATAATTATAAAGTTAGTGGATTAATGTTAATAATTCAATTACTTGGGGGTTAAAGGAGATAACCTTGAAATAAAAAGTGGTTTATTTTTATCATCTTTTATACTTAATTATATGACAATTAGGGTAAAAGAAAAAGGGTTTGAATAAGAAAAACAGAAAGAACAGAGAGAGATGGGAGAAACGAACGAGAGAAAGAGAAAAACGCAGAGGAAAGCAAAGGTTTTGGAAGATAGCTTGTTTGATCGCAATTCTTCGGCGGAGGTAGGTTATGGTTTATTCTACTTCATAATAAACTCTTAATAGCGAATGATATGTATTGGGTAGTATTGTAAAGTCTTCTATATGCTTAATTGTGTGCTTGCATGATGAGATTATGTAATTGTAATGGGTTGGGAAGATGAGGCTGTGAATCTTGAACCTTAATTTCACTTTGTTAATGATGATGCCTTGGTATAAAAGAAGCCTTGATGAACTAAAGTAATGAGATTAGAGGATCGGGTGTCACGTTGCGACACCAGGATAGTATGAGAGGATCGGGTGTCACATCTCGACACAGGATAGTATTAGAGGATCAGGTGTCACGTTCCGACACCAGGATATTATTAGAGGATCGGTTGTAACGTTCCAACACCAGGATAGTATTAGAGGATCGGGTGTCACATTCCGACACCAGGATAGTGTTAGAGGATCGGGTGTCATGTTTGGACACCAGGATAGTAGAGGATCGGAGTGTCACGTTCCGACACCAGGATAGTAGGGGATCAGAGTTTCACGTTCCGACACCAGGATAGTAGTAGTGGAGCGGAGTGTCACGTACCGACACAAGAGGAATAAAGAGAATGAAAACTTGAATTATGTTAATATACTCAATTTAAAGAACTAATTCCTAAATGAGTACGATGGGGAGGCTTGAGTCCTCATAGATATGCTGGGTGTTGTGGCCAATGGTTATGGTATTTGTTGTTATCACCTGTTGAGTATGTAGTTGATGTTATATTATTATTTGATATATACTGTTTTCTATTTTGAGTTGGCCGATGATACCTACTCAGTACTTCTGCCTTGTACTGACCCCTACTTGTATTTGTTTTTCTTTGATTATTTGTGGAATGCAGCAAACGTACCATCGTCTTCAACTCGTCCTCAACTCTAGCCAGTCTTCATCACGCCAGATTTCAGGGTAAGCTATTGCTTCTAGCTTGGACTGGATCTTCCTCTTCATGTCTTGATGCCTTGAAATTCCGGCATGGACTAGCTGTTTATTTATTTTAGCTTCTTAGACACTCTTAGATTTAGTAATTTGAGGATAGATGTTCTTGTGGTGATGACTTCCAGATTTTGGGAATAATAAGTATTGAGTTTTAGAAGTTATTTAATCGATTTTCATTAATGAGTTTTAAGTCTTCCGCATTATATTCTGTTTATTATGGTTGAAATGTTGGGGTTTAGATTGGTTGGTTCACTCACATAGTAGGATAAGTGTGGGTGCCACTCGTGACTCGTTTTGGGTCGTTACAATCGGATACCATTATTCCAACTGCTACACCCTTCTTTTATCTAATTATATAGATTCTCAATTCCTAATTGTTGTGACGCGTAAAATATAATATTCAAAAATAATCATAATCAAAATACTGTAAAGAAAAGAATAGACAAGGAATGAAAATAGATCTTTGTCTATGATACAAAAATGGGGGAAATCTAGACCAAACTCGGGATTGATCTTACTTAACTTACCTTAGGTTAGTTTACTTCGCCTAAAGGGATGAAATTTTGGCGAAACCTTGGTTTAAGTCTGAGGTTAATGTTTGACGAGAATAATATTCTACGACTAGCATTTCATTTATTTTCAAACCGACCCATTTACTATCTATTATTTGATTGACTAATCCTTTATATTGGAATGACTGAAGAGTCCAATGATTTGGTAATTCCTCATGAGGGGATAAATCGAGAGAAATTTGAGTTAGAGCTCTGGATTTTTGTTCATCCTTTGCCGTAATAATATCTCGGGGTTTGAAGCGATAACTCGGTATATCTACTATATGACCATTAACTAAAATATGTCGATGGTTAACTAATTGACGGGGGCTGCGGGAATAGTGGAAGCCATACATAATCGAAAAAGGATGTTATCCAAACGCATTTCAAGTAATTGTAGTAAAACTTGACCTGTTGACCCCTTGGCTTTTCTGGCGGTACGGACATATTTAATTAATTGTCGTTCTGTAAGATAATAATGAAACACAATTTTTGTTTTTCTTCTAGATGAATACTGTCGCTCCCCATTTTTTTCTCGTAAAAATGGGTTTTGTGCACGACCTAACAACTCTTTTGGGATTTTAAGTTTGGAGTCGCCACCTAATGAATTAAGGCGTGTTAGGACACCTATCTAACCTAACTAAGTCTAGCTAAGATCAACGAGCCAGAGATCAGGGTAAGGGTTCAAATTACCTCGAGGGAAAGGTGTTAGGCATCCCTCGAGGTCCACAGATGTGGGTCCCGACGGTATCTCATGCAATCTATGTGGGGGTTACAAGTAGCAAATAAGGTCACTTCATTTATTAGTTTATTTAATCTTTCTAAGTGATAACAAATATAAAACAATTAAGACTATTTTATTATTTTTATTAATTTAAGCATGCAAGGCTAGGTGATAGAAATAAATAAACAATCAAGTTTATTTTAACATACGAGACTAGGTGTTCAACAAATCGAACAAATAGCTCATGTTATTATTTTAATATATATTTAAATATGCGAGTCTAAGTGATAAAAAAATTAAACAATTGAAAAAAAAAAATTATTATTATTTTTTATTAATTATTTACGCATGCAAAACTAAGTGATAACAATAAGTAAACATTAAAAAAAAAAATTAAAGATAAGCGATGTGATAGAAAAGAGGCAAATAAATAATCAAACAATTTTAATATTTTTATTTTAATCTACCCCAAACAAATTACTAACCAATTAAAATTATTTCAATTATTTATTATTTGAACATACGATCTATGTGATTGAAATATTGATCAAATATTAAGCACTTAATGAAGAGATAAACAAAAGGCATAAGATGCACAAATAGATATAAAAATTCAAATTAAGTCACTATGCCGCACCAAACAAGAATAAGATGCGCGAAAATAAAATTTTGAAAAAGTGAACAAATTTTGGATAGAATTTTATTAAAAATGTTTGTTTCTTTATAGGGATGATACCACGATATTGTTTTTGAGGTCGATCTTAAAATAATAAAAGTTTATATTTTTGAAAATGATTTAAAAGATTCAGTTTGCATATAGGCACATAAATATTTACATATAAATACACATAATTCCTTTTGAAAATCATGGGTAGGTGGTACTTCCGAGAACGCGCCGGTTTAATTTAAAAATTGAAACTATACCTTGTAATTTCTTTGACTTTCCCAGTAACGATTGGTTAGGAGATAGTGCTTATAATTTATTTTTTTAAAACAAATATCATAATCAATTTAAAGCTTTAAAGGAGGATTGAATAATGATCTTTTTAAAAAAAACATGTTGCAAAACCTTGAAAAAAAGAAAAACTAGTAAAACATTGATGTAGTAAATTTATTAAATGCAAAAATTTTACTATGACATATATTCAAAAGCCAAGTAATTTGTTAAATGCAACAAATGATTTTATTTTATTTTTATTTTTATGGTTAGATCTAAAATTACTTTATCACATTAAAAAAATTGTCAAATAAATTATGAACCTATAAGCATACTTTCTAATAAAAATAAGTTTGCAAAATAAAAAAAAAAATATGATTAACATACAACTTCCCTTCCCCTTAAGCGATCCCCAAATATATTTCACATCGAGAGTTTTAGAGTTATACAAACATTACAAAATTCCGAATAAATAAATAAAAAATATATAGATTCAAATATATGAATTACACGAAGTAATCTCTCTTCATAGCTAATCTTCAACTTGAACTTCATTTTTGAAACCTGTCAAAGCAATCAAATGGCTACCCAAGTAATCACATTTATTTAGGCAAGATGAGACACATGCAATTGTTTAACAACAAGTTATATATATAGAGGAATAGAACAATAAACTTTCGTAAATGTATGAATGCGAAAGGAATACGAACTGGTTGAGCAGAAAGGGATGGTAGCACTGAGAACGAGTTGACCTAACTTTTATGTTAACAAAGCAAAGTAGCCAAGTAGTAGCAAAGAAGAACATCGAAATCTTAATTTGTTTAGGAGTAATAATAGTATGAGTGGTAAGAGGATGGGAGCTCTTGTGTGAGAGGGAGTGAATGAGTTTATGAAATAATGAAGGGAGGAGGTTTTATTTATATAGTAAAGAGGGGGAGAGCACATAAGGAAAATAAATATTTTTAAGGCATCAATTGTAATACCATTTCCTTATTTTTAAGGAAGTCAAATCAGCCAAATTATTTAAATACTTTACCAAACATAAGAAGGTAATAAAATAAGAAGAGTAATATATATTTCTTTAAATAAAGAGGAGCTAAAATCAGAAAAATATTTAAAAATGCTCATTACCAAAAATAAATAAGTAATAATAAAGTTAGGAAGACAATATTCTTTTATCTTAAATAATGAAGAGCCAAACAAAATTCTTCTAACATATATAAAGAAGAAAGGAATCAGATTAGGAAGAGTAATATTATTTTCCTTAAGCCAAAATTAGAATTATTTTTAAGAAATATTTTTTACCAAATATGAACAAGTAATAAATCAATCTTTATTTTATATATAATTTTACCAAATATAAATAAATAAGAGAGTATTTTTTTCCTTAAATAGAGAACTGAATCAGTAAATAATTCCGCAATTACCAAGTGAAGCTAGTAATAGATTTTTCAATTTTTTAATTAAGGTGAAAATAAACCAACCAATAAGAGTTAATAAAGCAATCACCGAATCTATTTACCTTAAATAGGGAGGAAGGAACATATAAGAGCAACATTATTAAATTATGTGGATTGACCAATTAGGGAAGAAACTGATTTCACCCAATCAAGAAATAATAAAATGTCATTCACACAAATAAAAAAACTTAAACGAAGGATATCAAAGGCGGAGACAATATTCAAACAATATTGTATAATAAACTGCCACAATCAAATAAATAAGAAGACGGACAAGGCGATAACCAGTTCAACATGAGTCATTGGAGAAAAGTCCGACAAATTAATTGATGATTATCAAATAACTAATTTAAGCAAATATTAAGACGTTAATCCCGAGATGATTATCATCGGAGTTACAATAAATTGAATGAAAACAAATTATGACCCAATTAAGACAACTAAATTAGAAGTCGAAAAACGCAAACATTTTCAAGTATGACATAGTGATGACAATTTGGGAAAAATTTAATCAACCCCGATATGCAAATAATAGAGTAAAACGAGCAAATATTTGTAGGGTCGTAAATGCTTAGAACAAGGTTCATAACTATTATTCAAAGAAATCACAGAACCATAGATGGAATTTAGGAAAATTTTGTGAGAAAAGTAGATAGTAATTTAAACAAAACGAACCCGAACAGATCTGTCGACATCCGCTTCAAATGAACACTCTAGAACTTCATGTGAAGCTGATGACTGATGTGGTGGCTCGTCGCTGGTGGCCGGAGTTCTGCTGCTCCTCACCGGACTGAGCTGCTGCATGTCGCTTGTCCGATGGTCGCCTGGTGCTAGTGGTCCGGCAAAAATAAAAGAGAAAAGGAAAACAAGAAGGGGAAGGGAGAAAAGAACGGGAGGAGAAAGAGAAAGGGCGGCTGCTCTTGTCCGTTTGCTGATGCTGCTCTCCACTGCTGCGGGTGTTGTCGGAACTACTGGCTGGCCGTTGTTGTCTTTGCAGCTGTTGCTGGTTGGTCGGTGAAGGGGAAGGGGCGGACAGAGGAGAAGAGAGGGAGAGAGAGGGGAAACTGGAGAGAGGGAGAGGAGGAAGACGAGAGGGAGAGAGAGAGAGAGAGGCGGTGGCTGGTGAGGAAGGAAGAGGAAGAAGAATAATTTAAAATTTTATGTTTTGGGTCTGTTGGTGTTAAAAGGTAGATAGGAAAAGTTGATCTCAATTGTTCATCTAATTTGAAATGTAAGGCTAGGATTAGATCTAGGAGTTATTTTTTAAGATGAATGTATGAGATTAAACGATCAAAAATCAAAATCAAATTGGTTGGAGGATTGGAAGGCTAAAATTGCAATTAAAATGGCTAGAATTGAAATGAAAGAGTGGCTATAATTGTAATAAAATTTTAATTGGAGTGGCTAGAATTGGAAGAAATTATAATAGAATAGACTAGACTTTAAATAATCTTAAGGAAAGTGTAGGAATTACTATTTAATTAAAATACTACATATATTAAAATATTTTTTTATAATTGAAAATTATTTAGATTTTAAAACATTTGAAATTCATTAATAATTTACAAATATTTTAATAATATTTACGATAGTTTTATTAAGTAAACATACTAGAATATATAATTTTTCAAGTAAAATCGACTAAATTCTAAACTTTAACTAAATTTTAAAATACGTATTTAATAGAATAGTATTGCTAAAAATGGTAAAAGGTCGGTCAAAATTGGTTGTCAAAAATACAATATTGATATTTTTTATCGGAACGCGATTAGTTTCTTGACATGCATTATTAGTTTTATCCTAGGACAGTTGGTGCCCTTTAAAATATCCAATAAGTTAACTAAATTTACTTAAATACATTATTGATCTTCCACATGGCATAGAAAGTTATTTTAAACTCTTGTATGACCATGCGTCACTTAAAATGAATTTGAGAGATGTGTTGAAAACACCCATCAACTTGATAAGAATTATTAGTTTCTTCCTAGAACAATTGATAGCATTAACAACACATGCCTCTGCTTAATTAACTGAACTTTAGTATACCCCAATCTTGCAAGATGGAATAAATAAGTACGACACCCATCACACCTTTTTCATATAATATTTTCACCCGAAATAATATATCTACACTAAGATCCAAAAGTTTTAAGAAGACAATCATGTAATCGTAGTTCTTATAGTAAATATTAATTATTATTAATATAAATAGTTGGAGAAGGTGTAGGTAAGAATTTTGTTATAAATTAGAGAAGGTAAAAATATTGAACTAATTCTTGGCCCCTTGAGACCGAAGACTGTAACAACACTCCTTTAATTACTTTTTACATAATTAAACGGTGAGATCCACAAACTATAGTACTAAAATCAAAATGAATTATAGGCCCAATCAAACAACAAATAGGGCTAAAGAAAGACAATATAAAAGTATCTAAAAAGACACCAAAACCTAAAAAGGCAGTCAAATTGGAAAGGAAAAGTATCATCTTCGAAATGTTTTCATATCAATTTTGCCGCTGTGGCTTGATATTTTATCAGTCGCCTACCATAATTGTGAAATCTCAACTTTTCCTGTCTCATATCAACATAAGCTCCATTTTGTGAAGCTCTACTTCATATGAACTTCCAGATCACGTCGACAGTGACATTTTGTCGGCATCTTCTTAAATCTATTTGTAAAGCTGTGAGATGCTAGAAAGAAAAGCTTCTGATGAGGTAGGTTTACTTTCTTCATCCAGACTTATATTAAGGCCAAGGGATATATTTATAGAAATAAATATATTTTAAGCTCTGTTATCTTGTTTAAATTGCACATTATTCAACGATTTCACAGATCCTTTCATATTACTCGCAGACTAGTACTGAAAATAAATTTCAATCTTATGATGTTGTTATGTTATTATTTTAATAACTATATGTGAGGTATGAATCATTTTCTCGAGTATAAAATTTAATGGGTTGAATAACATAATTTCCATTAATATCTTAGATCTTTGAATTGAAAAATTAACTCAATTTTCCTTATTTTACTTATGTGATTTATAGGACAGACAAACCTTTTAGAGAGACGGAGAGAGCAATGGGATCACATATCAAATACACTACTAACAACCTTAAAGTCCTGATTTCGTACTTTTTTAAACTTTATGCTCTCACCGGTACGTGATACTGCTAACCAACAAAAATATAGCTTCAAAAATCAAAAGTTTTCTACTACTGTCACGACCCAAAACAAGCAGCGAGTGGCACCCACATTTATCCTCCTATGTGAGCGAACCAACCAATCTAAACCCCAATCATTTACCAATATTCTAACCATAACGAACAAAATATAATGCGGAAGACTTAAAACTCATTGATATAACCAATAAATAACTTCTAAAACTTAATACTTATTATTCCCAAAATTTGGAAGTCATCACCACAAGAACATCTATCTTCAAAATACTAAATCTAATAGTATTTAAGAAACTAAATTAAGTAAAAGGAATGGTCCATGTCTGAACTTCAAGACATCAAGACGTGAAGGAGAGAATCCAGTCTGAGCTAGGAACAATAGCTCACCCTAAAATCTGATACGCTGAAGACTGGCTAGAGTTGCGGACGAGTCGAGGTTGATGGCACGTTTGCTGCATTCCATAAATAACAAAGAAAAAGAATACAAGTAGGGGTCGGTACAAGGAACACGTACTGAGTAGGTATCATCGGCCAACTCAAAATAGAAAGTAATATATATCAAATAATAATATAAAATCAACTACATACTCAACAGGTGACAACAACAAGTACCGTAACCATTGGCCACAACCCAAGCACATCTATGAGGACTCAAGCCTCCACACCATACTCATTTGGGAAATAGGTTTTTTAAATTTGAGTATAATAACATAATTCAAGATTCATTCTCTTTATTCTCCTGGTGTCGGAACGTGACACTACGATCCCCTACTACTACGTGTGGGAACGTGACACTCCGATCCCCTAATTCTACGTGTCGGTTAGTGACACCCGATCCCGTAATTCTACGTGTCGGTTCGTGACACCCGATCCCGTAATTCTACATGTCGGTTCGTGACACCCGATCCCCTAATTCTACGTGTCAGTTCGTGACACCCGATCCCCTAATTCTACGTGTCGGTTCCTGACACCCGATCCCCTAATCTCATTACTTTAGTTTATCAAGCCTTCCTTTATGTCAAGGCATCATCATTAATAGAGAGATTTTAAGGTTTAAGATTTCCATCGTATCATCATCATTATAATCCATCATCATTTACATAATCACAACATGCCACAACACAATTAAGCATATAGAAGACTTTACAATACCACCCAATACATATCAATCGCTATTTAGAGTTTACTATGAATAGCATAAACCATAACCTACCTCCACCGAAGAATCGTGATCAAGTAAGCTACTTCTCAATGCCTTTGCTTTCTCTTCGCTTCTCCCTCTCTCGCTCGTTCGTTCCCCTCTCCTGTTCTTTCTATTTTTCCTTATTCAAACTCTTCTTCTTTTACCCTAATTATTATATAATTAAGTATAAAAGATGATAAAAGTAACCCACTATTTATTTCAAGGTTATCTCCTTTAACCCCCAAGTAATTAAATTATTAACATTAACCCACTAACTTTATAATTATAATCATGAATAGTCCAAAATGCCCCTTAAAAACTTTTAGCAGAAATCCGACCTAGTCAGGGTTACGCCACTCGTGACGGCCCGTTGTGCCTACGATGGTCCGTCCTGCATGGTCGTCACAGAGTTCAAAGACTCAATTTCAGTAGAAAGGTCTGTGACGGTCCGTCGTGTCTACGACGGTCCGTGCTGTAGTTCCGTCGCGAAGTTCAAAGAGTTGATCCCCATACCCAAATTTCAGAGTTGAAGTGTTTTGGAACGAGACCCTCGACGGGATACGTCGACCCAGTCATTTTTTTTTATCAAAAATAATTCTGCTGCTCGAAACGACTAAACTGGTCGCTACAATAGATACCAATTTACCCATCGTTCGTCCTCGAACTATCACAAGAAGGAAAACAAGGGCGAGAAAGAATACTTGAATCTGTAAAAAGGTGTGGGTATCTTTCTTGCATATCAACCTCCTTCTCCTAAGTGGACTCTTCAACTGGCCGATTCTTCCATTGAACCTTGATGGATGCAATCTCCCTTGATCTCAACTTGCGGATTTCTCTATCTAGAATAGAAACCGACTCTTCCTCATCAGACAAATTCTCATCAAGAAGGACTGAATCCCAACGAATAATGTAGTTTCCATCTCCATGATATCTTTTCAGCATAGACACATGAAATACTGGGTGCACTCCTGAGAGTCCTGGAGGTAATGCCAATTCATAATCCACCTCCCCCACGCGCTTCAGCACTTCAAATGGACCAATATACCTCGGACTAAACTTACCTCGCTTACCAAACCGCATCACCCCTTTCATGGGTGAAACCTTCAGCAAGACTTGTTCACCCTCGATGAAATCGAAGTCTCTAACCTTTCGATCTGCATATTCCTTCTGCCTACGTTGCGCCGCTAAAATCTTTTCTTGAATGAATTTCACTTTCTCTAATGATTCCCTCAGAAGATCAGTACCCCATGATCTTACCTCAAATGCATCAAACCAACCAATGGGAGACCTACATCTCCTCCCATACAGTGCCTCAAATGGGGCCATATCAATACTTGAGTGATAGCTATTATTATATGAAAACTCTGCTAAGGGTAAGAAGTTATCCCAATGACCACCAAATTCTATCACACATGCACGAAGCATATCCTCCAACACCTGAATCGTTCGCTCAGACTGACCATCGGTCTGAGGGTGAAATGCAGTACTAAGATCCAACCTAGTACCTAATTCAGCATGAAATGTTCTCCAAAACATAGAAGTAAATTGCGTACCTCTATCTGATATGATGAAAAGTGGAACTCCATGCAATCGAACAATTTCTGAGATATAGAGTTTGGATAACTTCTCTGCATTGTAAGTCACCTTGACCGGAATGAAGTGAGCAGACTTAGTTAATCTGTCCACAATTACCCAAATAGAATCAAACTTACCCAATGTCTTTGGAAGACCAACCACGAAATCCATTGCAATTATTTCCCACTTCCATTCAGGAATGGGCATTCTCTGAAGTGTTCCTCCGGGCCTCTGGTGTTCATACTTTAATTGTTGACAATTCGGGCATTGGGCAACAAAATCAGCAATGTCACGCTTCATCCTACTCCACCAGAAATGTTGCCTTAGGTCACGATACATCTTGGTTGCACCAGGATGTATAGAATATCCTGAACTATGAGCCTCTGTAAGAATAGTGTGGATCAAATCATCAACACGGGGCACACATACCCTTCCATTAATTCTCAAAACGCCCTCCTCATCCATTATTGCCTTTTTAGTCTCTCCTCGCAACACCATATCCCGAATTCGGTTCAGCTTCTCATCATCAAACTGTTTTCCCTTAATCTTGTCAAGAAAAGAAGATCTTGCTTCCACACAGGCTAAAAATCCTCCTTTCTCTAATATTTCCAGCCTCATAAAGTCATTAGCCAGAGTCTGAACCTCTCTAGCCAATGGGCGTCCAGAAACTTGTAAGTGGTCTAGACTCCCCATGCTCCCTGTTTTTCTACTTAAAGCATCTGCCACCACATTAGCTTTTCCTGGGTGATACAATATAGTAACATCATAGTCCTTCAATAGTTCCATCCATCTCCTTTGTCTTAAATTCAAATCTTTCTGAGTAAAGACATACTGTAAACTACGATGATCTGTATAGACTTCACACTTAACCCCATATAGATAATGTCTCCATTGCTTTAATGCAAACACGACTGCGGCCAACTCCAAATCATGAGTCGGATAGTTACGTTCATGCACTTTGAATTGCCTTGAAGCATAAGCAATCACATTTCTCTCTTGCATTAGCACTGCACCCAACCCAGAATAAGATGCATCACAATAAACAATGAAATTCTTGCCTTCCACTGGCAAGGTAAGAATTGGTGCAGTAGTCAACAAGGTCTTGAGATTCTGGAAGCTTTCTTCACATTCGTCCAACCATACAAATGGAACATTCTGCTTAGTTAAATTTGTCAGTTGGGAGGCAACAGAAGAAAATCACTTGACAAGTCGACGGTAGTAGCTAGCTAAACCAACAAAGCTCATTACCTCTGTAACATTGGTAGGTCTTACCCAACTCTTCACCGCTTCAATCTTATAAGGATCCACCATCGCCCCATCCTTAGAAACCACGTGCCCTAAGAAGGACACTGAATCTAGCCAAAATTCACACTTGGAAAATTTGGCATAAAGCCTTTTCTCCCTCAACAATTCCAATACAATTCTCAAATGCTCCTCAAGTTCTTTCCTGCTCTTTGAGTATATTAGTATATCATCGATGAATACAATGACAAAGAGAACCATATATGGCTTAAAAATCCCGTTCATCAGGCTCATGAACGCAGCAGGGGCATTCGTTAGTCCAAAAGACATTACTAAGAATTCATAATGCCCATACCTGGTTCGAAAAGCAGTCTTTGGCACATCTGCTGCCCGTATTTTCAATTGATGATAAACACACCTCAAATCGATTTTTGAGAAGGTACAAGCACCTTGTAACTGATCGAACAAATCATCAATGCGAGGAAGAGAATACTTGTTCGTAACAGTTACCTTATTCAGTTGCCTGTAGTCTATGCGCATCCGAAAACTTCCATCCTTCTTCTTCACAAGTAAAACAGGAGCACCCCAAGGGGATGCACTTGGTCTAATAAAGCCTTTACCTAACAACTCCTGAAGTTGAGCCTTTAACTCCCTTAACTCTGCTAGATCCATTTTATAAGGAGGTATGGAAATGAGGCGAGTACCCGGCTCCAGATCAATACAAAAATCAATATCCCTATCCGGTGGCATACCAGGAAGGTCTGCAGAAAACACATCCAGAAACTCACGGTCTATCAAAACAGACTCAATTGAAGGTACTTGGGAAGTATCATCCCTGAGATGTGCCAAGAAAGCTAAACAACCCTTACTAACCATT
Organism: Solanum chilense; assembly: GCA_032847665.1. NCBI lineage: Eukaryota > Viridiplantae > Streptophyta > Magnoliopsida > Solanales > Solanaceae > Solanum > Solanum chilense. The sequence continues at coordinate 11,498,103 of CM064971.1, read as the reverse complement.
TTCTTAGCGCGAAGAAAGGAGATGATACGAAATGGGGTGGAAGTATTGTTACCCTCCCACACTAGCGGATCTGTCCCAGGCTTGGCCAATGTCACAGTTTTAGCATTTCAATCTAAGATTGCAAAATTTGGAGAAAGCCAAGTCATACCCAGAATTACATCGAAATCAACCATCTCTAGAATAATCAAGTCCACATGAGTATTGTTCCCCACAAAAGTCACAACACAAGACCTATACACCTTCTCAACTATTACAGACTCACCCACAGGAGTAGAGACCCGAATGGGCATGTCAAGCAATTCAGAATGCAAATCAAGACCAATAGCAAATGAGGAAGATACATATGAAAATGTGGATCCAGGATCAAATAATACAGAAGCCATGCAATCAAAAACCAAAAGATTACCTGTGATAACAACATCAGATGTCTCCGCTTCAGTCCTCCCAGGGAAAGCATAACAATGGGCCCTATCACCTGTCTTCCCGTTGCCCCTACCATGTTGCGCTGCAGTAGCTCGAGTTTGCCCGCCACCCCGGTTGATTTGGTGACCTCCATTACCTTGGCCACCCCGTCCTCCAGAATAGCGGCCTCTTCCATGACCACCTCTACCTCTGACTATTGGGGGTCTGTAACTCTATTTTGGACAATATCTCCTAATATGTCCAGTCTCCCCACATCCATAACACTCTCTGGGTTTAAGCATAGGTCTCTGTGAGAATGACGATGTCTGGGGATAACCTCCAAACTCAGAGGAATGTTGACTGGTCTGTGATGGACCCCCAGCTACAGCCTGCAGTGAAGACTGAATAGGACGGGCTGTGTAACCTCCCGAACTCTGCCCCCTGGAGTAAGAACCACTAAACTCACCTCTTTTACGAAACTTCTTAGATGTCGAGGCCATGGTCAAATCGTCTGGCTTCACCCCCTCCACCTCTATCACAATATCAACCACTTCTTGAAAGGATTTTGCTGCAGCAGCTACCTGTAAGGCTGGAATCTACAAGTCTGACCTCAATCCCTTCACAAAACGGCGAATCCGCTCTTGTGGACTGAAGCAAAGTTGGGTGGCATACCTGGATAGTGCACGAAACTTAGCCTCATAAGCAGTAACCGAAATCCTTCTTTGCTCTAGGCTCAGGAACTCATCTCTCCTCCTATCCCTCAAAGTCCGGGGTATATACTTCTCCATAAATAAACTAGAGAATGATGCCCAAGTCATAGGTGGTGCCTGTGCTGGTTGACACTCAACATACGACCGCCACCACATTTTGGCATTTCCTTGAAACTGATAGGTCACAAACTCAACGCCAAATCGTTCTACTATGCCCATCTTATGTAGCAACTCATGACAATCAACTAGAAAATCATAAGCATCCTTAGATTCAGCACCCTTGAAGACAGGAGGTTTCAACTTCAAGAATTTAGTGAAAGTTCATGTTGATCACTAGTCATTATAGGCCCTGTAGTCAATCGAAAGTGCCTATTTCCAATGAGGCATCCATGCGGGGAGCCACAACAGCTGCATGTTGTACTCCCGGAACCTGAGGTGATGGTGCAGAAAACACTAGAGGTGTCTGGCCCTGATCAGATAACCCGCTAAGATAAGCAAGAACCTGGTTAATCATCTCTGGGGTAGGTTGGGGTGGTAATTCCTCATCTGGCACTTGCTCATTTTCCCCTTCCTCACCCTCTCTTACTACCTCATCAGTCGGTGGAGGAGTCACTGCCCTAGTACTAGTTGGACCAGGTGTTTGTCCTCTACCTCTAGAGGACATCCTCCCGCGACCTCTACCACGGCCTCTTGCCACTGCTCCTCTTTGAGCTACAGCCCCAGTGGATGGCTCAGACGCATCCTGTCTTACCGGTGTTGGTGTTGGCACAGTTGTTACTCTAGTTCTAACCATCTGCGAAATAGAGTGAGGATGTCAGATACCAATTTGTATCTCCTAGATAACAATTGGATCCATGTAATAGCACAAAAGAAAGAAAGAATGGATTTTTCCTTAAGTCCTAGCCTCTCAAAGAAAAGTAAAGGCGTCCCCCTACCGTTCCTTAAGACTCTACTAGACTCGTTCTTGTGTGATGAGACCAACGAACCTAATGCTCTGATACCAAGTTTGTCACGACCCAAAACAAGCCGCGAGTGGCACCCACATTTATCCTCCTATGTGAGCGAACCAACCAATCTAAACCCCAATCATTTACCAATATTCTAACCATAACGAACAAAATATAATGCGGAAGACTTAAAACTCATTAATATAACCAATAAATAACTTATAAAATTTAATACTTATTATTCCCAAAATCTGGAAGTCATCACCACAAGAACATCTATCTTCAAATTACTAAATCTAAGAGTATTTAAGAAACTAAATTAAGTAAAAGGAATGGTCCATGTCCGAACTTCAAGACATCAAGACGTGAAGGAGAGAATCCAGTCTGAGCTAGGAACAATAGCTCACCCTGAAATCTGATATGCTGAAGACTGGCTAGAGTTGCGGACGAGTCGAAGTTGATGGTACGTTTGCTGCATTCCATAAATAAAAAGAAAAAGAATACAAGTAGGGGTCAGTACAAGGAACATGTACTGAGTAGGTATCATCGGCCAACTCAAAATAGAAAGCAATATATATCAAATAGTAATATAAAATCAACTACATACTCAACAGGTGACAACAACAAGTACCGTAACCATTGGCCACAACACAAGCACATCTATGAGGACTCAAGCCTCCACACCATACTCATTTGGGAAATAGGTTCTTTAAATTTGAGTATAATAACATAATTCAAGATTCATTCTCTTTATTCTCCTAGTGTCGGAACGTGACACTCCGATCCCCTACTACTACGTGTCAGAACGTGACACTCCGATCCCCTAATTCTACGTGTCGGTTCGTGACACCCGATCCCCTAATTCTACGTGTCGGTTCGTGACACTGGATCCCCTAATTCTACGTGTCAGTTCGTGACACCGGATCCCCTAATTCTACGTGTCGATTCGTGACACCCGATCCCCCAATTCTACGTGTCAGTTTGTGACACCCGATCCCCTAATCTCATTACTTTAGTTCATCAAGCCTTCCTTTATGTCAAGGCATCATCATTAATAAAGAGATTTTAAGGTTTAAGATTTCCACCGTATCATCATCATTATAATCCATCAGCATTTACTTTATAATAACCCACTATTTATTTCAAGGTTATCTCCTTTAACCCCCAAGTAATTAAATTATTAACATTAACCCACTAACTTTATAATTATAATCATGAATAGTCCAAGACGCCCCTTAAAAACTTTTAGCAGAAATCCGACCCAGTCAGGGTTACGCCACTCATGACGGCCCGTCGTGCCTACGACGGTCCGTCCTGCAGGGTCGTCACAGAGTTCAGAGACTCAATTTCAGTAAAAAGGTCTGTGACGGTTCGTCGTGTCTACGACGGTCCGTGCTGCACTTCCGTCGCGTTGTTCAGAGAGTTGATCCCCGTACCCAAATTTCAGAGTAGAAGTGTTTTGGAAAGAGACCCTCGACGGTCCGTCGTGCCCATGACGGTCTGTCGCGGGATCCGTCGAGCCAGTCAGTTTTTTTTATCAAAAATAATTCTACTGCTCGAAACGACTAAACAGGTCGTTACAACTACTTTATCTTATTTGTGATCTCCTCTAAGCTTCTTATCGACACTTTTATATCTAATTGTTATTTGGTACTTGTGAACTATGAAAATTTAATTTGAATTCGTAGAGCCTATCTGCTTGATTCTTATGTATAGAGTGTTATATTTTTTTGAACTTATTATATTTTTGGCTACTATTGGGATTTCTGTCCCAATTTGTCATAATACAAAGGAATTTTATGCGACATCTGAAAATTATAGTGGACTATGTGAAATCATACAACTATTTATGTGATTAACTTTATTTTCCTCGCCATCTGGAAGAACAAAAAAGATATGGACTTCTTAAAAAACCCCTATGTAGGCACCTAGCGTATGAGAGCCATAGAGGGGAGAGATTACAACAAGAAACCCCTATGTAGGCACCCAATCCTTGTTCGTCACATTTTTCTCTCTTGGAGCCAAAATCTCATAGTAATGGTTCAATAATAGATGCTTGGCGCCTAGGTAGACTATTTTTTTTGTTTAAGTTAAGAAGTTAAGCCCATATTTACCTACATCAGCTATTGTGTATGTTCAGTGCTCGCATGCATATGATTTTGTGCTTTGAGTTGGACGGTTAGGGTTGTGACTATTGTGGTTAGGTCAATAATGACAATTAGGAATTTGAGGTTGTTGTATGTGATTGTGTGTTGTCGTGGGAAGGTAAGTTATGGGTGAAGAGTGTAGGATGATTAGGGAGTGTTTAGAAGGTTACCTTTAGTAGGTGATAATTATCCGTTTTCCAAGTTATGTCTGTATGTATATGTATAATATCACTTGCGCAATGCATGTAATAGAAAACATAAGAAAGAATGTAAAATGACATTATGTTGATAATCCTATGCAATGACTCAATTTACTTTACTTGTGGTTTCAATTGTTATGAGTAATCTCCTACTGTGAACCAGTGATAACCATCTTTGATCATTAGGTGAATAGTAGTGGTTGGTAAAGCACTTTAAAGACGGCAAAATTTCTCCAACATGACTTCTCTCCCACCATTGTATTTTATAACCATGTCATATGAATCTCCTTTAGATTAACATCATAGGCTTCTCTAGAGACCTTTGTGTAACGACCTGTTTAGTCGTTTTGAGTTGCAGATTTTATTTCTGGAAAAACTGGCTGATACGACGGACACCACGACGGACCATCGCAGGCACGACGGACCGTCGAGGGGGTCTCATTCCAAAACACTTGGAATTATGAATTTGAGTGTTGAAATTGAGTCTCTGAACTCTGTGACGGACCTGCAGGACGGACCGTCACAGTCACGATGGACCGTCATGAGCACCGTTTCAAAACACTTCAACTCTTGAGAATTTGGTGCTGGGAACAACTCTCTGAACGTCATGACGGAAGTGAAGGACGGACCATCGTGGTCACGACGGACCGTCACAGACTCTTCGAGGAAATGGAAGTCTCTGACCGTTGCGACGGACCTGCAGGACGGACCCTCGCAGGCACGACGGACCGTCACAGGCACGACGGACCGTCACAAGTTGCGTAATCCCAGGCGGGGTCGGATTTTTGGCTAATTTTTAAAGGGGCGTTTTGGACTATTCCGGCTTTAATTTATAAAATTAGTGGGTTAATGTTATTAGTTCAATTCCTTGGGGGTTAAAGGACTAACTTTGAGTTAGTTGGTGGGTTGGTTTCATCACCTTTGATACTTGAAATCTTGTGATTTAGGGTAAGAAGAGGAAGGTTGGAGGAAGAAATTAGAAAGAGAAGAGAAAGAGAGGCGCTTGAGAGAGAAGGAGCAAGGCTTCCTTGAAGATTTCTTGCTTGAACACAAATCCTTGGTGAAGGTAGGTTATGGTTTATGCTATTTGTAGTAAACTCTTAATAGCAAATGATATGTATTGGGTAATATTGTAAACCCTTCTATATGCTTAATTGTATGATTGTATGAGTGTGATTATATGTTTGTGATTGTTTTTTGACAAAAAGTCAGTTGTGCTGTTTTCTTCTCCGAAAATGTGATGACAGATGAAAAATTCCTGTTGCCTAATGAGGTTGGTAAGCTCTTGTATACACTGTTGCAACTACCAGTGGGGGGTTTGATATTGTGTGATAACCATTTTGTGAGTAGTTCTTAATCAACTTCAAGATCAATCCTTCTATATCCGTGTTGTACGCACCACTCAATACCATGAATAGCTGCTAGAGTGTATGATTGATTGTTAGTACCCTCATCTAAAGGAATAGAGAAAACATACATCAATCATCTAGTGTGAACTCTCAGAATCCCCCCTCCCCCAATTTTGGGAGGATTATTGAGGGCACTGCTATCCGTATTAAGCTTCAGAGTGTTGACATGAGTAGTACCCCACTTGGCTTGACAAATTCTGACTTCCTGCTTGCAATGTTCAATAATTTTGATTATAGCATGCCAAGTGTGAGGCCAATGAGTATAAGGATAAGTAGTTATGATTAAATGATTGAGATCCTTATTAATAAGAAACATGACTATATAAGTGCTAGATGGATTTCCCCCATATGTTTCCGCACATTTATTCTTCCATAGGTTCCAACAAATAATAATGGGGCTTCTTGGCAGAGAAGTTTCTGCACATCATTTTTGGTTTCCCTTCCCCACCAGTTGTTAATAAGGTATCTTAGATACACTTGATCATGAATGATACCACAAAGAGAAGAGAAATACTTCCAGATGTTGCTATCCTTTTTCTGACTGCATATTCTCCAGGCTGAGTTGCATGAAAAAAATCCATTCTCATTGGGTTTCCACACTACTGTATCACTTACCCCTGGATGAAATTGAAGTCTGAAGCTTAGATCTTGGGGATTAGGTGAGGGGGCACTTCCAGCCTTAGAAAAGTCTCATTCCGGTTTCCATTTGTTTTAAAGGAAGACTTTTGTTTTACTAATTTCCCTTCGCCCAACCAGTCATCCCACCAAAATAAAACTGTTAACAGAATGAACTCTCCAAGTAATATGAGGTTCAATGAGACTTTTGTTTTCCATCATATACTTCCAAACAAGAGACTGCCCAGTACCCCCATTTTTTAGCAAATTGATTGGCCCTTTGACAATTTTTTTCTAAAAATTAACTTCAAAGAGAAGTCTTTATTCTAAAGGTCCACCATTTCTTGAATTGCATTGCAGTACAAATATCCTCCAGTTTCCTAACCCCAATACCTCCTTCCTCACAAGGGAAGCTTAGAGTTTTCAAAGACGCCCAATGATACTTCTTTTTCTTCTTATCCAAGCCCCAAAATAAATCATCTATGACTCTCTTAATATAATTAAGAGTAGTTTTGGTAGGTGAAATGGAAGCCATGGCGTGAATAGGGATAGATTGAAGCACATGCTTGATCAAGGTGACTCTTCCCCAAAACTCAATATCCTTGATTTCCAACCAATAATTCTTTTTACCACTTTTGCCACTAGGTCTGAGTAATAAATTATTCTCTGGCCTCCTATATAAAGAGGGCAACCCAGATAAGTTATGGGGCTATATTTTTGAGAAAAACCAGTGATCTCATTTATCATGTTCCTAGTTTCTGGAACAACATTAGTGGGGATCATGAAATGACTCTCTTCCTTATTAATACACTGGTCAGAAACAACCTCATAAGTGCTAAGTGTCTTCATAATGAGTTGAAAAGGCCTTCAAGTAATGTGATTTGAGAATTTAACATCAAGGAGTTTATAAAGATAAATAAAATTGAGTGGACAGAAATATTGATCCTGCCAAACTACAAATTCGTAATTAATTAGAAACAAAATCTGAAGTTATTATAACTCATTCACCTGAACACATCCCTGGAAGACTCATTAATATGACAGATATTTCCAATGCTCCAATTCTTATATATAACTATTTTCAACAGTTGGAGCTTTGCGTTAATGCATAAGTCAACGATGATAACAATTCAACTCATAATCAGAATAAAAACACAACAAAGAATTGACCATTACCCCCCCCCTCTTTCTGATGTAGTATAAATTTATTGTCCATTACGTGACTATGTGGCATGTAGAGTGTAGTTCAATTCTCTGATAGCGAGTGAGTTGAGGCAAAATGTAAAAATATATTCGTTTATTTAGAAGTGTTATTAGTTTCTTTTCTTTTATTTATTTTATTGTATTTTCTCCATTCTTTATTTTTTTTTGCTATCTTCTTCCCCAAAACTCAAAAAACCAACTGCCTCTTCTCTATCTTGTTCAACTTGGAAGACCCATTTACTCCACTCATTTTTTTCCCTTGGCTTCTTGGTTCTCTTAGTTCCTTTTTCGTCCCTAATTTTTTTAAAAATAATAATAATTTTAAACCACCTTTGATAATATTGTTTTTTAAAACAAAAAACACATTATATAGTTTATTAGCATCTAAATAAACAAATTTCATCAATGCAAGATTATTATAGTATTTCATTACCTCCATCGTAAGGGAATTTCTGCTGCATAATTATTTTAGTATTGGAAAGAAGATGGTAGATTGACGGTAATTATTAATTTTTAATTTATAATTTATTAGTAATTTTATGTGATTTAATAATGATTTGATTGTATTAGTGGTGGAGATGAAATTATAATAATGGTGTGATGATGGCTACTCTGTAAGATTAGCAGCGATTGAGGCCAAGTATGCGACCTACAGTGATGGCGGCCAAATGGAGGGCTGTAGCGAAGAAGAAGAGTGACGAAGAAAGAAGAAGAAAGAGAAAAAAAAGGAAAAAAAATGAAGCTAATAAATAATAAAAACAAAAATGAAAATAAAGATGAAAAAATTAAGACTTAACACATTGCCGATAATAATTGTTGCATAATTGCACTTTCCTTTTTTGTAATTGATGGTGGCTGAATTGTGGGTTATTTATAACACTTTAGAATTGTTTAAGGGGGTAATAGATACCCTGCAAAGTGAATGTGTGTTTTTTAAAAAACTAGTTTCTGAGCACGTGTTTCGCACGTGTGTTTCATGTGAATTTTTATAGATACGTTAGAATGACTAAAATTTCATGGAAATATATATTTAAATTTTAATGAATATAAAAATGTAACAATCACAAATAAGAATAAAGAGTTATGGCAATAAAACAATCGTAGAAAACTAAATTAAGAAGTCTAATAGGGGAAAAAAAGACAAAAAGAAACAGATTTAAGAAAAAAATACAATGTAGACATTATCCTTATAAGACTGATGTATATATAGATGAAAAAATAAGTTCAAAATTAGTACATAACTCTCTGAGTTTTTATCAATTCCTTCAATATCCTATCAAAATTCAAGAGTCTTCTTCATCTAGTTTTACTATAGAATAAAAATAATAATCTAATAATCTTGGTAGGGATTTAATGAGATAAAAGAAGTTGAATTTATATAGATAGAGTAGAAGGAATACCAAAGGATATCTTAAAGTTTTAGTTTAAATATTTGAAGGTTAAGAATATAAAAAGATGAGAGTTATGACCATTAAGAGTATAAAATAGAAGTTGAATAAGAAGTCATTGACATTTACTTAAATTTATACAATCAATTATTCAAATATTTATAACAATTTAATTTCTAGAAGGGATAAAATCATAATTCAACTTTCTATATTTTTTATTCTTACTTTTAGTAATATATGATAGGTCTTAGTTTAATTGGGTTATTATGTATTTTCTCTTAATAGAAATAGTTGGAGTAGGTATAAGTAAGAATTTTTTAATTAATTAAAGACTGTAACAACACTCCTTCAATTACTTTTTACATAATTAAATGGTGAGACCCATAATCTATATTATTGAAATCAAAATGAAGTACAGTCCCACTCCAACAAGAGATAGAGCTAGAGAAAAACAATACAAAAGTAGCTAAAAAGACAGCAAAACCTAAAATGCAGTCAAACAGGAAAGGAAAAGATATCACCTTCTTGGAGTTTTCATATCGATTTCACCGTCGTGGCTTTAACTCTGATGAGTTGCCCATCATAATTGTGAAATCTGGGTTTTCCCAATATCATATCTACATAAGCTTCCCTTAATGAATCTAAAGTTCATATGAACTTCAAGATCACGTTGACGTATCAAGGAGTGTATATAGATACTTAGAGAATGATAATGAAACCAACCAGCAAAAAGCACTAATGCTGAAAAGACCAATGCCCCAATTGCTCTACAATTAAGTTGTAATTGACTAGTTATTCATAATGCTCGCCAAAAATGAAAAAAACCAGAGGTTATTTGTATTCCTCGGACACCCCCACCTACATCACCATTTAATATTTCTTGGCCTACTATTGGCCAATCCACTTGGGCACTAGGCCCAATGTGAGTTTGATCACTTAGCCATGCTTCATATTTAGAAAAACGAGCACCGTGGAAATACATGCCGCTCAACCAAAGAAAGAGGATGGAGAGTTGATCGAAATGTGCACTAAATACTTTTCAAGAGATATCCTCCAAGTCACTGGTATGGCTATCGAAATCGTGAGCATCAGCATGTAGGTCCCAGATCCAAGTGGTAATATCAATCCCTTTAGCTATTGTTCTTGAGAAATGACCCGGTCTGGCCCATTCCTCAAAAAAGTTTTTACGGTATTCCTATTTACCATAATTTTAACTTTTGATTCCGGCAAACGAATAATCATTGAGTCCTTCTCTTTCTTGACAACACATACAAAGAGACCCGCCAACAGTCAAATAATTAGTGAACTTTAGAGATATAGAGATATTTCTATAATTCGTTTGTCTCTTTTATTTTTCTATCTCCTATCTATTTTCTTTAGTTATTTAGTAGAGCAATTATGATCCAAAAGTCGATCCCAGGCAAGTGTTTGGATCTATTATGGCATAGCTTTGAGGTGCTCAACGAGCCTTTTAACCTTTTAAAAACCTTTTTGGGCTTTGAATTGATCCAAAAATGACTTTTTTGTGAATCCTAATGTATATCATAGAAGTTATTAAATGGAGCTCTTTAATATTTTACCTAGAAGATTTTAATAACTCTAACTCCATTCAAAATCACGCGAGTAGCCATTAGACATTACTAAGAGACCATACCCAATATATATATTTAGTGATTCGAAGGTTTCTTTTATTAGTTTCAATAATAATTTTGTTTAATATAATAAATAGAAGTATATTTTTTGTACTCTATCTGTGTATCCTTTTTTATTCCTAAAAAGTAGCAGATGAAATAGAAGTGAAATAGAAGGCTTAGAGGGGAGATAATGAAATTATGTGATTGGGTCTTCCAAAAGCAATGGAATAATCCATTTTTTTGTTAACTGATCTGATGGGTCCAACAAACAATTAATTATAACAAATATCTAAATTCTAAATAAAAAGATAAAATACTAGACTAAGATTCTAAAGAAGGATAATAAATAAATGGGGTCCTCTTTTATTCGAAACGTCTCGTGATCTTCAACCAATTACGCGCTTCAATATAATAACCGGGAGTAAGCGCTATAGCATGTTTCCAATACTCAGAGGCTTGATCGAACCAAGCCTCTACAATTTCAAAATTTTCCTGTTGAATGGCTTGTTCTCCTCGACCGGAATAGATAGTTCAATTCCTTTCCTTAGAACCGTATTTGAGAATTTCTTACCTTATACGACTCAATAGTCAATTCTTTTGGTGTACCATTTTGATCTATACCATATCTAATAAAATCTAATCAGATTTCTCATGGATCTATCCAAGTTTTAGGGTTAACCAAAACAAAAATAGGTTAATTACATGAGTATCAAACTGAAATATGGATGAATAATCCGTTTATTTAGTTTTATATTTTTCCCAACTTCAGAAAATAAAGCATAGGCATTTCTACTAGTGTTAGAATTTTATGAAAGGGAACTATCTCGGTTTCATAGATAAATTTATATAGCATATTTGAAAAATACTTTCTTTTATTAGAAAGAAAATACTTACTATCTTTGGGCTCTGATCCTACCCGCTGCTCAAGACTTTAGTGGATCGACTCAATTACATAAGCTAATTCATAATTTTTATCTCACATCATGAGATAAGTACGCAGTTATTATTATATCGGCCCAAAAACTCGCTAATTGATATTTGCGGTTCTTCCTCTATCTCTCTCAATTAAAGCTTTATATCCATAGAAAAAATTTTCTAGGCATTTTTATTTTTTCTTATTTTGACTTTTATGAAGTTTCATTCTTTGCTACAGCTAATAAAAATCGTTGTTTTGGACGATGCATATGTAGAAACCCTATTTGGTTCTAGTAGTTACTTTACTAGATTTTCTTTTTTTCTTTCTATAGTGGAGATAGTCGCACGTAATGACAGATCACAACTATATTATTAAAAGCTTGTGGTAAGAATGGGTTTCGTTTTAGTGCTCTAAAATAATATTCCAAATCTTTCGTATGTTCACCATTACTTCTGTGGATAAGCCATATAGAATAGTGTATATAACTTGGATCATAGGGATCAATTTCTAGTCGCATAGCTTCATAATAATTCTGCAAAGCTATTGCATAATTTCCTTCAAATTGAGCCAACATCCGTTACGGCCATCATTCAATTGAAAGAATCTCCGTTCCCGAATCGTAAGTGAGATGTCCACCTCATACGACTCCTCCCTTATGTGCATAAAGAGAATAATATATAGAATCAAAAAAGATTCAACGATGAAAATATTCTCATTATGAACTCAACACGGCTAGTGTTTTTACTAGAAATCTCTAGCCAACCTTCCTGCAAGATATTCTTTCTTAACATCAAACCTATTGGGACTAGATAGAAAAGATAAAATAACTCCCATAATTTCTTTGTTTTAACGCCTCCTAATTTCCATGAATTAGTCACTTCAATAACCTTCAATTGTTATACGGGTATCTAAAAAGGACGACGAGATGGATGTTTGTTGTCCCAATCATTCTTTTAGTCCCAAGCCCGCTAAGAAAAGGGCTGACTTAGAACAAATTTTTCGTGTTGTTGATTCCTAGGTGTAGCGCTTCTTCCTTTACGCTGCCTATTAGCGCTAATAGATTAGGATTGACCCGTAATACAGAACCTCTAGGCGTAAACTTTCGCTTAATACTACAATCTATAATTGCAACATAGCATCTGAGGTTGCATTAATCGAGGATACACGACAAAAGGAATTGTTCTATTTCCAAACTTCACCTTCAAAAAGCGTAGAATTTTTTCTCGAATCATGTGTTTTTCTCTTTTTAAGATTGAGAGAAATGAATAAATATAAAATCCAAAAAAAGAATCAAATCGGACCATCTCTGTAATAGGTAAATGCCTCTTAATCGCCGAAAGTTGTCGAAATTACTCGTAATAAGATATCAGCTACAATTGAAAAGGTCTTATCAATAAAATATCCATTTATCCGTGATCTAGGCATAGGTAGCAATCCATTCTTGAATTCTTTTCATTACCTCTCGTGGTAAAAAGATCCCACAAAGAAAAGAATTGCATAGTACGAAATAACATAAAAACTTCTTTTTTAAATAAAAAAAAAGATTTGAATCCTCTATTCCAATTGTCCTTTTTGACAGGAATTGAGAAGAAATAAGAAATATTTCAACGCGATTCGATTTCATACTAATGTAGTAGTGTAGGAACTATTCCGATTTCGGTGAAGTTACAAATTAGATGAACTCGAGAAATTTTGATTGAATCGTGACACAAATTACAAAGAAGAAAAAAGATTGACTAATCATTCTTTGATGAAAATCGAATAACTGCCAATTTTGTGTACATAACGGGTATACACTATACAATCGAATCTAAATTTTTGATGAATTTCTATTCTAGTAGAGGGGTAGGTATTTGTTTTTGAGAACTCCAAAACCAAAAAGGAATTAAAAAATTTTTCTTGTATGGAATCATAGTCTATATAATAATAATTACCGCTATGATTTAAGAGTATCCATTAACTATAGTCTAAAAGATATAAACTATCATTCAGTTGATTCGTTCTAATTCATAGAGTTAATCTTTTATAAAAATAGAAAAATATCAGAAAAAGAAGGGAACATTGTTTTTGCAAACATGAATTGAATTTTTTTGAATAATTTTTCGTAAAAATTGTATCTTCATCCCAGATCCTCGAAGGAATGAAAAACCGTTCTTTGCTTCGACTTTGATGACAAATTTTTAGTTAAAACGGATTGGTCGTACCTATCCAATAATGGAATATGGATTATGACTGACTCGCTATTCACTCGATTTTGGGGTCATAATCATTATGTAGGAGAGATGCCTGAGTGGTTCAAGGCGTAGCATTGGAACTGCTATGTAGGATTTTGTTTACCGAAGGTTCGAATCCCTCTCTTTCCGTACCTTCTCTTAATTCACAAATTTTACTAACAACAAGGACTCAAATAGCATTGGATACCATTATTCCAACAGCTAGACCCTTCTTTGATCTAAAGATACAGATTCTCAATTCCTAATGTTGTGACGCGTAAAATAGAATACTAAAAAATAATCATAATCAAAATACTGGAAATAAAAGAATAGACAAGGAATGAAAATAGATCCTTGGTCTATGATACAAAAATGGAAATCTAGATCAAAGTCAGATTGATCTTACTTAACTTACTTAACCTTGGGTTAATTTACTTCGCCTAAAGGGAAGAAATTTTTGCGAACCCTTGGTTTAAGTCTGAGGTTAAAGTCTGACGAGAATAATATTCTACAACTAGCAATTCATTTATTTTCAAACTGACCCATTATCTATCGATTATTTGATTGACTAATCCTTTATATTGGAATTCCTGAAGGGTCAAATGATTTGGTAATTCCTCATGAGGGGATGAATCGAGTGAAATTTGAGTCACTCACTGGATTTTTGTTCATCCTTTGCCATAATAATATCTCGGGGTTTGGAGCGATAACTCGGTATATCTACTATATGACCATTAACTAAAATATGTCGATGGTTAACTAATTGACGGGCTGCGGGAATAGTGGAAGCCATTCCCAATCAAAAAGGGATATTATCCATGCAGATGCCATTCAGAGATGCACAATTGATAAATTGATATATATTTTAACTACCCAATCTGTAATTACTCAAAGGCATCTAATGTGTGAAATCCTAAATTTTTGAAATAGGGTTCCAAATAAAAAAATTTAAGCATACAATGAAATTATCTTAATATAAAATTAATCAGGCTAATGTCAGACTGCCAAAATGGGAAGTCTCCCATTATGGTAGCACCATAATATTCCTTGCATGGACATTATAGTAGGTTGATGGAATATGACACCTCATTTAATGAAACTTATTTTATGTTCTTTTCATTTTTTAAGGAACAAAAATAGACTGGGGATGATCTAAGGATTCCTCTGAAGGCACCCAAGGCATGAGAGAATGGAATGGAAGAGATTTGAGCATAAGGGATGTGAAAACTTCAGAATTTTGGTCCCATTCATCATAGTTTGCTCTCACAGAGCCTAAATCTCATAGTCAAGGTTCAAGAACATATGTTTGTCGCCAAGGTAGGCTAGATTTCTTGAAGTGAGTATTTTAACCCTTATTTACTTGCATCATACCTTGTGCAATATTGTAGTTTGCATGCATATGCCTTTAGGCACAAAGTTGGGCGATTAAGATCGTAGATACGGTGGTTAGGATGATGATGACCATTAGTTATTTTAGGTTATTGTATGGAGTGTTTGTGTTGTCTAGGGAAGGGAATTTGTGGATGAATCTAGAATGATCAGGGACTATTCAGAAGGTTACCTTTCACCTAGTGATGGTTGTGAGTTTTCCAAGTAATTTATGCATGTCTACTTATTTATACAATCACTTGTGCAATGTATGTTGGAATAAACATAAGAAAGAATGTGAAATTGACATAGTATTAATAATCTCATGCAAAGAATCTATTTACATGTGGTTTCAAGTGTTATTATTTATTGTTATTGTTCATGTTGTTAGTGATTGTTGGTTTGATCGGGATACCACATCAGTACAAAAATACAAAGGGATGGCTCGCACCACACATGATATGAATTCTAAAACTGGTTGGATTTGGTACCACACCTGTACACTAATCTTTTTTATGTGAATTTCATGAGAGGGCCAAACATTTATGTGTTGGTTCCATGAACGAGTCGAGTTTACCTATCATAATATTATCGATAATGTCGGTCCATGAGTGGTTGGTATTTTTGTTTGGATAATGTGATGATTTTTTATAAACCGTGATTGGATATTAATTATTGTAGATGGTGTCTTAGCAATTCTTTACTTGTCCAGGTTACTTTAATGGTGAGTTGTATATATTTATGAGTTTGAAAGTGATCATGTGGTACATGTTTATCTGGGTGAGGATTGGATGTTTGAGATAAGTTATACTTGTGATTCTGATTGTAGGTTTTTTCTTTTACAAAGTTTTTTTTACTAGGTCAAGTTGATGATCGGTGTCTAGTGTATAGTTTAAATATTGTGATTGATTATGGTTATTTGTGTTTAGGACATATCTGATAAGGGGGATTAAGTTATGGAACAAAGTGGTGGCATGAGAACTTGGGGGATTAGTAGGTTGGTTAATAGAGTTGGAAGTGGTTAGGGTTTCCTTACATATAACATGTTTTAAATCAAGTTAAGGGTATGTTCATAATTAAACTAGATGTTAGATTATGTTTTATTAATTTCCGCATTTGCATTTTAAAAAATTGGATGTTAAGGGTTCTCATATCTAGGTGTTAGAGTAGGTGTGTTCACGATAACACGGGTTTGAACGTGATACAAATATGACCAATAATATTGTTTTTTCTTCTAGAAGAGGTAACACTACATATCTGATTCTATTATTTGAGTTCTTTTTTATCTTAAATAATATTTTCTTTCTTCTAAATTTTTTTATCTGTGTACTTCTTGATATTTAATCTCTCAAACGATATTTCTTCTGAATTATACTTGTATTCCTCTTGCAATAGATTTTTTTATTGAATCTTTTTATAAAGATGGTTTCTAATCTCCACCTTAATCTATACATAGATTGTTCATATGGAATGAATAGTTTTTAAGACCCAGTTTATCATATGCCATCAATTTTAAAGATTAACAGTGTTTATATGTTTCCTTCTAACTAAGGTTACTCTATGAGTAATGAATTTTTCATAAAGGTTTGCATGGGTCGTTTGGATAACTTTTTTTAAAAAGGGTTATAAGATTTTTAAAATTTATTTTTAGAGAAGATCATTTATAAAAACTAACAAAACAAACTGGATTGTCTTGATGGATTTTATTTTTGCTAAATAACACTATTTGGGCACTATTAATTGGTGCAATTGATAACATATGAGAAACAACAAGTAATCATTTCATATAAACAAGTCATGAATATATGAATATTAAGATTGAAATATATTTATTTGAAAGTTAAAAAATAAATATTATATATATATTTTTTAAAAATCAAGAGCGATATTTGAGAAGTAATGTGATTTTTTTTTAAAGTTTAATGACCCTTGGGGGATCGGGGGACTAGCAACCCCCCAGGCCTTATCATATATAACAATAAAGCAAAACACAAAGAGGCGGACATAAACCTTACCTCCGGATAAGGTGGTATACTAGCTAGTCTTCCTACTAAGGATGCCTATCAAGTTCAAATTTATAGAAAGTGAACCTTAGCACTGAGTACCTAAGGAGAGCACTCCTCTCATACATAATACTAGGAAACATAAACAAGGGATACTCACCCCTTAAGAAGTAAAAGGAAAATACAACCAAGACACCTAAGAACTAAACCTAGCTAACAATAGATAAGGAAGAAAACAACAAAGGTTAACCTGCAATCCTTCAACGGACAACAAATGGGATTGAGTTAATGCTATCTTGAGAGATGTAACTACTTCAAGGTGGTGTTTGATCATTTTCAGCGTTTTTCTTCTGAAGTTATAGACTCCCATTTTCTCAAGAAGATAACTGCTTTTAGCTATGGTAATAACTGTTGGAAGGTGAAGTAATGGTGCACCATATCTGATTTGTGATTGTTTTTGGACAGAAAGTCAGTAGTGTTGTTTGCTTCTCCGAAAATGTGATGACAGCTGAAAAATTCATGTTGCCTAATGAGGTTGGTAAGCTCTTGTATACACTGTGTCAACTACCGGGGGGGGGGGTGGGGGTTGAGATTGTGTGTTAACCATTTTGTAAGTAGTTCTTAATCAACTTCAAGATCAATCCTTCTATATCCATGCTGTACGCACCACTCAATACCATGAATATCTGCTAGAGTGTATGCTTGATTTTTAGTACCCTCACCTAAAGGAATAGAGAAAGAATGTGAACTCTCTGAATTCCCCCTCCCCCAATTTTGCGAGGATTATTGAGGGCACTGCTATCCGTATTAAGCTCTCGAGTGTTGACATGAAGAGTACCCCACTTGACTTGCCAAATTCTACTTTCCTGCTTGCAAAGTTCAATAATTTTGATTATAGCATGCCAAGTGTGAGGCCAAACAAGAGACTGCCCAGTACCCCATTTTTCAGCAATTTGATTGGCCCTTTGACAATATTTTGTTCTAAAAACGGACTTCAAAGAGAAGTCTTTGTTCTAAAGGTCCACCATTTCTTGAATTGCATTGCAGTACAAATAACCTCTAGTTTCCTAACCCCAATGCCTCTTTCCTCACGAGGGAAGCTTAGAGTTTTCCAAGATGCCCAGTGATACTTCTTTTTATCCTCATCCAAGCCCCAAAAGAAATCATCTATAACTCTCTTAATATAATTAAGAGTTTTGGGAGGTGAAATTGAAGCCATGGCGTGAATAGGGATAGATCGAAGAACATGCTTGATCAAGGTGACTCTTCCCCCCAAAACATAATATCCTTGATTGCCAACCAATAATTCTTTTTACCACTTGTGCCACTAGGTCTGAGTAATAAATTTTTTCTGGCCTCCTATATAAAGAGGGCAACCCAGATAAGTTATGGGGCTATCTTTTTGAGAAAAACCAGTGATCTCATTTATCATGTTCCTAGTTTCTGGAACAACATTAGTGTGGATCATGAAATGGCTCTTTTCCATGTTAATACACTTGTCAGAACAACCTCATAAGTGCTAAGAGTATTCATAATGAGTTGCAAAGACCTTCAAGCAATGTGATTTGATAATTGAATATCAATGAGTTAATAAAGAAAAATAAATTTACTGGAGAGAAAATATTGATCCTGCCAAACAAATCCAAGATGATATAGAAATTTGTAATCAATTAGAAACAAAATTTGAAGTTATTATTACTCATTCACCTGAACACATCCCTGGAAGACTCATTAATATGACAGATATTTCCAATGCTCCAGTTCTTATATATAACTATTTTCAACAGTTAGAGCTTTGAGTAATGCATAAGTCAACGATGATAACAATTCAACTCATAATCAGAATAAAAAACAACACAAAGAACTGTCCATTACCCTCCCCGCCCTCTTTCAGATGTAGTATAAATTTATTGTCCATTACGTGACTATGTAGCAATGTAGAGTGAGTTCAATTCTCTGATAGCGAGTGAGTTGAGACAAAATGCAAAAATATATTTTTTTAATTAGAAATGTTATTATTTTCTTTTACTTTATTTATTTTATTGTATTTTCTCCATTCTTTAATTTTTTTGCTATCTTCTTCCCCTAAACTCAAAAACCAACTGCCTCTTCTCTATCTTGTTCAACTTAGAAGACCCATTTACTTCACTCATTTTTTCCCTTGGCTTCTTGGTTCTCTTTCTTCCTTTTTTGTCCCTAATTTATTCAAAAATAATAATAATTGTAAACCACCTTTGATTATATTGTTTTTTAAAACAAAAAACAAAATATATAGTATATTAGAATCTAAAGAAACAAATTTCATCGATGCAAGAGTATTATAGTATTTCATTACCTCAGTCGTAAGGGAATTTCTGCTGCATAATTATTTTAGTATTGGAAAGAAGACGGTAAATTGACGGTAATTATTAATTTTGAATTTATAATTTAATAGTGATATTATGTAATTTAATAATGATTTGATTGTATTAGTGGTGGAGATGAAATTATAATAATGGTGTGATGATGGCTACGCTGTAGGATTGGCGGCAATTGAGGCCAAGTCAGCGACCTACAGTGGTGGCGGCTAAATGGAGGGATGTAGCGAAGAAGAAGAGTGATGAAGAAAGAAGTAGAAAGAGAAAAAAAGGAAAAAAATGAATCTAATAAATAATAAAAACAAAAATGAAAATAAAGATGAAAAAATTAAGAGTTAACACATTGCCGATAATAATTGTTGCATAATTGCACTTACTTTTTTGCAATTGACGGTGGGCTGAAATGTGGGTTATTTATAGCACTTTAAAATTGTTTAAGGGGGTAATAGATAATAACCTGCAAAGTAAAACTGTCTTTTTTTTAAAAATAGGTCTTAGTTTAATTGGGTTATTATGTATTTTCTCTTAATAGAAATTGTTGGAGTAGGTATTAGTTATTTATTAGAGCAATTATGATCAGGAAGTCGATCTCGGGCAAGTGGTCGAATCTATTATGACATAGCCTTGAGGTGCTCAACGGACCTTTTAACCTTTTAAAAACCTTTTTGTGCTTTGGATTGATCCAAAAACGATTTTTTGTGCAACTTAGTGTATATTCATAGAAGTTATTAAAGTGAGCTCTTTAATTTTTTACCTAGAAGATTTTAATAACTCTAACTCTATTCCAAATCACGCGAGTAGCCATTAGACATTACTAAGATACATACCTGGTATATATATATATTTAGTGATTCGATGGTTTCTTTTATTAGTTTTAATAATAATTCTTTTAATTTAATAAAAAGAAGTCTATTTTGTAATCTATCTGTGTATACTTTTTTATTCCTAAAAATAGCAGATGAAATAGTTGTGAAAAAGAAGGCTTAGAGGGGAAATAATGAAATTATGTGATTGGGTCTTCCAAAAGCAAAGGAATAATCCATTTTTTCATTAACTGATCTGATGGGTCCAACAAACAATTAATTATAACATATATCTAAATTCTAAATAAAAAGATAAAATACTAGACTACGATTCTAAATAAAGGATAATAAATAAACGAGGTCCTCTTTTATTTAAAAAGTCTCGTGATCTTCAACCAATTACGTGCTTCAATATATTTACCGGGAGTAAGCGCTATAGCTTGTTTCCAATACTCAGCGGCTTGATCTAACCAAGCCTCTGCAATTTCAGAATCTCCCTCTTGAATGGCCTGCTCTCCCCGGCCGGAATAGATAGTTCAATTCCTTCCCTTAGAACCGCACTTGATAATTTCTTACCTCATAGGACTCAGCAGTCAAGTATTTTTGTGTCCCATTTTGATCTATACCATATGTAATAAAATCTAATCATATTTCTCATGGATCTATCCAAGTTTTTGGGTTAACCAAAACAAAAATAGGTTAATTACATGAGTTTCAAACTTAAATTAGGATAAATAATCCATTTATTTAGTTTTATTTTTTTCCCACCTTCAGAAGAATAATGCATAGGCATTTCTACTAGTGTTTGAATTTTCTGAAAGGGAACTATCTCGGTTTCATAGATAAATTTATATAGAATCTTTGAAAAAAGACTTTCTTTCATAAGAAAGAAAATACTTACTATCTTTGGGATCTGATCCTACACTGCTGCTCAAGACTTTAGTGGATCGACTCTATTACATAAGTTAATTCCTAATTTTTATCTCACATCATGAGATAAGTACATATTTATTATTATATCGGCCCAAAACCTCGCTAATTGATATTTACGGTGCTTTCTCTATTTCTCTCAATTAAAGCTTTATATCCATAGAAAAAAATTGCTAGGCATTTTTATTTTTTCTTATTTTGACTTCTATGAAGTTTCATTCTTTGCTATTGCTAATAAAAATCGTTATTTTACACTAGTAGCTACTTCACTAGATTTTTCTTTTTGTCTTTCTATAGTGGAGATAGTCGTACGTAATGACAGATCATGGCCATATTATTAAAAGCTTGAGGTAAGAATGGGTTTCGTTCTAGTGCTCGAAAATAATATTCCAAAGTTTTCGTATGTTCTCCATTACTTGTGTGCATAATCCCTATATTATAGATTACATAAATTCGATCATAGGGATCAATTTCTAATCGCATAGCTTCATAATAATTCTGCAAAGCTTCCGCGTAATTTCCTTTGGATTGAGATGATATCCGTTACGGTCGTCATTCAATTGAAAGAATCTCCGTTCCAGAATTGTACATGAGATTTTCACCTCATACGACTCCTCCTTTATGTGCATATAAACAACAATACATAGAATCAAAAAAGATTCAACGATGAAAATATTCTCATTATGAACTCAGCAGGGCTAGTGTTTTTACAAGAAATCTCTAGCCAACCTTACTGCAAGAGATTCTTTCTTAACATCAATCCTATTGGGACTAGATAGAAGTGATAAGATAACTCCCACAATTTCTTTGTTTTTAACGCCTCTTAATTTCCAAGAATTAGTCACTTCAATAACCTTCAATGGTTATATGAGTATCCAAAGGACGAACGAGATGGATGTTTGTTGTCCCAACCATTCTTTTAGTCCCAAGCCCGCTAAGAAAAGGGCTGACTTAGAACAATGTTTTCGTGTTGTTGATTCCTAGGTGTAGCACTTCTTCCCCTATGCTGCCTATTAGCGCTAGTAGAGTAGAATTGACCCGTAATACAGAACCTCTAGGAGTAACCGTTTGCTTAATACTAGAATATATAATTGAAACATAGCATATGAGGTTGCATTAATCGAGGATACACGACAGAAGGAATTGTTCTATTTCCAAACTTCACCTTCAAAAATCGTAGATTTTTTCTCGAATCATGTGTTTTTATCCTTGTAAGACTGAGAGAAATGAATAAATATGTATATAAAAAAAGAGACTCAAATCGCACGATCTCTGTAATAGGTAAATGCCTCTTTTTCTCCAAAAGTTGTCAAAATTATCAATAAAATTTCCATTTATCCGTGATCTAGGAATAGGTAGTAATCCATTATAGAATTCTTTTCATTACCTCTCGTGGGAAAAAGATCCCACAAAGAAAAGAATTGTATTGTACGAAATAACATAAAAACTTCTTCTTCTTTTTTTAACAAAAAACAAAATATATGAATCCTCTATTCTAATTGTTCCTTTTTGATAGGAATTGAGAAGAAATAAGAAATATTTCAACGTGATTCGATTACATACTAATGTAGTACTATAGGAACTATTCCAATTTCGGTGATGTTACAAATTAGAAGAACTCGAGATATTTTGATTTAATCATGATAAAAATTACAAAGAATAAAAAAGATTGACTAATCATTCTATGATGAAAATGGAATAACTGCCAATTTTAAGCACATAACGGGTATACGCTATACAATTGAATCTAATTTTTGATGAATTTCTATTCTAATAGAGGGGTAGGTATTTGTTGTTGAGAACTCCAAAACCAAAAAGGAATTAAAAAAATTTTCTGGTATGGAATCATAGTCTATATAATAATAATTACAGCTATGATTTAAGAGTATCCTTGAACTTTAGCCTAAAAGATATAAACTATCAATCAGTTGATTTGTTTTAATTCATAGACTTAATCCGTTATAAAAATAGAAAAATATCATAAAAAGAAGGGAACGATGTTTTTGCAAACGTGAATTGAATTTTTTTGAACAATTTTTCGTAAAAATTGTATATTTATCCCGGAGCCTCGAAGGAAAGAAAAACTGTTCTTTGCTATGACTTTGATGACAAGTTTTTGGTTAAAATGGATTGGTCGTACCTATCCAATAATGGAATATGGATTATGACTGACTCGCTATTCACTCGGTTTTGTGGTCATAATCATTATGTTGGAGAGATGGCCGAGTGGTTCAAGGCGTAGCATTGGAACTGCTATGTAGGATTTTGTTTACCGAGGGTTCGAATCCCTCTCTTTCTGTACCTTCTCTTAATTCACCAATTTTACTAACAACAAGGACTCAAATAGCATTGGATACCACTATTCCAACAGCTAGACCCCTCTTTGATCTAAAGATACAGATTCTTAATTCCTAATCGCTGTGATGCGTAAAATAGAATACTCAAAAATAATCATAATCAAAATACTAGAAATAAAAGAATAGACAAGGAATGAAAATAGATCTTATGTGCATGATACGAAAATGGGGGAAATCTAGATCAAACTCGGATTGATCTTACTTAACTTACGTAACATTGGATTAATTTACTTCCCCTGAAGGGAAGAAATTTTTGCGAACCCTTGGTTTAAGTGTGAGGTTAAAGTCTGACGTGAATAATATTCTACGACTAGCAATTCATTTATTTTCAAACCGACTCATTTACTAACTACTTTTTGATTGACAAATCCTTTATATTGGAATGGCTGAAGGGTCAAATGATTTGGTAATTCCTCATTAGCGGATTAATCGAGAGATATTTGAATCAGAGCTCTAGATTTTCGTTCATCCTTTTCCGTAATAATATCTCGGGGTTTGCAGCGATAATTCGGTATATCTACTTTATGACCATTAACTAAAATATGTCGATGGTTAACTGATTGACGGGCTGCAGGAATAGTGGAAGCCGTACCCAATCGAAAAAGGATGTTATCCAAACGCATGTCAAGTAATTGTAGTAAAACCTGACCTGTTGACCCCTAGGATTTTCTGGCTACATGAACGTATTTAAGCAATTGTCATTCTGTAAGATCATAATGAAAACACAATTTTTGTTTTTCTTCTAGAAGAATTCGATATTGAGATTTTTTACCGGAACACAATTGATTTCTTCATATGTATTATTAGTTTTATCTTAGGACTATTGGTGGCCTTTAAAATATTCATTAAGTTAACTAAATTAACTTAAACAGATTATCGATCTGCCATATGGTATAGAAAGTTATTTTAATCTCTTGTAGGACCATGCGTCTCTTAAAATAAATTTGAGAGATGTGTTGAAAACACCCATCAACTTAATAAGAATTTTTAGTTTTGTCCTAGAACAATTGATAGTATTAACAACACATGCCTCTGCTTAATTAACTGAACTTTAATATACCCCTAATCTTGCAAGATGGGATAAATAAGTACTACACCCATCACACCTTTTTCCTATAATATTCTCACCCGAAATAATATTTCTACACTAAGATCCAAAAGTTTTAGGAAGACAATCATGTTATCGTAGTTCTTATAGTAAATATTGATTATTATTAATATAAATAGTTGGAGCAGGTTTAAGTAAGAATTTTGTAATAAATTAGAGAAGGTAAAAATATTGAACTAATTCTTGGCCCCTTAAGACTCAAGACTTTACAACACTCCTTCAATTACTTTTTACATAATTGAATGGTGAGTCCCATAATCTATAGTACTAAAATAAAAAGGAAGTATAGGCTCAATCCAACAACATATAGGGCTAAAGAAAGACACTATAAAAGTAGCTAAAAAGACACCAAAACCTAAAAAGGTAGTCAAACTGGAAAGGAAAAGTATCATCTTCGCAATGTTTTCATATCAATTTCGCCGTCGTGGCTTGATATTTGATAAGTCTCCTACCATAATTGTGAAATATCAACTTTTCCTGTCTCATATAAACATAAGCTCCATTTTGTGAAGCTCCACTTCATATGAACTTCCAGATCACGTCGACTGTGACATTTTGTCAGCATCTTCTTAAATCTATTTGTAAAGCTGCGAGATGCTAGAAAAAAAGTTTCTGATGAGGTAGGTTTACTTTCTTCATCTAGACTTATATTAAGGCCAAGGGATATATTTATATAAATAAATATATTCTAAGCTCTGTTATCTTGTATAATTTGCACATTATTCAACCATTTCACAGATCCTTGCATATTACTAGCAGACTATTAGTGAAAAGAAATTTCAATCTTATCATGTTGTTATGTTATTATTTTAATAACTATATGTGAATTATAAATCATTTTCTCGAGTATAATGTTAATGGGTTGAATTACATAATCTCCATTCAAATCTTAGATCTTTGAATTGAAAAATTAACTCAATTTTCCTTATTTTGCTTATGTGATTTATAGGACAGACAAACCTTTCAGAGAGATGGAGAGAGCAATGGGATCACATATGAAATACACTACTTACAACCTTCAAGTCCTGATGTCGTACTATTTTTTTAAACCTTTATGCTCCCACCAGGTACGTGATACTGGAAACCAACAAAAATATAGCTTTAGAAATCAAAAGTTTTCTACTACTTTATCTTATTTGTGATCTCCTCCAGGCTTCTTATCGACACTTGTATATCCAATTGTTATTTGGTAATTGTGAACTGTGAAAATTTAATTAGAACTCGTAGAGTTTATCTGCTTTATTCTTATGTATAGAGTGATATATTATTTCGAACTTATTATATTTTTAGCTACTACTGGGATTTCCAATTTGTCATAATACAAATGAATTTCATGCAAAATCACAAAATTCTGAAAACATGGTGCAAAATTTAAAAAATTGAGCAGACAACAAAGATGACATATTTTATATTGATCAGGATAATGTCAACCCACCATGTCGGTAAGCATTCCACTATGGCCTCATCACTATAGGGCCTCCACGACAATTATAGTGGACTGTGTGAAATCATACAACTATTAATGTGATTAACTTTATTTTCCTCCCCATCTTGAAGAACAAAAAAGATATGGACTTTTTCAAAAAACCCTATGTAGGCACCAGGGCATGAGAGAAATATAGGGGAGAGATTACAACAAGAGAGGTAAAAACCCAAGGAATTCCAATCCTTGTTCGTCATATTTTTCACTCTTGGAGCAAAAATCTCGTAGTAATGGTTCAATAATAGATGCTTGGCGCCTAGGTAGACTAATCTTTTTTTGTTTAAGATAAGAAATTAAACCTATATTGTGTATGTTCAGTTCTTGCATGCATAAGATTTTGTGCTCTGAGTTGGACGTTAGGCTTGTGACTACGGTGGTTAGGTCAATAACGACAATTTAGGAATTTGAGGTTGTTGTATGTGGTTCTGTGTTCTCTTGGGGAAGGTAAGTTATGGGTGAAGAGTGTAGGATGATTATGGAGTGTTTAGAAGGTTACCTTTAGTAGGTAATAATTATTCGTTTTCCAAGTTATTTATGTATGTATATGTATAATATCACTTGCGCAATGCATGTAACAGAAAATATAATAAAGAATGTGAAATGACATTATGTTGATAATCTTATGCAATGAATAAATTAACTTAACTTGTTGCTTTAAGTGTTATGAGTAATATCGTGTAGTGAACCAGTGATAACCAACTTCGATCATTGGGCGAATAGTAGTGGTTGGTAAAGAACTTTAAAGACGGCAAAATTTCTCCCACGTGACTTCTCTTCCACCATTGTATTTTATAACCATGTCATATGAATCTCCTTTAGATTGACATCATAGGCTGCACTAGAGACCTTTGGCACCCAAACGCCTCATTTATAGACGGGGGCATATAGGGGGATGTTTTCTCCTATGCAGATAATGGGGTTGCGAGAATCCCATAGAACATTAGGGAGGATCACATAAATCTGCCTTACCCACCTGACCTGAAAGAAAGGATGAGACATCACCAAAGGAATCAAATTGAACTCCTAAATATGGTTATAGGAAATACTAGGCTGTTTGGTTGCTCCGCTCATCTTGAAAACCTGTCGTAATGACCTAGACAACTAGTAAATATTGTCCAATTCGGGCTTAGGCTTGAAATAATTTATAATGTATACCTAATTGGTAATGTATTCTTGCATATCTATCCAATATCTCGACTATATTTTGCTAATGATGGACTTATAATCTTAAATTGAGGTGTCACATGAACCCGATCTATATGGACTGAACGTCATTGATGAGATTTTCCCCACCATATGGGATTCACCTATACTTAGCACTAAGGTTTCCCCATTTTATCAGTTGCATAAACACATGAGTGGATATACTACCATTAGTAACACTTGTACCCACTAGTGATATTGTCCAGTTTGTGATTAGACCCGAACGATTTTAATATGTGTCCCTTATTGTTATGGCATGATTACTTATAAAAGCTAAGTCTCTCTTATGTTTTGCCTATGTGGTACTTATAATATTAAGGTGAGGTGTCAAATACACCTCAATATAGACTTAGAAATCCTCACAGAGGTTTGCCTCACCATATAGAATTTTCCGAGACTCAATATTTGGGTTTTTCAAGCCTTACAAAGATTTTCCTAAACTCAATCGAATTTTGACCCATATCAACAATGATAACAAAAGAGTGGCTCTGATTCCCAAGTCGATACATGGTACCTAAGACCACAGATGATCCCGGGATAACCCTTGACATATAAAATATAACATATACACTATTGTAAAATCGAAATATATGCTTAATAAAGAATTCAATACACTTTGTTATACTACATTACTAGTCTGAAATAATCTTTATTACTTTATAATGAAAATATAAGTCTTCAAGGACATGTCTCTCAAATACCTAAATATAAAGACAACATAAAAAAGTTGACAGTCTTAAACAACAGAGTTTCCACATAAGAAGCTCTAACGAAAAGCTATCTGGGAGTGTTGCAACCTTACTCGCTACGATAATATCAGAATCTACATCATAAAAGGACGTAACATAGAAAAATATATGCTTCAATATGCTGAATGGACAAAGAAAGTAAAGGAGAGCACTACCTAAATCATTCAAAGAATCATGATCAGATAGTAAAAGAATATTTCCAAGATACATATGTTCATGGGAATATTATTTCACTACCTTGTTCATAATTCTTTAAATGATTTAGCTAGTATCTTTCTTTACTTACTCAGTACATTTCATGACTAACGTATATATTTCTATGTTTTTCATATTTTAATAATGTTGATTATGATATTCACACTCAAATTCGTGATGACTGAGGGTGAAACACTCTCAATTGACTTTTTGTGAGCCCTTCTTATTTGGGGACTTCATTGTTTCAGATTGACAACTATTTTTCTTATGTTGTCTTTATTTTGAGGTAGTTGGGGTTATGTCCCGATAGACTTATATTTTCATTCTAAAGTAGTTGATGTTTTATTCAGACAATAGTAATGTAGTCTCATGGCGTTCATTGAATAGTTTATTAAGCATATGTTTTAGTTTCCGATATAATGCATATAATATGCCTGGTATGTTAAGAGATAACTCAGTATCATTCATAGTCTGAGGTACAATGTCTTAACTAGGGTATAGAATAGGGTCATAATAAATTAAAATAAACTTGGTATTAGAGTCACCTTTGTGTTAGCCTTGTTGATGTGGGCCAAAGTTCAACTAAGTTAAGGAAAATCCTAGTAAGACGAGCTAAACCTCAGTGCAGAATCAAGGTAAATCACGTGAGATGGAGGAAAACCTAAGCGAGGATGCTGATTTTCCAGAGGGGTATATATGACATCCTAACTTAATATTATTGTCCCACATAAAAAACATACGAGAGATGTTGTCTTTATAAGTATGTTCTCATATCAAATTAGTGACACATATTAAATTTGTGCGGGCCTGAGCTCAAAACAAACAATATCACTAGCGGGATCGACCATTACACTCGCTTCGAAAAAAATCCTATCTGCCAGATTTTGTTCAACCTTTCGTGGTTAGTTATGTCGATAAATATGGCATAGGGGTAGTCTAGTTCGTCAATTATGTCCATTAAATTACCTTCAACATGAGAAGTATGAAGTTGAACTCTCAACACATACCAGGGGTGTGTAATAGAGAAATCCAATATTAAGACTAGATTGGAGATTGCTGAATTCTGCCCCCTTGCACTATAGTGCACTTGTAGATGTTATTGCGCGGGGATGCGCCATGGTAGTTGTGCATGTACTATAGCGTGAAGATAGGCGTGGGGGATTGTATAGCGACAATCTATCAGTTATATCAGCCTACCACCGTAACGCGATGCAAGTGTGCCATAATGGCCTTCAACATCCCATAATGTAAAGTGGTGCATCAATGACACCCCTTAGCCCAAGAATCCCAAAAAATTCTGCCTATTATTGTTCCTAATGTACCCCATTATCTATATATGAAATAATCTAGGAACTTCAACTTCTAAATCATGATTGAATCTTATTTTCTAACCAGAAAAGCCATCTTACTTTCCCCACCATTTTGGAACCAATCTCGCCCCTATTTCTAGTGATCCTTACACCAAGAACACTCTAGTTGCATTGTAAATATAAGTATAAAACACATATTTCAACAATTTCAATTAATACAATATTTTAAAGTTTTTAAATATAAACCCAAACTCTATTCTAGTATATCATTTCGTTTCATGCAATCACCCTTATTCATAAAACAAAGTAAATGGAGTAGAGTGCATGATAATTATTGTAGTTTTGGCATTCTGATAAGAGTGATTGGAAAGGGTTTAGGGATAATCTCAATGATTTCAAAAGGAGAGAAATGGGCATAAAACCCATTCCCCTCATTTCTGTTTTTCATTTTGAGCAGTCGCTATATTGAGATTCATCTTAGTGGATGGGAAGAAATTTTTTTTGTGCGTTTGAAATTTGTTTTGGTAGTCTTGGGCACGTGGGACGTGGTAGCCTTTTAGTACTTGTGTAGAGAGGAGTATTTCATTAACAACATCCAAACCATGCGGTATACCTCATTAACTAGGTTAATGTTAGACTGCCATAATGGGAAATCTCCCATTATGGTAGCACCATTATATCCCTTGCATGGACATTATACTAGGTTGATGGAATATAACACCTTAGTTAATGAAATTATTTTATGTTTCTTTCATTTTTAAAGGAGTAAATAGACGAGGGATGATCTAAGGATTCTTCTGAAGGCACCCAAGGCATGAAAGAATGGGATGGAAGACAATAAAGCATAAGGGATGTGAAAACCCAAGAATATTTGTCCACATTCATCATAGTTTGCTCTCATTGTGCCAAAATCTCATAGTCAAGGTTCAAGAACATATGTTTGTCGCCCATGTAGGCTAGATTTCTTGGAGTGAGTATTTAAACCCTTATTTACATGCATCATACCTTGTGCAGTATTGTAGTTTGCATATTCCTTTAGGCATAGAGTTGGGCGATTAAGATCAGGGCTACGGTAGTTAGGATGATGATGGCCATTTTTTAGTTTATTCTATGGAGTGTTTGTGTGTTATCTATGGAAGGGGAGTAATAGATGAATCTAGAATGATCAAGGACTGTTCAAAAGGTTACCTTTCAGCTAGTGATGCTTGTGAGTTTTCCAACTAATTTACTACTTATTTATAGTATCACTTATGTAATGTATGTTGAAATCAACATAAGAAAAAAAAAGAAATTGACATAGTATTAATAATCTCATACAAAGAACCTATTTATATGTGGTTTCAAGTGTTATTATTTTTTGTGAGTGTGCATGTTGTTTGTGATTGTTGGTTTGATCGGGATACAACATCGGTTCAAGAATACAAACGGATGGCTCGTACCACAAATGGTATAAATACTAACACTGGTTGGATTTGGTACCACACCTGTACACTAATCTTTTTTATGTGAATTTCATGAGAGGGGCAAACATTTATGTGTTGGTTCCATGAATGAATAGAGTTTACCTATCATAATATTATCGATGCATGTCGGTCGATGACTGGTTGGTATTTTTTGTTTAAATTGTTGTGATGGTCTTTTATATACCGTGATTGGATGTTAATTATTGTAGATGGTGTCTTAGGAATCCTTTACTTGCCAACTTACTTGAAAGGTGAGTGGAACATATTTATGAGTTTCTATGTGATCATGTGGTACATGTTTATCTGGGTGAGGATTGGATGTTTGAGATAAGTTATACTTGTGATTCTGATTGTAGGTTTTTTCTTTTACTATGTTTTGGTTACTAGGTCAAGTTGATGATCGGGGTCTAATGTACAGTTTAAATATTGGGATTGGTTATGGATATTTTGTGTTTAGGACATATCTGATAAGGGGGATTGGGTTATATACCAAGGTAGTCATGAGAACTTTAGCGGGATTAGTAGGTTGGTTAACAGAGTTGGAAGTGGTTAGGGTCTTCCTTACATATGACATGTTTTATATCAAGTTAAGGGTGTTTTCATAAATAAACCGGATGTTAGATTATGTTTTATTAATTTCCGCAGTGC
The DNA here is from genome assembly GCA_032847665.1 of Solanum chilense. Lineage (NCBI taxonomy): Eukaryota > Viridiplantae > Streptophyta > Magnoliopsida > Solanales > Solanaceae > Solanum > Solanum chilense. Next base: position 11,466,342 of record CM064971.1, on the reverse strand, counting down.
CATTTTTAAAATTGGATGTTAAGGGTTCTCATATCTAGGTGTTAGAGTAGGTGTGTACACGACAAGATGGGTTTGAACGTGACACACATATGACCAATAATATTGTTTTTTTCTAGAAGAGCTAAAACTACATATCTGATTCTATTATTTGAGTTCTTTTTTATCTTCAATAATATTTTTTTTCTTCTAAATTTAATTGTCTGTATACTCCTTGATATTTAATCTCTCAAACCATATTTCTTCTGAATTATTCTTGTATTCCTCTTGCAATAGATTTTTTTTCTGTTGAATCTTTTTATAAAGATGGTTTCTAATCTCCACCTTAATCTATACATAGATTATTCGTATGGAATGAATAATTTTTAAGACCCAGTTTATCATAGGCCATCAATTTTAAAGATTAACAGTATTATATGTTTCCTTCTAACTAAGGCTACTTTATGAGTAATGGATTTTTCATAAAGGTTTGCATGGGTAATTTGGATAACTTTTTTTAAAAAGGGTTATAATATTTTTTAAATTTATTTTTAAAGAAGATCATTTATCAAAACTAACCAAACAAACTGGATTGTCTTGATGGATTTTATTTTTGCTAAATAACACTATTTGAGCACTATTAATTGGTGCAATTGATGTCATATGATAAACTACAAGTAATCATTTCATATAAACAAGTCATGAATATATGAATACTAAGATTAGAATATCTTTATTTGATAGTTAAAAAATAAATATTATATATATTTTTTAAAAAATGAAGAGCGATAATTGAGAAGTAATGTAATTTTTTTAAAGTTTAATGACCCTTGGGGAATCGGGGGCATAGCAACACCCCAGGCCTTATCATATATAACAATAAAGCAAAATACAAAGAGGGTGTTATAAACCTTACCTCCGTATCTAAGGTGGTACACTAGTTAGTCTTCGTACTAAGAATGCCTATCAAGTTCCCATTTCTAGAAATTGAAACTTAGCACTGAGTACCTAAAGAGAGGACTCCTCTCATACATCATACTAGAAAACATAAACAAGGGAGACTCTCCCCTTACAAAGTAAAAGGAAAATACAACAAACACACCTAAGAACTAAACCTAGCTCAAAATAGATAAGGAAGAAAACAATAAAGGTTAACCTGCAATCCTTCAACGGACAACAAATGGGACAACAAATGGGATTGAGTTGATGCCATCATGAGAACTGAAACAGCTTCAACGTGGTTGTTTGATCCTTTTCAGCTTTTTTCTTCTGAAGTTATAGACTCCCATTTTCTCAAGAAGATAAATGCTTTTAACTATGGTAATAACTGTTGGAAGGTGTAGTAATGTTGCACGACATCTGATTTGTGATTGTTTTTGGACATAAAGTCAGTTGTGCTGTTTGCGTCTCCGAAAATGTGATGACAGCTGAAAAATTCATGTTGCCTAATGAGGTTGGTAGGATCTTGTATACACTGTTGCAACTACCAGAGGGGGTTTGAGATTATGTGTTAACCATTTTGTGAGTAGTTCTTAATCAACTTTAATATCAATCCTTCTATATCCATGCTGTACTCACCACTGAATACCATGAATAGCTGCTAGAGTGTATGATTGATTGTTAGTACCCTCACCTAAAGGAATAGAGAAAGCATTCACTAATCTGCCAGTGTGATCTTTCAGAATTCCCCCTCCCCCAATTTTGCGAGGATTATTAAGGGCACTGCTATCCGTAATACGCTTCAGAGTGTTGACATGAGGAGTACCCAACTTGACTTGCGAAATTCTGACTTCTTGCTTGCAAATTTCAATAATTTAGATTATACCATGCCAAGTGTGGGGCCAATGAGTATAAGGATAAGCAGTTATGATTAATGATTGAGATCCTTATTAATATGAATCTTGACTCTATAAGTGCTAGATGGCTTGCCCCCATATTTTGCCCCACATCTATTCTTCCAGAGGTTCCAACAAATAATAATGGGGCTGCTTGGAAGAGAAGTTTCTGCACATCATTTTTTGTTTATTTTCGCCACCATTTGTTGATAAGGTCTCTTAAGTACACCTGATCATGAATGATACCACAAGGAGCAGAGAAATACTTCCAGATATAGTTAGCTAAATTCCCATTAACAAAAATGTAGTTGATCTCATCATTTCCAGGTATATTACAGCAAAAATGGTGAACTGGAGCAGCTCCAAAGGTTGCAATATTTCATTAGTTGGAAGCTTGGTTCTCAAAGCTCTCCACAAAAGAAAGGAGATCTTGAAGGGAATATGCTTGTGCCAGATGTGATTACTATGGGTGTTGCTATCCTTTTTCTTTCTGCATATTCTCCAGGCTGAGTTGCATGAAAAAAATCCATTCTCATTGGGTTTCCACACTGGTGTATCACTTACCCCTCGCTGAAATTGAAGTTTGAAGCTCAAATCTTGGGGATTAGATTAGGGGGCACTTCCAGCCTTAGAACAGTCTCATTCCAGTTTCCATTTGCTTTAAAATAAGACATTGTTGTGCTAAATTCCCTTCGCCCAACTAGTCATCCCACCAAAATAGACTGTTACCAGAATGAACTCTCCAAGTAATATGAGGTTCAATGAGAATTTTGTTTTCCATCATATACTTCCAAACAAGATACTGCTTAGTAACCCATTTTTTAGCAGTTTGATTGGCCCTTTGATAATATTTTGTTCTAAAAACTGACTTCAAAGAGAAGTCTTTGCTAAAGTACTATTTCTTGAATTTCATTACAGTACAAATATCCTCCAGTTTCCTAACCCCAATGCCTCCTTCCTCACAAGGGAAGCTTAGAGTTTTCCAAGACGTATAGTGATACTTCTTTTTCTCCTTATCCAAGCCCCAAAAGAAATCATCTATAACTCTCTTAATATAATTAAGAGAAGTTTTGGGAGGTGAAATTGAAATTGTGGCGTGAATAGGGATAGATTGAAGCACATGCTTGATCAAGGTGACTCTTCCCCCAAAACTCAATATCCTTGATTGCCAACCTATAACACTTTTTACAACTTTTGCCACTAGGTCTAAATAATAAATTATTCTCTGGCTTCATAAATTAAGAGGGCAACCCAGTTAAGTTATGGGGTTATCTTTTTTTTAGAAAAACCAGCTCTTTCTTTAAGATGAGATGCTTGGCGCCTAGGTAGACTAGTTTTTCCCCATATGAAGACGTACACAACTTTCTGTCCAAAAACAATCTCACAGTAATTTTTCATCAATAGATGCTTGGGTAAGTGGGATGTGGTAGCGTTTTATTACTTGTGTATCGAGGAGTATTTCATTAACATCATCCAAACCATGCGGTATACCTCATTAACTAGTCTATCTTCCTTCCATGCAGATGGCCATTTGGAGATGCACAATTAATAAATTGGTTTACATTGTAAATGCCTAATTTTTCATTACTAAAAGGCATCTAATGTGTGAAATCCTAAATTTTTGAAATATGGTGCTAAATCTAAAAATTTAAGCACACAATGAAATAGTCTTATTATAAAATTAATCAGTCTAATGTCAGACATCCATAATGGGATGTCTCCCATTATGGTAGAACCATTATATCCCTTGCATGGACATTATAGTAGGTTAATGGAATATAACACCTTAGTTAAGAAACTTAATTTTTGTTCGTTTCATTTTTAAAGGATTAAATAGACTAGGGAAAATCTACGGAATCTTCTCAAGGCACCCAAGGCATGACAAAAAGAGATGGAAGAGATTAAAGCATAAGGGATGTGAAAACCCATGAATTTTTGTCCACATTCATCATAGTTTACTCTCACAGAGCAAAAATCTCATAGTCAAGGTTCAACAACTGATGTTTGTCGCGTAGGTAGGCTAGATTTCTTGAAGTGAGTATTTAGACCCTTATTTACTTACATCATACCTTGTGCAATATTGTAGTTTAAATGCATATGCCTTTAGGCATGGAGTTGGGCGATAAAGATCGTGGCTAAGGTGGTTAGGATGATACTTGCCATTAGTTATTTTAGTTTATTCTATGGAGTGTTTGTGTGTTTTCCAGGGAAGGGAATTTGATGATAAATCTAGGCTGATCAAGGATTGTTCAGAAGGTTACCTTTAAGCTAGTGATGGTTGTGAGGTTTCCAAGTAATGTACGTGTGTCTACTTATTTAAAGTATCACTTGTGTAATGTATTTTGGAATAAACAAAAGAAAGAATGTGAAATTGACATAGTATTGATAATCTCATGTAAAGAACCTATTTATATGTGGTTTCAAGTGTTATTATATTTTGTGATTGTGCAAGTTGTTTGTGATTGTTGAGCGGATCGGGGTACCACATTGGTACAAGAATACTAGCGGCTGGCTCGTACCAGACATGGTATGAATACTAACACTGATTGGATTTGGTACCACACCTGTAAACTAACTTTTTTTATGTGAATTTCGTGAGAGGGCCAAAAATTATGTGTTGGTTCCATGAGTAAACCGAGTTTTCCTTTTCATAATATTATTAATTCATGTTGGTCCATAAGTGGTTGGTATTTTTGTTTAAACGTTGGGATTGTTCTTTTGTAAACCGTGATTGCATGTTAAATATTGTAGATTGTGTGTTAGGAATCCTTTACTTGCCAACTTACTTGAAAGGTGAGTGGTACATAGTTATGAGTTTCTATGTGATCATGTGGGACATATTTATCTTGGTGAGGATTGGGTGTTTGAGATATGTTATACTTGTGATTCTGATTGTAGGTTATTTCTTTTACTAAGTTGTGGTTACTATGTTAGGTTCATGATCGGGGTCTGGTATATAGTTTAAAAATTGGGATTGGTTATAGTTGTTTTGTGTTTTGGGAATATCTGATGAGGGGGAAGGGTTATGAACCAAGGTGGTGGCATGAAAAATTGATGGGGATTAGTAGGTTTGTTAACAGAGTTGGAAGTGGTTAGGGTCTTCCTTACATTAGACTTGTTTTAAATCAATTTAAGGGCATTGGCATATTTAAATTGGATGTTAGATTATGTTTTATTAATTTCCGCATTGCCCTTTTTAAAATTGGATGGTAAGGGTTCTCATATCTATGTGGTAGAGTAGGTTACCACACAACCCGGTGGGTTTGAACGTTATACAAATATCACCAATTGATGACATATAATAAACAACAAGTGATCATTTCATATAAACAAGTAGAACCGTCAATATGGGCTAGGCCTGGCCTAACTCGAGATTTAATAGGGGTGGGCTAAGATTTTTGAAGCCCATTTAAGAAAAATGCTTTTTAGCCCGGCATGAATAAACCTGTTGATTTGAGGGCTAAATATAGGTAGTGTCGTCCCGTGGGCCAATAAGAATTAATTAAAAAAAAATATAAGATTATATTAACATTTAAAATTAAAGAGAGTCAAAACTCAAAATAATTAGGTTAATATTTCTATGGGAAAATTGTATGTCATAGCAAACTATTAATTCAAATTAAATGTTATAAATATAGTTTGATTTAATTGTACCCTATAGCAAACTATAACTATTTTCGCCACTCTCCTTGGTGGAATCTCGTTTGCCACTCTCGTTTGGTTGCAGTCTCATTTGCCTCTCTCGCTTTTTACACAAACACAAATGTATAAAATGCGGTTGAGTTTGTATAAAGCAAGAGAAAATTGTATAAATACATATAATTTCGTTCCCCACTCTCCCTTATCTCGCTCTCCACCCTCGCTTATACAAACATAAACAAAATGTATAAATTGGGTTTTTGTTTGTATAAGCGAGAGAAAATTGTATATACACATGCAAATACATATATTTTCATCCTATACACTCATAATTATACAATAAAAATACTCCCCTGCCCAATTTCTTTTGCCTTTCTCTCTTTCTCCTTTAATACAAATTTAAATTGTATATAGTTTCTCTCTTTCTCATTTTACACATTTTGATTTAATTGTATATTCTCTGCCCAAGTCTCTTTTGCCTCTCTCTCTTTCTCATTTTATACAAATTCAAATTGTATATAATCGTCCTATACACTTATAATTATAGAATACAAATATTTCCCTGCATAAATCTCTTTTGCCTTTATCTCTTTCTCGTTTTATACGAATTCAAATATTACATAATTTCTCTCCTTTTATACAATTCTCTTCAATTATACATGTATAAAAAATTATATAAAATATATTTGCTATGGAGCGCATTATGCAAAGTTTGTATAGTATACACATATGAATTTTGTGTTTGCTATAAGTGAAAATTGTCCTATTTCTATTTATATATTTATAATTTAACTTAAAAAAATTAATAAATATTATAAGAATAATTTTATTTTGTTTTGTCGATATTTATGATAATATTTTAAATTATAATTTATAATTTAATTTAATAAATATAAAAATATATACTTTTTTTTTAAAAGTGGGTTGACCCAGCAAGCCCGTAGTCACGTACTCGTGGGTTGGGCCGACCATTTTCTGACCCACGTTAAAAATGGGCTAGCCTAGCCTAGCCAGTAAAATGTCAAAGCATGTATGGTTTAGCACGGATGGGGTGGGCTAGCCCATATTGACAGCTCTATAAACAAGTCATGGATATATGAAGATGAAGATTAGAATATCTTTATTTGGGTATATACCCGGAAGATTTTAACATGTGTTCCTTATTTATAAGGTCTGATGACTTATATACTCCAAGTATCTCTTATGGTTTGCCGATGTGGGCCTTATTATCTTAAGGTGAGCTGTCACATACACCTCTATATGGACTTAGAATTCTCTCTGAGGTTTGCCTCACAGTATAGAATTTTCCTAGACACAAAATTGGGGTTTTCTACGCCTTACCAAGATTTTCCTAAACTTCATCAAACTTTGACCCATATAAACAATGATAACACAAGAGTGTCTCTGATACCAAGTCTGTTACTACCTGAGTCTATTCCTAAGTCAAGACACGATACCTAAGACCATGGATGATCCCGGGATAACCCTTGACTTAACATATCAAATATAGTATACACACTATTGCAAAACCAAAACATATGCTTAATAAAGAATTCAATAAACTTTGTGATATGACATTACTAGTCTGAGAAATCTTTATCACTTTATACTGAAAATATAAGTCTTCAAGGACATGGCCCTCAACTACCCAAAAATAAGACAACATTAAAAAGTTGAAAGTCTTAAACAACAAGTCTCCAAATGAGAAAGGCTAACTAAAAGCTGTCTAGGAGTGTAGCAACCTCACTCGCTGACATAATATCAGAATGTACATCATAAAAGGATGCAACATAGAGAAATATATGCATAAATATGTTGAATGTACAGCGAAGGTAAGGAAGATCACTGGCTAAATGATTTAATGAATCATGAACAGATAGTAAAAGAATATTTCCAAGATCAAACATGTGATCATGGGAACCTTATTTCACTACCTTGTTCATAATTCTTTGAATGATTTAGCTAGTATCTTTCTTTACTTACTCCATACATTTTACGTCTAACGTATATATTTCTATGTGTTTGATATTTTAATGATGTTGATTATGATAGTCACACTCAAATTTGTGGTGAATAAGGGTGAAACACTCTTAGTTGTCTTTTTGAGAGACCTTCTCATTTGGGGACTTCATAGTTTCTGATTGACAACTATTTCTCTTGTGTTGTCTTTGTTTTGAGGTAGTCGGGGTTACGTCCTTATAGACTTACATTTGAATTCTAAATTAGTTTGATGTTTTATTAAGACAATAGTAGTGTAGTCTCATGGAGTTCATTAAATAATAAATATTGAACATATGTTTAAGTTTCAGCAATTGTGCATATGATATGCCTAATATGTTATGGTATAACTCGGGATCATTCATTGTATAAGGTATAGTGTCTTAACTAGGTCATAGAATAGGTTCATAATATACTTGGTATTAGAGTCACCTTTGTGTAAGCCTTGTTGATGCGGACCAAAGTTTAGCTGAATTTAGAAAAATATCAGTAAGATTGGTAAACCTCAGTGCAGAATCTAGGTAAATCACACGAGATGGAGGAAACTCTGAGCGAGGATGCTGATTCCGTTGAGGGGTATATGTGATACCCTAGCTTAATATTATTGTCCCACATTGACATAACATATGAGAGATGTTGGGTTTATAAGTATGTACTCCTTAATAGTTAGTGACACATTTTAAATCTGTGGCGGGCCAGAGATCAAAGAAAACAATATCACTAGCGCATTCGACCATTACATTCGCTCAAAAAAAATCCCATCCACCAAATTTTGTTCTACCTTTCGTTGTTAGTTATGTTGATAAATATCTCATAGAAGTAGTCTAATCCGTCAATTATGTCCATTAAATTACCTTTAACATGAGAAGTATGAAGTAGAAGTCTCAATACACACTAAAAGGGCTGTGTAATAGAGAAATCCAATATTTAGACCAGATTGGAGGTTGCGGATTCTACCCCCTCACGATAGTGCACCTGTGGATGTTATTGAGGAGGAGTGCGCCATGCTGGTTCTGCATGAGCTATAGCGTGAAGATAGGAGGGGGTGTACAACAACATTCTATAAGCTAGAGCAGCCTCCCACCTTAGCGCGATGCAACGACACCATAACAGCCGTCATCATCCCAAAATTTGAACTGGTGCATCAATGACACCCCTTAGCCCAAGTATCCCAATTTTTTTGCATATTACTGTTCCTAAAGTACTCCATTATCTATGTATAAAACAATATAGGAATTTCAACTCCTAAATAATGATCGAATCTTAGTTTTGTAAAGAGAAAATGCGTCAATCTGTCTCCACCAATTTGGAACCTATCTTGCCTTTATTCCTACTGATCCTTACACCTAGAATACTCTAGTTGTATAGTAGATGTATGTGTAAAACACATATTTCTATCAATACAATATTTAAATTTTTTGAATATCAATCCAAACTATATTCTAGTATATCATTTCCTTTCATGCAATCACCCTATTCATACAAAAAAAGTAAATAGAGTAGAGTGCATGATAATTACCATAGTTTTGGCAATATGAATGGAGTGATTAAAAAGTTTTGGGGATAATTTCAATGATTTCAAGAGGAAAGAAATGGGCATAAAAAACCAGTCCCCTGTTTCTTATTTATTTTTTGATTCTGAGTAGTCGCTATATTGAGATCCATCTTAGTGGATGGAAAGAAAATTTTGTTGTGCATTTGAAATTTGTTTTAGTAGTCTTAGGTACGGGGGACGTGATCGCATTTTAGTACTTGTGTAAGAGGAGTATTTCATTAACATCATCCGAACCATGCGGTATACCTCATTAACTAGTCTATCTTCCTTCCATGCAGATGGTCATTCGGAGATGCACAATTGCTAAATTGATATATATTGTAACTGCCCAATCTGTCATTACTCAAAGGCATCTAATGTGTGAAATCCTAAAATTTTTAAATAGGGTGCCAAATCTAAAAATTTAATCATAAAACGAAATTATCTTATTATAAAATTAATCAGGGTAATGTCAGGATACCATAATATGAAGTTTCCCATTATGGTGGAAACACTATATCCCTTGCATGGACATTATAGAATGTTCATGGAATATAACACTTTAGTTAATGAAACTTATTTTATGTTCATTTCATTTTTAAAAGAGGAAATATACTAGGGATGCTCTAAGAAGTCTTCTGAAGGCACCCAAGGCATGGCATAAAGTGATGTAAGAGATTAAAGCATAAGCAATGTGAAAACCCACGAATTTTTGTCCACATTCATCATAGTTTTCCCTCACAGAGCCAAAATCTCATAGTCAAGGTTCAACAACTGATGTTTGTCGCGTAGGTAGGCTAGATTTCTTGAAGTGAGTATTTAGACCCTTATATACTTACATCATACCTTGTGCAGTAGTATAGTTTGCATGCATATGCCTTCAGGCATGGAGTTGTGCGATAAAGATCGTGGCTAAGGTGGTTAGGATGATAATTGCCATTAGTTATTTTATTTTATTCTATGGAGTGTTTGTGTGTTGTTTAGGGAAGGGAACTTGATGATGAATCTTGGATGATCAGGGATTGTTGAGAAGGTTACCTTTAAGCTAGTGATGTTGTGAGTTTTCCAAGTAATGTATGTGTGTCTACTTATTTATAGTATTACTTGTGTAATGTATTTTGGAATAAACAAAAGAAAGAATGTGAAATCGACATAGTATTGATAATCTCGTAAAAAGAACCTATTTATATGTGGTTACAAGTGTTATAATTTATTGCGATTGTGCATGTTGTTTGTGATTGTTGGTTAGCTCGAGTTACTAAATTGATACAAGAATTAACAGCTGGCTCGTACCACACATGGTATGAATATTACCACCGGTTGGATTTGGCACCACACCTGTACACTAACATTTTTTGTGTTAATTTCATGAGGGTCCAAGAAATTATGTGTTGGTTCCATGAGTGAACCGAGTTTATCTTTCCATAATATTATTAATGCATATTGGTCCTTGAGTGGTTTATATTTTTTATTAAATGCTGGGATGGTTCATTTATAAACTGTGATTGCATGTTAAATATTGTAGATGGTGTGTTAGGAATCCTTTACTTGTCCAGGTTACTTGAAAGGTGAGGTGTACATAATTTTGAGTTTGTATGTGATCATGTGAGACATATTTATCTAGGTAAGGATTGGGAGTTTGAGATATGTTATACTTGTGATTCGGATTGTAGGTTATTTCTTTCACTAAGTTGTGGTTACTATGTCAGGTTGATGATCGGGGTCTGGTGTATAGTTTAAATATTGGGATTGGTTATGGTTGTTTTGTGTGTAGGAAAAATCTTATGAGGGGGATTGGGTTATGAACCAAGGTAGTGGCATGAGAACTTGAGGGGGATTAGTAGGTTGGTTAATAGAGTTGGAAGTGGTTAGGGTCTTCCTTACATAGGACTTGTTTTAAATCAACTTAAGGGTATTGGCATATTTAAACTGGATGTTAGATTATGTTTTATTAATTTCCGCATTGCTGTTTTTAAAATTTGATGGTAAGAGTTCTCATATCTAAGTGTTAGAGTACGTGTCTTCAAGACCCGGTGGGTTTGAACGTGACATAAATATGACCAATGATATTATTTATTTCTAAAAGAGCTAACACTACATATCTGATTCTATAAATTGAGTTCTTTTTTATATTCAATAATATTTTATCTTATCAAATTAGTTCTCTATATACTCCTTGATATTTAATCTCTCAAATCATATTTCTTCTGAACTAATATTCGTGTATTCCTCCTTCATAAGATTTTTTTTTCTATTGAATCTTTTTATAAACATAGTTTCTAAGCTCCACCATAATCTATACGTAGATTGTTCGCGTGAAATGAATAATTTTAAAGACCTAATTTATCATATGCCATCAATTTTAAAGATTAACAGTGTTGATTGTTTCCTTCTTACTAAGGTTACTTTATGAGTAATGAATTTTTCATAAAGGTTTACATGGGTCGTTTGGATAACTTTTTTAAAAAGGGTTATATGACTTTTTTAATTTATTATTAAAGAAGATCAGCTATCAAAACTAACAAAACAAAATGGATTGTCTGGATGGATTTTATTTTTGCTGAATAACAGTATTTGAGCACTATTAATTGGTGCAACTAATGACATATGATAAACAAAAAGTGAGCATTTCATATAAACAAATCATGGATATACGAAGATGAAGATTATAATATCTTTATTTGAAAGAAAAAAAAATATTACAACAGTTTTTTTAAAATAATTAAGAACTACAATTGCGAAGTATTGTTATTTGAGGATTTGAATATTAAGGAGATTATAAAGATAATGAAATTGAATAGACAGAAAATATTGATCCTGCCAAACAAGTCCAAGATGATCTAGAAATTCTCAATCAATTAGAAACAAAATTTGAAGTTATTATAACTCATTCATCTCAACACATCACTAGAAGACTCATTAATGTGACAGATGGTTCCAATGCTCCAATTCCTATACAAAAATATTTTCAGCAATTGGAGATCAATCATAATGCACAATTAAGGAATTATAGCAATGCAACTCATAATCAGAATTAAAAACAACACAAATAGAATTTATGCAACATAGAGAATCCACATCATAAAAAGATGCAACATAGAGAAATATATGCATCAATATGTTGAATGTACTGCGAAAGTAAGGGAAAGCACTAGTTAAATCATTTAAAGAATCAAGAATAGATAGTTAAAGAATATTTCCAAGATCAAACATATGATGTTGGAAATCTTATTTCAATACCTTTTTCATAATACTTTTATTGATTTAGCTAGTATCTTTCATTACTTACTTAGTACATTAGACGACTGGCGTATATATATCTGTATTGTGTATTTCAATGATGTTCATTATGATGTTCACACTCAAATTCGTGGTGAGTGAGGGCGCAACACTCTCATTTTTCTTTTTGTGAGCCCTTATCATTTGGGGACTTCATTGTTTTAGACTGAAAACCTTTTTTGTTATATTGTCTTTGTTTTGAGGTAGTTGATGGTCACCTCCCAATAGACTTATATTTTCATTCTAAAGTAGTTGATATTTTATTTAGACAATTGTAATGTAGGCTCGTGGATTTTATTGAATGTTTTATTAAGCATATGGTTTAGTTTCCGCAATAGTGCAAATGATATGCCTGATATGTTAAGGGATTGCTCGGGATCATTCATAGTCCGAGGTATAGTGTCTTAACTAGGGTATAGAATAGTGTCATAATACACTTGGTATCAGAGTTACCTTTGTATTAGCCTTTGTTGATGTAGCCAAAGTTCAACTGAGTTTAGGAAATCCCAGTAAGAGGGGGTTAACCTTAGTGTAGAATCTAGGTAAATCACATGATATGAAGGAAAACGTCAACGAGGATGCTTATTCCGTAGAGGGGTATATGTGACACCCTAACATAATATTATGAACTCACATCGACAAAACATATGAGAGATGATGGGTTTATAAGTAAGTACTCCTTACCAATTCGTGACACATTTCAAATTTGTGCGCGCCAGACCTCTAAGCAAACAATATCACTAGCGGGATCGACCATTACACGCGCTCCAAAAAACAATCCCATCTGCCAGATTTTGTTCAACCTTACATGGCTAGTTATGTCGATAAATATCTCAGAGGGGTAGTCTAGTCTGTCAATTATGTCTGTTAAATCTCCTTCAACATGAGAAGTATTAAGTATAAGTCTCAACGCATACTAAAATTGCCGAATTCTACCCCCCAACCCCCACCCCACTATAGTGCACCTGTAGGTGTTATTGCTCAAGGGTGTCCCATGGTGGTTCTCCATGAGCTATGACGTAAAGATAGAAGGGGGAGTGTATAGTGACAACCTATTAGCTATAGAAGCCTCCCACCATAGTGCAACGCAAGGGCGCCATAACGGCCTTCATCATCCCAAAATGTGAAGTGGTGCATCAAAGACACCCCTTAGCCTTAAATCCCAATTTTTTTTGCATATTACTGTTCCTAAAGTTCACCATTATGTATATATGAAACAATCTAGGAATTTCAAATCCTAAATCATGATTGGATCTTAGTTTTCAAACAATAAAAACCCTTTTATTTTCTCCACCATTTTGTAACCAATGTCGACCTTATTTCTAGTGATCCTTACACCCAGAACACTCTTATTGCATTGTAAATGTAAGTGTAAACCACATATTTCAATAATTTCAATAAATATAATATTTTTGAATTCTTAAATATCAACCCAAACTCTATTCAAGTATATCATTTCCTTACATGCAATCACCCTTATTTATAAAACAAAGCAAATAGAGTAGAGCGCATGATAATTACCGTAGTTTTTGACATTGTGATTGGAGTGATTGAAAAGGGGTTGGGTATTATTTCAATGATTTTAAAAGGAAAGAAATTGGCATAAAAATCCATCCACTTTTTATTATTTCTATTTTTAATTTTGAGTACTCGCTATATTTAGATCAATCTTAGTAGATGAAAAGAAAATTTTTTTATGGCTTTTGTGCTATTGATTTTTTTTTTGGTAGCGTTGGGTTCGTGGTAGAATTTAAGTACTTATATAGAGAGGAGTATTTTACTAACATCATCCGAACAAAGCAGTATACCTCATTAACTAGTTTGCCTTCTTTCTAGTAGATGGTGATTCGGAGATGAACGATTGATAAATTGGTATTTATTGTAACTGCAGAATCTGTCATTACTCAAAGGCAACTCATGTGTGAAATCCTAAATTTTTGAAATAGGGTGCCAAATTTTAAAAAATATAAGAACACAATGAAATTGTCTTATGATAAAATTAATCAGGCTAATAAAAGACTGCCATAATGGAAAGTCTCCCATTATGGTGGCACCACTATATCCCTTGCATGGACATTATCTTAGGTTGATGGAATATAACTCCTTAGTTAATCAAACTTATTTTATGTTCGTTTCACTTTTAAAGGAGAAAATAGACTTGGGATGCTCTAAGAAATCTGTTGAAGGCACCCAAGGCATGATAGAAAGGAATGGAAGATATTAAAGCAAAAAATATCTGAAAACCTAAGAAATTTTGGTCCACATTCGTCATAGTTTGCTCTCACAGAACCAAAATCTCATAGTCAAGGTTCAAAAATAGATGTTTGTCGCCCAGGTAGGCTAGATTTTCTAAAACTGAGTATTTAGACTTTTATTTACTTACATTAAACCTTGTGCAATGTTGCAGTTTTCATGCATAGACCTTAAGTGTCACGCCCCAATCTACCCCTGAGACACGGACACAGAACCTAGGACCACAAGTGATCCCAAGATAAACCTTGTGGCATGATAATACTAAAGATAATAAACCGCTGCGGAAGCTAAATCATAACTTAATTTGAAAAGATGGGGATACGCCTATATTCTACAACAAAGATATTTGAAAATAATGAGTTTAATACAAAAGAAATATTAACTTAATACTAAACTGAATCTAACTATGTCTGAAAATAGCCTCTAAAGTGGACTAGAAATACTTGGACAAGCCCTAACAAAGTCTAGCAAAAACTAAAACTAAAAGAAAAAATACTGAAAAGAAACTCATGATTATTGTCCTCGGATAATGAGGACTCACCACTTAATCTGCTGAATAGAAGATCGAAAAAATTGATCTATGCATGATCTGGATGTTGAGAACCTAAACCTAATTCATGAGAAGATGTAGCACACTATGCGTCAGTACTTGAAAGTTACTTAGCATGTAGGATAGCATAAATCTGAAATAAAAGACAACTTGACAAGCACAAAAGAATGTATAATAATCTTAAAATGATATACTGATTTCTGAGCTAACTTGTTGCAATGACGAATTAATAACATGTTGAAATTGAATACTGAACATACTGATAAGTGGTCAATGCAAGAGAGTCTGACTGAACTGTTGGAACTACTATTAACCGATAATAAAACCACATAAGCTCATTGTGAAATCCGATGTATACGCCCCATCGAGAGGACGCAATATACCCTGCCAAAGGTATAAAGGCATGCTGGTCTGATTACTAAATTGATTGCCCACAGAAGGGAATTACAACCTATTTGGCTAGTAGTTCTGGGACTAATTGTCTACGCTGAACCCTAGTCCAACTCGATATTATGCTACTCCCATTGATTTATGTAGTTTACTGAATATGTATGAGTTTTTTGTAATTACTGGATAGCTCAAAACTAAAAATGCAAACAGAGAATGCAACAATTAATCTAGTAATCATGCATTTATCACTGAGGCATGTATATATGAATTAACTTAAATATCATACCTAGCATGTAGAATTCAATTACTAAAGAAATACATAGCTAGGGTTCTAAAATTCATGCAATAAACTGAATAATAACATGATAATCTAATTTAGAACATATAACTAATAAGTGCATGAAGTTATGTTGAAGTTCTAGAAACCCTAGGTCTATCATGATATGGGAATCAAGAATCTGACTGAAAACTAGGGACCCAATTGGTGAAAGGAACCCACTAGTGAAATCCCACATACATGATGATGAAATTCACGGAAAAACACTTAGGTTTCAGTGCTAGAACTGCTAGAAACTTTTTGCGTTCTTAAACTAGGGTTCTTGAGCTTTTCTCCTCTCTTGCTTTTAATTTTCTAACTTTTGATTTATGAATTTGACTTAGGTAAGTCCTTGTTATGTTTCTAGGCTTAAACTGATTAAAATCTGATGACTTAGGGTCAAAATGACGTATCTTAGAGTTCAAATAAAGTGGGAAAAGATCAAAAGACCCCTAGGTGAATTGCTGGCAGACCAAACGACGACCAGGACTGATGGTCCGTTGTTTGGTCCATAGGTTGGGCCTATTCGACAGACCTTTACTAAAACAGGCATAAATTTTTACTCTGAGGTTTTATTTTAGCAAGGTCAGTGACTATGGAAAGCTAATTCATTTAGCTGTCTGTGGGAACGTCATGGGACACGTAACACATTTTTGCTAAGAGTTATAACCATTTGAAGTTGACCCAACTGCACTCCCCCCTTAACTGCCTAATAATTCCAATCTACAGTAAGACCTACGGACCGTAGGTCCACATATGGACCGTGCTGGTCATTCGGGGCTCTTTTTAGAGAGTGGGTGAATGGAGTCTTAATCGATGGTGATAGACTACGAACCGTATTCTGACCTACGGACCGTAGGTACATCCCTCGACCATGATTTAACAAATTTTCCTGGGCTTATATTTTTAGTATTTTCTGACCCCATCAACGGATGTGCAGGACAGACCATGGGTCAGGCTACTATCCGTCGATGCCACTGTTGGTTGCACCTGCAATTTTTTAAAAAACGTGGTTTTTGCTCTGTTTTGGATACGAGGTGTTACATTATCTTCCCCTTTGGAATATTCTTCTTCGAATGAAAACTAAACTAGCTGGAATAGAGGGATATAGCTACAAACCCTATTACTAAACACTGAGAATTGAGTTTCTGACTGAATTGAGTTCCGAGAACATGCAAATACGCTGAAAATGCAAGTACAAACTGCGGGAACATGATTCTAAGACTAAATTCACGCTCGAATGACTAGAAAATTGAAAAGGAACTATTACCTCAAGGTAGAGTGGAATCGTAAGGAAAGGGGTGAAGATACTTGGCTTCCATGGTTGCTTATGCTTCCCAAGTAGCTCCCTCTACTAGCTGACTCCTCCACAAAACCTTGTCTGAAGTAACTTCTTTATTCCTCAACCTTCTAACTTGCCGGTCAAGAATCTCAACTGGTTCCTCCTCATAAAAAAGATTATCTTTTATCTTCATACTCTCTAATGACACTATAGAGGATGGATCACCCACACATTTCTTCCAGAGTGAGATGTGAAAGACCGGACACACTGCTAAGTTCGCTTGCAAATGCCACCTTGCCAATGCTTTTCAAGATCTTGTAAGGGCCTACATATCTAGGACTGAGCTTCCCTTTCATTCCAAATGTCATCACCCCTTTCATAGGTGAGACTTTCAGAAAAACCTCAATCATCAACTTGGCACTATAGTTCCTTTTTTCTTACATTTGCATAAGATTTCTAACGACTTTGGATTCTCTTAAGTCTATCTCAAATGAGGTGCACTTTCTCCATAGCATAAAGGACTGAATCTGACCCTATAAAAGCTGCTTCACATACTTCAAACCAGCTAATAGGAGATCTACATCTACGCCCATATAAAGCCTCATAAGGGGCCATCTGAATGCTGGAATGATAGCTATTGTTGTAGGCGAACTCAATAAGAGGAAGGTGACCATCCCAACTTTCTTTTAAAGCGATTACACAAGCTCTCAACATATCCTCTAGGGTCTAAATGGTACGTTCTACCTGTCCATCCATTTGCGGATGAAATGTGGTGATAAGATTAACTTGAGTACCAAGACCCTTCTGAAATGACTTCTAGAAATTAGAGATAACTGAGGACCTCTATCTGAGATGATCGACAAAGGAACCCCATGAATCCTCACAATTTCATTAATGTAGAGCTTGGCAGAGTCCTCTTCCGAATCTGTAGTCTTGACCGCCAAAAGTAGAGAAGACTTAGTCATCCTATCGACTATCAAATGGATTCATGTTGTCTGCGAGTACGTGTTAATGTTGTGATGAAGTCCATATTGATCACATCCCACTGAAAAGTAGGAATATTGGTCTCTTGAGTCATAATCCCTGGTTTCTGATGTTCTACCTTGACTTGTTGGCAATTGGGGCACTTACTCACAAAATCTTCTATGCCCTCTTCATGCCATTCCACCAATAGACTTCACGCAGATCGCGGTACATCTTAGTGGCACCTGGATGAATATAATATATAGATTTATGGGATTCCGCAAGGATATTCTTTCTCAACTCACCCACATCAGGAACACACAAACTACCCTGGTAGCAAAGTACACCATCTCCCCCTTGAGAGAAAACCTTTACTCTCTGATTATGGACTGCACCCTTAAGTTCAAGGAAGATTGGATCATCGTCTTGCTTTTACTTAACCTCCACCACCAAAGAAGATTCTTCCCCATTCTGAACTGTTACACCACTATCTAATATGCTCATAAGATGAACTGCTAAGAGAGCAAGCATGTGAACATCCTTCACTAGCTCCTTCCTTTCATTCTCAATATGGGCTACACTACCAATAGATAATCTACTAAGAGAATCGGCTACTACATTCGCCTTACAAGGATGATAATGCACACTCATATCATAATCCTTAAAGAACTCAAGCCATCTCCTCTGGCGAAGATTCAAATCCTTCCGGGTGAACACAATTTAATTATCTATATACTCCTTCATATTTAATCTCACAAATTATATTTCTTCTGAACTATTATTCTTGTATTCCTCTCGCAATCGATTTTTTTACTATTGAGTCTTTTTAGAAAGATAGTTTCTAATTTCCACCTTAATGTATACATATATTGTTCGTATGAAATGAATAGTTTTTAAGACCTAATTTATCATATATCATCAATTATAAAGATTCACAGTGTTGTATGTTTCCTCTAACTAAGGTTACTTTATGAGTAATGGATTTTTCATAAAGGTTTGCTTGGATCGTATAGATAACTTTTTAAAAAGGGTTATTAAGATTTTTTAACTTTATTTTAAAGAAGATCATTTTCAAAAGTAACAAAACAAAATGGATAACTTGATGGATTTTATTTTGGCTAAATTGGTCCAATTGATATCATATGATAAACAACAAGTTATCATTTCATATAAACAAGTAATGGATATATGAATATGAACATTAGAATATCTTTATTTGAAAGATAAAAAACAAAAACTATACATTTTTTTTGTAAAAATTAAGAATGATATATGACAAGTAATGTGATTGAGGAATTGAATATTAAGGAGTTTATAAAGATAATAAAATTGAGTAGAGAGAAAATATTGATCCTGCCAAACAAGTCCAAGCTAATCTAGAAATTTGTAATCAATAAGAAACAAAATCTGAAGTTATTATAACTCATTCACCTGAACAAAACCCTAGAAGATTCATTAATATCACCGATAGTTTCAATGCTCCAATTCCTATTCAAAAATATTTTCACCAATTGAAGCTTTGCGTTAATTCACAAGTCAGCGGTGATAGAAAGAATAAAAAAACAACACAAAGAACTGACCATTACCCCCCCCCCCCCTCCCACATTCTGATGTAGAAGGAATTTTATTGTCCCATTACGTGACTATGTGGTATGCAGAGTATAGTTTAATTCTTTGATAGCGAGTGAGTTGAGACAAAATGTAAAAATATGTCTATGTAATTAGAAATTTTATTCGTTTATTTTCTTTTATTTATTTTATTTTATTTTCTCCATTCATTAACTTTTTTCTATCTTCTTCCCTGAAACTCCAAAAACCAACTGCCTCTTCTCTATCTTCTTCAACTTAGAAGACCCATTTACTTCACTCATTTTTTTCACCTTGTTTTCTTGGTTCTCTTTGTTTGTATAACACTTTTGATAATATTGTTTTTTTAAAAACAAAAAACAAATTAATATGTAGTTTCTAAGCATCTAAATAATAAAACAAATTTCATCGAATTAATAGTATAATAGTATTTCATTACCTCCATCGTAAGGGAGTTTTTGCTACATAATTGTTTTAATATTGGAAAGAAGATGGTAGATTGACGGTGATTATTAATTTTTAAATTTATAATTTATTAGTAATTTTATGTGATTTGATAATTATTAGTTTATTTATTGGTGGAGATGAGATTATAATAATGGTGTGAAGATGGCTACACCGTATGATTGGCAGCAATTGAGGCCAAGTTGGCGACTTGCAGTGGTGGAAACTACATGGAGGGCTGTAGCGAAGAAGAAGAGTGATGAAGAAAGAAGAATAAAGAGAAAAAAGAAAAAAATGAAGTTAATAGAATAACAGATAAATAAAAATGAAAAAATTAAGACTTAACACGTTGCCGATAATAATTGTTGCATAATTACACTTCCGTATTTGCAAATGAGGGTGGCTGAAATGTGGGATATTTATAACACTATAAAATTGTTTAAGGGAGTAATAGATAACCCACAAAGTGAAAATCTTCTTAAAAAATAGGTCTTAGTGTAGTTGGGTTATTATGTATTTTCTCTTAATAGAAATAGTTGGAGCAGGTGTAAATAAGAATATTTTAATAAATTAAATACTGTAACAACGCTCCTTCAATTACTTTTTACATAATTAAATGGTGAGACCCTTAATTTATATTATTGAAATCAAAATAAAGTACAGTTCCTTTCCAAGAAGATCTAGAGATAAAGAAAAATAATACAAAAGTACCTAAAAAGACAGGAAAACCTAAAAACACGGTCAAAAAAGAAAGGAAAATATATCACCTTCTTAGAGTTTTCATATCGATTTCGCTGCCATGGCTTTAACGCTGATCAATTTCCTATCATTATTGTGAAATATGGGTTTTCCCAATCTCATATCAACATATGCTTACTTTAATGAATCTTAAGTTCATATGAACTTCAACATCATGCCGATTGTGACATTACATTAGCATCTTCTTATATCTATTTAAAAAGTTGTGAGATGCTAGACAAAAATCTACTGATGAGACATATTTCCTTTCTTAATCCAAACTTCTAGTAATGCCAAGTGATATATTTATTAAAATAAATATATTCTAAACTCTGTTATCTTGTATAAATTTCACATTATTCAATGATTTCACAGATCCTTGCATCTCACTTATAGATTCGTAGTAGAAAAACACAATCTTATCATGTTGTTATGTTATTACTCTAATCATTATATGTGGACTATAAATAATTTTCTCAAGTTTAATATTTAATGGTTTGGATTCCATAGTCGGATTTCAACTATTAGAACATTGAATTGAAAAATTAATTTAATTATGGGAGTGCACAAATCTTTTAAAGAAATTGCATTTGTAGAGAAAACATTAGGATCAAAAATCAAATACGCTACTAACAATCTTCAAAACCTAATTTCGTACTATTTTTAAAACCTCTATGCTCTCACCAGGTACGTGATATTGTTAACCAACAAAAATATCTCAATATTTAATATGTATGAATTGTGAACTCTTACATGCTTCTTATCGATACTATTATGTCTAATTGTTATTTGATACTTGTGAACTGTGAAAATTTAATTAGAACTCATAGAGTCTGTCTACTTGATTCTTATGTATGGAGTATTACATTTTCAGAACTTATTATCTTCTTTCTGACCCAATTTGTCATTACCCAAAGGAATCTCGTGCAATAGTCCAAAGTTTTGGAAATACTTGCCAAATTAAAATTTTTAGCACACAACAAAATTGACTTTTTTTATATTTATTATGATAACACCAGCCTACTATAGAGGGAATCCTTCCACTATGGCAGCACCACTATAGTGCCTGCACGACCATTATATTGGACTTTGTGAAATCAAACAATTGTTAATGTGATTTATTTCATTTTCCTTCCACTTTTGAAAAAAACGAAATAGATAAGGAATGATAAAAAGCCCCCTATATAGGCACCCATGGCATGAGAGCAATGAAGGGGAGATATTACAACAAGATAGGTGAAAACCCAAGGAAGTCCAATCTTTTTTCATCACAATTTTCCCTCATGGAGCTGAAAGCTCATAGTAAAGGTTCATCAATATGTTCTTGGCGCGTAGGTAGGCTAGTTTTTTTTATTAAATTGAGAATTTAAACCCATATTACCTAGGTAATATCTTGTGTGTGTTCAGAGTTTGCATGTATATGCTTTCATGCTCTGAGTTGGATAGTCAAGCTCGTGCCTAAGGTGGTTAGGCCGACAATGGCAGTTAGTAATTTGATGTTTTCTATAATATGGTTGTGTGTTGTCTTGGAAAGGGAAGTCAGAAGAATCTAGGATGATTAGGGACTGCCTAGAAGGTTACTTGCATTAGGTTACAATTGTGTATTTTCCAAGTTATGTATGTATGCATGCCTACTACTTTATAGTATCACTTGTGCAATGCATGTCGGGGGAAACATAAGAAAGAATGTGAAAGTAAATTATATATGTTTATAATCTCATACAATGAATTTGTTCGCTTTAGTTGTGGTTTTAAGTGTTATTGATAATCTTCTAAAGTGAAGTAATGATAGCCACGTCCGATCACTGGGCGAATAATAGTGGTTGGTAAAGCCTTTTAAAATAGGCCAAAAGACCTCCCACAAAACTTGTCCTCCACCATTGTGTTATGCAACCATATCATACACATATCCCTTAGATTGATATCATAGGTTTCAGTAAAGACCTTTGGCACCCAAGTGATTCGTTTATAGACTGAGCATCTAGGGGGGACGTTCACTCCTTAAATGCGGATGATGTATCTCATTCGGGTTTACCCCTTAGACGTAACCCGCATCATCGTCCTATTTGAGGACTAAGATAATCCTCTTAGTCTTACATCATGCATTCATCGATTAAAAATACGGAAGAATTCAAAATTTTTCAATTACTTCTAATTGGAGGTTTATATAGACCTCTACATACACATAATCATAATAATATTGAGTATAAATAGACTCGTTTGTATAAGAAGATTACATAGTCTTCTAATTTTATCTCACACACTTGTATAGTAAAGGAATAGAGTCATAAATCCGTCTCATCTCATAAATCATCTAAGCGAAGACAATAACATTGGGCATAGCCCTACATCAATAAAAGTAATCCACATATAGGCTTTATACAACTTTGTCTCAAATAGGAAATAGAGTCAATACAAAAGTTGTAGTAACTAACTAGATTCAGAAAGAGAAGATTGGTATCGTCCTCGGGGAAAATGAGAACCTACCACTTGGATGATAGATTGTCCAAGTCTTCCTTCAAATAACCTGAAATTAACTTTAACGACCGGAACCTAAAATGTTTGGGAAAAAGGGAGAAAATGGGGTTAGTACGCCACATGTACTAAGTATGAGCCAATATGTACAAATACCAACAAAGTATGCTAGAAAGGGACATTTTAAATTAAATCATGTTATTTAATCCAATCCTTTCAACATACTAAAACGAATTAATTATACCATATGCACGTCATCATACTTAGACGCATAATCTCTTCTAACTCTATCATCACGTAAATAATATCACAAACATGAGTAAGAGTAAACCACATAAATAGAAATACAACCCAACCCACTATAATCCTAGAGAAGCCACAAGTGCAATGACCAACGAAATCCCCATAACCCTACCTAATAAAGTAAGCCACCAAAGATCATAATTAGCAATTTACCTCACATAGCATAGTATTCCATCTCATATATTATTCTTTGTTTAACAATGATAATAAATTTCATATTCATAGGTATCTTATTCAACATATAAAGTCATTTAGTTTAAATCAACATTTATATACATAATATTAACTTCTCAAAGCTCTATCAGGGAAAACTAGTGCAAGGCATAGGTAGAATCCCATATCCCTACCTAAGCCAAAGTTAAACAACTCATGTCACTTAAATTAGTCTATAATTCATTCATTCATTTTAATTTAGGGAACTCTTTCATTAACCGACATAGACAGTATGAACTAATGTGGAATCTGGTGTCATGAAACCTTACACTGATGGAAGGTGGTCTACCGGCCAAGGTAGTACCTAACATAAACGTAGCTGTCTAGGTGGATCCACTAGCTACTATACTATGGTGGAAACATAGTTCATGGAGCTTGGGGGATAAATCATGGAAATATTAACTCTACACCCTACCTTTGTTCATGAAGCTATCCACCCCGTGAGGACCGTAGCGAACCCTACCTTCCTTATATAAGAAGATGTCACCCCCTCACATACAAGCTCAGTCGGTGCTAAGCTAGGCCCCATTATTTAAATGCCTTTATTCTTGTTGAAATCATAAATTAGTTTAGGTCATAGGGTCTAACCTGGTATAATCGTCATTATCAATAGTTCAATAAGAATTGTATAAGTGTACATCTTCTCATCACAATCCATATAAGTGAGGTTAGCACCTTAGCATTTCATAACATATTAAGGAATATTGATAGTTTTCAGCATCCTTATATCACATACACCTTAATAAACCTCACAACATTGTCAAGACATTTCAATTTAACATCAATCCACCATATAATATTAACATAAGACATACTCCAACATAATATCATAGCTTAACAACAATTAATCACAATTGGAAGTAAAGGTAGATATTCTAATACTTACCATCAACCCATAACTCAACCCAACTTGGGGAATAACATCATAACACAATGATAATCAATAGAATAACAAGGCCAATTGCATCTCTATAACACAAATCATCTTTAGATCACAACCGAGGCAAGATTCATATGCTAATTTCACATTATAATTCATAACCTAAATTACATCTCAAGAACTAGCATGATAGGCCTATAATTCATCTTAATTCAACCATAATATCACCAAAGGATAGTAATCTAATAAAGATTCAACAGAATTGAATGATCAACATACAACATAAGTCAAGATCACTACCTAGGGTTAGAGATAGAGGAATCATGTTCTTCAATTTAACCAAACCATCAACAATCATCATAAACAAGTTGAATTACATGTAAATCTAATCAATATAACCCTACTAATTCACTAATAATTCAATCCATAACTTCGATTTCGTAATTGAATGAAACCCATAAGAATATTTAAATTTTTGAAATCCATTTTTATGGACCCCTTTGAGGAAAGGATCTCAAAGGTGAATATGACCCATACCTTAATGTTTCTCAACAATTTGATGAAGAATCCAACCTGTTTCAACCCCCAAACCCTAGTTCTTTCTAGTCTTTAAGGTGGGTTCTTGTAGAGAGAGAAATAAGAGAGAAGGAATAGAGTTTATTTTTAGATAGTTGGCTTTTGGTTAATGAGGATTAAAGGTATTTATAGAGGGTCTTAATTAACTTAATTAATTTCCCTTAAATCACTAACTAACCCCTAAACCATTTCATTAATTTAAATGAAATCATTAAAATCCATTAGTTAAATTCGACCCTTCACCGACGAGATCTCGTCGACAGTCCGTCGGTGGGTCAATAGACACCCCCTATGTCTTGCACTTCCGTCGTCTCTATAAGAGACTTTGAAGATGAGGCTTTTCTCCAATTTTTTATGTATGGGATGACGGTGGCCTCGACGCCCCGTCGAGCCAATGACGCCCTGTCGTCCCTTTCATCAAGTGTAACAGTAGCTAGGTAAACAAGGTACTTCACAATATTTTTAAGTGAGGGAATATGATAGCCTTCGACACCCCAGCGGTCCACTTAGAGACCGTTGTCTGCCCCGTCGATACACAATGCCAGCCAATGTTGCATCAAATTGCAAAGGTTCTCCTCGAGGGCCTTTGGTTGGTCCTAGGGAAGTCGTACCCAGATGTTTCAATCATGAAACCACGCTAAACACCCATTATATACCTTTCCACTCATTTCTGTACATTTCTGACTTCTAAAATTTAGTAAAAATGCTAAGGGACACTAACACCTCTTTGAACCAACTTTTCGGACGTCTTTGGACATTTGGTTTATAAACCTTCAAATTGACCTATATTCATTAGAAATGGACTTAGAAACAGTGATTAAAATTTATGACACCTATACTAGGCTTTTCCATGAGTCTTGGATTTTTCAAGGTGTTACACTGTGAAGTTGGGAGAATCCCATAGAATAGTAGGAAGGATAGCATAAAACTCTCTTTGAACTCATTTGAACTCCGAAATACATTAGGAAACACTAGCTTGTTTTCTATGCTCCTCTCATCTTGAAAACTCATTGTAATGGCCTATTCAACAAGTGATACTGTCCACTTTTGGCCTAGCTAGGGCCCCGTAAATTTAAAATATGTCACTAATTGGTAAGGCATGATTACTTATCTATCAAACATATCGGGTATATTTTAATGATGTTGGACTTATAATCTTAAATAGAGATGTCACATACACCTTATCTTTGGATTCATTGTCATTAATTGAGATTTTCCCCACCATATGGGATTCACCTAGTCTCAGCACTAAGGTTTCTCCATCTTATTGGGATTTGCATAAACTTAGTTAAACTCTGACTCACATAGTCAAGGCTAACATATGACTTATTCTAATATCATTTATAATAACCCAACCCACTAGTGATATTGTCCACTTTGGGTATATACCCGCATGACTTTAAAAGGCGTCACTAATTGGTAAAAGACTACTTTCTTGTATATCCAAAGTCTCTCCTATGTTTTGCAGATGTGATACTTCTAATCTTAAGTTGAGGTGTCACATACACCCTTTTATGAACTTAGAAATCCTCACTTAAGTTTGCCTTACCGTACAAAATTTGCCGAAACTCTGCACAGAGGTTTGCCCTGCCTTACCAAGATTTCCGTTATTTAATTGAACTGTGATCTATATCAAAAATGGTGACACATGAGTGTCTTTAATATCAATTTTGTTATGACTTTAGTCTATTCCACAGTCGAGACACTATACCTAAGACCATGGATGATTCCAGGATAACACTTGACTTAACTCATCATATAAACTATTGGAAAACTGCAGCATATGCTTCATAAAGAATTCATTAAACTTTGTGATACTACATTACTAGTCAGAATAAAGTCTCTATCACTTTAGAATTAAAATATAAGTCTGGCAAGACATGAACCTAAGCTACCACAAAACAAAGTAACACAAGAAAAAATTGTCTATCTAGAACAGTGGAGTCCCTAAATACGAAGGGCTCACCGAAAGCTAACTGAGCGTGTTGAAACCTCACTCACCACTTTAGTGAAAATATCAGAATCTACATCATAAAATGATGCAACATAGAGAAATGTATATGTAAATATGTGGAATGTACTTCTTAAGTAAGGGATGACAGTATCTAAATCATTTAAAGAATCATGAACAAAATAGTGGAAGAATATTTACAACATCATATGTAGGATATCGGAACTCATATTTCACTATCTTTCTTATCATTATTCAAATGATTTAGCAAATATTATTCCTTATTTATTAAGTACATTGCACGTATTGACACACATATTTCTCTGCGCTATATATTTTTATGATAAAGATTATGATATTCGCACACAATTCATGGCTAGCAAAGTTGCAACACTCCAGTTAGCTTTTGGTGAGCCCTTCTTATTTGGAGACTCCATTGTTATAGACTGCAACACTTTTCCTTATGTTGTCTTTGTTTCGTTGTCATTGATACGCACAAATTACACCTCCCTAAAGAATTATAAGTGATTGTTATCAAGTCAATAACACAATTTTGAGGTTGGAGTCGATCCCATGAGTAATATCGTTTAGACTTAAACTTAACTTACAATTATATTTGTTAAGTCAACGTATCTCAGAAAAAAAGTAATCAAAGAGGGGGGGGGGATTGTGACACAAATTCTGAAAATTATGTGAGTAATTACTGAGAAAGGTTCAAACTTTAATTGTTATGTAGATGAGAGAGAAAGTAGGGTATACGTATTTCCATAAGCTCATAACATGGTAATCCTACTAATTGTAATCCTGTCATAGTGTATTACATACAAAGTGATAAGCTAGGTATCTCTAACTCCTTGGTTCGACAACTAGAGAATTTCATCCCGCACCTTGGTCCGGCTACGTGTGTATAATTTACTAACTCTTTCCTTTACCTCAAATTAGAAATCACATCAATGAATGACTTAGTTTTCAACTTCACACCAATTGACACTAGACTATTAGATAGTATCACACTAAATCCATGTTGATAATTCTTTTCTTATTAATCACCTCTTTTGTCCGGCAAGTAGCAACAAAGAAAGTTTTAATGTTTGCAAACCCTAAAAGGACTTCTAAACGAAAGTATTTTAATGCATGCAGTATTACTATTTAACAATTACTTAGTTACTATTAATACATTGTTAATTGCTCATGGTTTAAACAACCTTAGTTATGGATTTAGGTACCCATAATTGCAAGCACAACATTCATATTTTTAGATGAAAGAATCATGAACGTACATAATAAGTATGATAAACTAGAATCTCAACTTGAATTTCAAAACCAATATTAAGAATTTCTAACGTTGCAATTTAATCTCCAAACCCACAAACTAGAACAAATGAAATAAAGACTAACCCTTAAATACAAGGTTTACATGCCATATAGATAGAAAAAGAAAATCCTAACTAAAAAGGAAACAAAATATAAAAATACTGTTTTAAGACGAGGTTTTTATCTACAACCCTGACCTATAGACCGTGGATTGACATATGGTATGTAAGTCCCTTCTGTGACTTAGGTTATAGGCATTTTCTTTAATTTCAAAATCTCCAGCTCTCATCTTAAATCGGTGGATCAATAGTATGGGTCGTGGTTTGATCTAAGGTCTGTGGATCCTCATCTGTAGCTCCATACTTAGAATCTTGAACCTGAGGTATTGGAACCCCCTCTTTGAATGATTTGACGGAACTGCAGTACGGCCTGTAGGTCAATCTACGGTCCTTCGTTTGCAATCGTGGTTTCACACTTCGTTAAGAATTCCTAGATTTTCTTCAAGCCTTGCTCATCCATCGACAATCACCATACACATAATGTGATTGGATCTACGGTCCGTCAATCACATTCGTAGATGCCCTCTTCTTCACATTCTTCAGTTGTGTCTCTCAACTTCTGCATATGAACTTATCCCATGCAAACTAGATAAAAATGCATTAAAGTCACTACAAAATGTCCTAGAAACACACAAATCTTAAGTGAAATATATTAAAAGTATCATAAACCCATGGTACCTCAACACCCTAAACTTAAATTCATTGTTTGTCCTTAAGCAATGCACTAAGACAGTAGACAACATTTGTAAGAAAACATTCAAGCATAAGAAATCACTTGGCTTTCTACCCCGACTCTCTTTTTGAGTAAAAATCATTTCCCTCAGACTCAATAAGATAACTCATGTGGAGCAAGAGATTAAAAATATCGATCAATCACTCACAACATACATTGTTTCACTATCACTTAGGTACCAACATTCTGACAATGCCACTAGTGCCCTTCAAACGAAATCCCTTTTTTGCTCAATGAAAATGGTTTAAGTACAAGGATTTATTTAATACTCATTCTCAGAAGTAACTTCAAGTACGGTTATTTCCCAATATAGGCTTGCCTTTATTTTCGTTGCTTAGACTCCACAAACTAGCTCCTAGGATTAGTATAGGACATTCTTGGCTTGTAAAGTAGGCTCAGGGTCAGGTGTGGTACATTTGGGAACTTTTAGTGACTTTTTCCTTGCTTGACATTACATTTGCCCTTTTACCTCTTTTTCCCCTATTTTTGACATCCTACCTTTTTATCTTCTTTCCCTTGACTCTATTTACCATGGATATGACTTTAAACTTTTTACCTCTGTATTTTCCACTTTCTTCTTTTTCTTTAGATTTTAACACTTTTGATCTCGTTCTTTCGCACCAAGTCACATCCTCTTCTCATTTTCATTTTTTTTCTTTTTTTGGCTCCAAATTTTTTCATGCCCATTTTATTTTGGTTTCCTCTTTCCTAGTCACCCTCAACTTATGGATTTTTCATTGGTTAAGGATAAAAATATCCGTTGTCAGATCAGGGCCAAGATTGAGGTCACTTTTTGCAATAACCACCCTCACCTTAGACTTTTGGCCTAAGTTGAGGTGCATATGTCCAAGGAGGGCCACGACCAAAACAGTTGATCATGGGAAGGGGAGTTACGAGTAAAGAAAAAAATTGACTATTTAAGTTTCAAAGCATTTGAATCAACAGGAGCATTTTTTTCATTTGGTTGGATTATTTTAGGCACTTTGTGGGCATATTAGAAAAAATGGTCTATGATCACTTCCTAGCCTCTAGAGTGTGTTAGCTTAGCATGAGTAACCGAGCAAGTTCTAGATTGTCACACAACTGTCTCAACAATCATATATTTCTCACACCCTCTTAGCACAACATTCCATCATCATATTATCAATTACCCAGTTCAAGTTTTATCTTAAGTCATGTGGTCAAGTTGGTTTTTTATCATGTCATTTCAAAAGCAAACACATTCAACTCACTTAAGCCCACACATGTTAGTATGTATCATATTTTTGGATGGTATCATTTTTCAACTCTTTGTATGCCATCATGCTTCATTATTTCTCATGTTTCTACACATACAATCCTAAAACGTGCTCTACTACTTTGTATGCCATCATATCCTACTACTAGCACTGCAACCATTACCACTCTATCTCATGTCAACACATTGTAAGCCTTAGTAGGTGACACCATACTCCATACCAGTAGGAAGAAGAACTTGGCCACCAAATTTATTGTAGCCTTTCGAATACCCAAGTGTGGTGTGCTAACCCACTCTGCACGCTCTCCATCCACGACAATGAACAAAGCTAAAAAAGCCGCTGGATGTGTAGAATAGAGTGTAAGCTCCCCTTATGACTCTACTCTCCTCAGTGATAAGTCGGGCCATTTTATCCTTTGCATTTTTCACTTTAGCATCAAGATAGATTTTTCACTGGCCCTCAACGCACCACCAGACCAGAGCAGGGTTGGTATTTAGTAGCAGTGCACCTCTCCCAAAATTGTAGCCTCATCAGACGAGGAAACTTTGCCTTTTGAACTTGAGATGGTGGTAGATCCCTAGGTAAGACCTGCAGGAGACGTAGACACATAACCAAAATCAAACCCAGCGGGTGACCCGATCAGTGTATCCTTCTTATTATAATAGTAGGCAGTGACTACATCAGTGACCACTTGCTAAGACTGATTCTGATTTGTCCAAGGTTTTAAGGTGATATCCACCCAGTAGTGGGTACATACTCAGGGTCTTTTTTGACATCTGATCCTTAGTCAATAAGTTTGCGGGTTGGTGTTGTTGACTTGGACCTAACCTTGACGACTATTGCTTTTTTCGGGGCCATGGTACCTATGAAAGAAGAATTAATATTAGTTTCACCTAGAAACACACTCAATTTTTTTAGAACAATGAATGAACCAAAACAAAAAATCTAAATTTTTTTAGATAGTGGCTACCTAAGATTGGTATCTACGGTCCATAAGCTTACCTATGGTTCATGGATTCCCTCTTTAAGTAAGAAGCCCTAAAAATATAGTCTCTAATAAGAACCACAAATGTGAAGAATAGTTCATATACTGATCTACAAACCGTAGTCCCCCTCTGTGGTTCCACACTTAGTGGAATTTATGTTCCACCAACCATGGACGTGATCTACAGTCCGTAGATTGACCTACGGTCTGCAGACGGGGTCTCGTAGATTGGGTGTGTGTAAGGTGTTAGAAATGCTTTGATTTGAAGCCCAAGTTTACCAACTTAAAAAATTTCTCCTCGTCTAATCATGAATTTCAACATAATTTATGCTAGTTCGTCATTCTAAAGGTTCCAATTACTCAATTTTCAATAGGTATTGCATCCAAGACTAGAAACCCTAAGTCGAAACTTGTATTTAGACTTTTATATAACTGATTTTATCCATTATAAAGACACACAATAATTATCTATCATCCCAAGGGTATTTATAGTTTTAGTATAGAATACGTTTTTGCACAATCAACTACCTAAGGTCAAGACCCGAATCTCGACTTCTTATAACACGATTAATCGAGAATTCAAAATGAATAAAAAGTTGATTACCTTACCAAAAAACGAGATGGGGTGATTGTGGGAAAAATTCTATACTTCCAACAAACTTTTTATCGCATTTCACACCCAACCCAGACACTTAAACCTTTAGAAGATGGGAAATGGAGAAATGCGGGAAGAAAATATAGTGAATTAGGAATATGGGGAAATATGGTGCAGTGATTTATGCGATACTATGGTGATACGGAGGGATTTTATGAGATGGGAAGTTACAAAAATGGTTTGGTTGAATTTTTGAAGTTGGAATGATTGAAATGGAGGATATTTAGACAAGGTTAAGATCTGGTCAGCAGAACTAGGGTTTGGACCCACTTAACCCCATCTACGGTTCGTGGGTTGATTTGTGGTTCGTAGATGGGGACCATAGATTATATTCGGACTTATCCAATTCATAGAACACACTTGGGATCTACGGATTCTATTCACGGTCCGTGGAATGAACCCCCATAGACCATTGATGGGGTGTATAGACCTCTACACCAAACTTTTTCTGCATATTTTGCAATTTTCCCATGCACATGTAGCAACCATTAGGTATTTCTTTTTACACTTTCTTAATACATTTTAGACACGGACCCCATGGTACATCGAGCCAACACTAAAACAAAAAAATAAAGCACATATATGAAGGAATATCGAAAAAGCAATTAAACAAATAAAACTACCAAACCACAAAATTATAGTTGGCTAGATTGTACATCTTGAGTTGCCTCCCTTTCAACACTTGTTTTAACATCGCTGCACAACAGATGCCTCTTGATTAATCAGACTTAATCAAGATAATAAGCCTCAACCACTATTTGCACACTTTCTGTTTTTCCTAGATAGATGTTGATCCTTTGCCCGTTGACCTTGAACCTTGTTCCCTCAGTATTTTCAAGATCTACAGCTCTAGTGTGAAACATTTTGTGACTAAGAATGGCCCGGTCAATTTGGACTTCTACTTTCCCAGAAACAAGTGCAACCTAGAGTTGAATAGAAGAAAAAGATCACCAATAACAAATTCACACTTTTCGATCCTTTGATCATGATACTTCTTCATCCTCTTTTTGTACAAAGTTGAACTTTCATAAGATTTCAGGCGAAGACTTATAAAGAACATTCAAGTCATTCATTCTTTGATTCGAAGAGGCGGCCCAATCCAAATTTAGCCTTTTTAGCGCCCTCATAGCCTTATGCTCTATGTCTACCAGAAAAGTCCAATACATCCCATATACAAGTTTGTTAAGGGACATACTTATAGGATTATTGAATGAGGTGTGATAGGCATATAGAGCATTATCAAGCTTCCTCGAAAAATCTGTTATATTAGCATTCACAATCTTTGCCAAAATATGCTTGATCTCTCTTTTTTGGACACTTCAACTTGCCCACTAGACTGCAGATGGTAAGGAGTGGCTACACTATCGAAACACCATATATGTCAAGTATTACCTTGGAAAACTTATCGTAGAAGTTGGAACCTCCATCGCTGATGATAGCCCTAGGTGTACCAAATTTGGAGAAGATACTCTTTTTCAAAAATGTGGTGACACTTTTACCTTCATTATTAGGAAGCGCAATTGCCTCCACCCACTTTGACACATAATCAACCGCAACAAGAATATACTTCATCCTATGTGAACTCACAAAAGGACTCATAAAGTAAATGCCCCAAACATAAAACAAGTGAATCACCAATATTGGATTCATAGGGACCTCTTGCCTCATTCAAATTCCTCTTACTTTTTGGAAACAAACACATGACTTGGTGAAATCATTACCATCTTATTTGATGGTAAGCCAGTAATACCCACACAACAAGATTTTATGCATAGGTGATGAATGAAAAGCCTCTAGTATACTGAACATCTCAACCTCGGGCACACATCGACGAATAATCCCATCAGAACAACTATGATACAAGTAAGGCTCATACCAAAATAATTTCTTCACATTATGCATAAAATTCTTTCTTTGGTGAAAAAACAAATAAACCGGTATTAGATCACTTGCGAAGTAGTTAGCGAAGTATGTGAACCATGAAATAAGATCATGAGAAGTAGCCAATATCTATTCATCCGGTAAAGCATCATTGATTTCAACTGTATCTCCCAGCTTGAGCGTATTTTCTTCCTCCAATCTGAAAAAGTGAGTCGTCAACCTGATTTTTTCCCCTTTCTATCTTTCACCATAAGGTCGAACTCTTGCAACAACAATACCCATCTAATAAACCCGATTTTTCATCCTTTTTAGACATCAAGTAACTCAATGCAGAATTGCCTATATTCTTTATGAACTTAGTACCAAAGTATGCAGGATTGAAATCTCTAGAATGTGAAAACTATTGTAAGATGCTCTAGTTTAGTAATTCTTTTGCTTTTTTAAGACACATTGAGAGCTTTGGCGGTATAGTAAATAGGATGAAGAATCTTCTGTCGCATCTGTCCCAATACCCTACTAAGCGTCACTCTACTTGCATCAATGGTTATCCCCAATCTGGTGAAATA
Organism: Solanum chilense; assembly: GCA_032847665.1. Taxonomy (NCBI): domain Eukaryota; kingdom Viridiplantae; phylum Streptophyta; class Magnoliopsida; order Solanales; family Solanaceae; genus Solanum; species Solanum chilense. Next base: position 11,431,729 of record CM064971.1, on the reverse strand, counting down.
ATTTTCACACGCCAATCCCAAGTGAGGAGAAAAGTACGATATAAATACATGCTTTACGAGTCACCTATGATGAGAAGGTAAACTACAACTATACAGATTTATATACTAATAAGAAACTTCATATTAAACACATGCAAACTAGCTGAACTGATACACTTCACAAGTGAAACAACGAATATAGATTATAGCTTCACAATGTCCGCAAAGCCTTTACTAGGATCAATGACTGTACCACTATGAATACGCATAATAAAGACTCGGCAAAGCCCCAAATAATCCTGGTGCTCACCAACAACCACTCAGTATCATGTGCTTCTATTGGGGATATCTACTAGTTGAGAACATGTACCTGCAACATGAAATGCAGTGTCCCCAATAGGGGACGTCAGTACAAACAATGTACTGAATATGTAAGGCATAACACAACCATATGTAAAATGAGAGCTTATTTGAAACCGAATACCAATATATAAGAATTAGAGATCACCTTTTCTTATACTTGTGGAACCAAGTAGTCACATTCTTTCTCTTTACATTGCTGTGCATTATAATTTTTATAAGACATATGATACAAATGACAAGCTGATGAGCGGTAAAAGAGGATGACCCATGCTAGGAATTTTAACCCTTGGGATATTGTCCTCATAATTCCACAAATTGATATCGGCCCATGCTAGCTTTCGCCCTTAAGCTGCCAACCTTCCATACCAATAGGGTTCCGCCCATGATAGGCTTTTGCCCTAGAGCTGCCACGCCTCTATACAAATTAGGATCGACCTATGATAGGCATTTTTCCCTGGGCTGCCACCCATAATTATACAAATATCTTCACTTAGATTCTTTAATTTTTGAAATTGTTGTTTGATGTTCATGACTATTTTGAGATTGTTCTTTGGATAATCAGAACTCTTTTGAGATTGTTGATTTGGTGGTCATAATTATATTGAGATTTGGAACTATGGACTAGTAGTTGAAGACATAAGAATATGGACTTACGATAATGACCATGACGTGGAAAGAAAATGTGACACCAATGTAATAGTTAGGAGCTTCTATGACTCAGTAAGCATTTTGACATCTCAAATTGAAGCACATATCAAGTGAAGACATTTAACATTCAGCCAAAACATTTGAACTCTATATGATAGAGAAACACTCACTAACTAATATTAACGACAAGGTATACATAAATGTGGAACCAAGGAAGAATGTGGAGAGATTCAACTTAAGGACAAATACATATTCCAAGTAAGTAAATATAACATGTAAAAATAAAGAAAGTAGGGATCTTGTGAAGTAACTTATATTCTAAAACAATGGGGAGTAATAATAAATAAAGAGAACACATGAACATGTGAAAAGATGACATATACGATTGAACAGAAAATTGAAGCAAGTTTGCAAGATATGTGCAGATCGTATATCCTACCTATAAACATATATACCATGTGTAATCTACGATTACTTTGATATATATATATGGGAAATACGTGTCAGGGATACTTTAACGATGAATAAATGTTTAAAGCTTGCATGCTAACACTTGGTAGAGTAAACACACACATTTAGTAACAAACTCATATAAGAGGGCTCACTTTTATTCTCTAGGGAGTAGAAACTGTAACAACAAAACTGTCACTACCAAGGGAACTTAGAAATCTTACTTTTTGTAATTTAAGTTTTTTATTCATGCCACAAAAATATGAAATCAAATAGTCTTGCATACCTCAATTCCCAATTTGTATGGCTTATAAGGTTGCTATATGAAGTGTCAACCTCTCCTTTAACTTCTTTGTATTCATCTAATACAAGCAATCATTAAGGCTATAATATTAGCAGCTTACAAACCAAGTCGGGATATTTCAACTTATCAAAACAGTAGCCATCCCATAATCTTTTGAATTGATATTTTTGTTTCACAAATTGTGTCATTTATAGGTATTTACACAAAACAACATTCCCACGTAACAGGCAGTGATTTAACCAAAACTTTAATGTAATGGTGAATCACCGTAGCATGTAAATATGCCCCTACAACTTTCCGCAATCATTCCCTAAGTACATCCATGACCTCCCATAAACAAATAGATACAATACCAGTCCTCAAAACTCAACACTAAAAAATAATCAAAAGGCTTCAATTTATCGTTTTAAATCATAATCCCATGATTTGCAATAAATAAGTATGTAAGAAATTCTCAAATAAACTAATAATTAAGGGTTGCGGCAGCACCCTTACCTTGGCTATTTAAATTCGTTATTCTCCTTTAATAACTATTTTTTTAGACTTCTCTTAATCATTGGAAGAGACTCACCAAACTATGGCTTCCAACACATATAGCTATCGCTAGTTCACCCCCTTTAAAGAACTGTCCAATATACTTGAAACAATAGAGGAGAGAATGTGAACTTGTGGCTGCTTTGGAAGAAATCAGGTGAAAATAGTTAGATCCCTTAGTGGGAAAATTGGGTGGCTTGTTTATTGTGAGGAAAACAAAGATATGAACTTGAGAGCTTAGAATTTGTATAAAAGGAAAATGAGATATTTGTATTAGATTTTTAACCTTAATAGGTTCTCTTTTTCCACCTTTCTGATATTTAAATTGCAGACAACATGTGTCTTTAGTTTAGGCCACACATTATTTAAGTAGGCGGTGCACCTACTTCCCATTCAAATTATTTCTTGTGGGCTTGAAAAGATTTGGCCTTGGCTGTCCATTTCTCCCTTATTTTTCTATTTAACTTGGGCCAGATATAAGTGGTGTACTTAGACATATAACATGGTCAAATGAGTCTTAATAGGTTATGCATCTACTTGGTCCTTTGGTTGGTCAATAAGTCAAAGTGGGTGATGCACCTACTAGCTTAGTGATGTCAAGCAAGCACCCCAATATTTTATAGAATTTCTAGCCCATAATACCTATAACTAAACTTAAAACTTATATACAATATGTCAATTTCAAATGTAGACTCAAATACCACCTTATGATTTCAAGTGTAAATATTTCCATCAACGCCAACTTAATCGTGTCACATCGAAATCTATTGGAAGTTTACTTTAAAACTATTCTATTTTCACTAGTCACATAGATAACCGAGTTCATAACTATACCATAAGGAAATTTATAAGTATCGTATAATTAGAAAAAGTAACGTTAGAATGTAGGGTGTTACATCCTCCCCCTTATAATTATTTAGCCTCGAATGATGGGTGAATCTGATAGTTTTGTTAACCTTGAAATTTCATTTGGAGATTTGCGAGATTTCTCATTATTAATAGGACTATCCAAATCCATAGATTAACCTAAAAGATGTTTGACGAGTCTAGCATGATGTCTCAATAGATATAGTTCATAAAGTAATAATATGACAAATTAAACTCCTTTCCTGACCATGTAATTCACTAAATCTACACCATTAGAACTCATACAAACAAGGACTTTAATATACCTAAACACAAGACATGAAATTGACATATCAAATGAACAAATGCTAATAGGATTTATGATAATATAAGGGGATCACATGATCTTAGATCCTTATATTGATGTTTAGGATCAGGAGGGGTATTTAGGATCTCTACCATCTTCTATTCCAAGTATCTTATGTTATATTATATTCCTTCCACAATACTTCAATAGAGGTTACACATTTTGAGCTTAGATTCCGGGCCTTAACAATCAAGAATAACTATAGTATCTCCACAATCTTTGTATATGGAATGGACAGATAATATAATATGCCTAACCGATCGAGGCAATACTTTCCCTTTTTTTTAATCTCTCGACGCTTTTCAGAGGCTAGTCTTATAAGAACGCATAGTTATTAATATAACCTCTAAGGTCTTATGTTGCACCTTTGAATAAGGCATTATGCTAAGTTATTTATCTATGATTGTGATAAAATTTACCTATATGTCATACCTTTCATGGGCAAAGTCATCACTACATCATGATACAAGGAAACATTTTTCCAAAATATTGAAAACTCAAGTCAATAAGCACAAAGGGACATAGAATATGGATAAATAAGTCATATTGAGTATGACACATAGGAAGACTAGTACAATAAGGAACCACATACTATATATGGGCATTAAGTTGTAGAAATATATGGTGTACGCGCGCATATAAACTAGGGTAACGTGTGAGTGAATACGCTATAAGGCGTGTAGGAAATGGACTAGATGAGCACATGATGTATATGTACTAAATCTATGAAATATAATATGTAAGCAAGTATACTATAAGACATGTAGACATAAAAGAAAATGAACTAGAGGATACAAATCACATTGAGCAGGTGTGTTATATCACATGGATAGGTGGACTAACATATCAATGAGTACACATATTAAATATGAGCATGTGAGCACATGACACATGTGAACAAAAGCTATAATACCTATAATGCTTAATAAAGTAGGCTACGAGGCATGTCAAATATACAAAGTAGCCGTATGATCAATTATGTTGCAGTATCTGCACAATATGGACAAATGACATGAGGAAGGTAGCTATTGCCATGAAAAACATGTAGGGAAAAGGTCTTACGAAAACGTATAGCAATAAACAAGGGTACTCCAAAGTGGACAACACTTACATGGAAGTATTCTATGACATTAGTTAACCTATGAGAAGGTAATCCATGAAGATAAAATGACATACATATAGATAATTTATTGAACATGCAGCATGCATAATGCTATAAATAATCATCTTTGGAAACTACGAGATATACTATAGACCCACTCTACCATAATAAGGGTAAACACACTATCTTATGAGTTAAGTCACGGGAGGGATACTTCTTCTCATATTCCTTACTCACCTCAAAGCACATATAATCAATTACCCCATCTACTCTCTTCAATATAATATGAATCCTTATAGGTGTTCTGCTATTGAGACTTAGATTCCATCTAGGTCAATATAAATACAATAGTTAAGATAGAAAATAAAATAGTTAATAGGAGGCCGAGGTCAACTTTGCCTTCATTACTAGATTTTGTCACATCACACTCAATGTCTGGTGTATTTTGAAGGTCATAACAGAAAATAGTGAAGCTTGAACGTGCCATAAAACATGAACTCTAATAACATGTATATGTCAGGTACCTATTAAGTTATATCATGATTCATAAAATCTTAGAGTTAGCACCTTTAGGCTTAAGTAGATAGGTCTGACCATACAAATAGATTTTTTTTTTAAAACAAGTAAGGGTGTTCTAACTCTGTTCCCATACAAGATAGCAAATATTAAAAAATAGCATATGATCAATTTGTCCTCTCCCTTAACTGTATAATGACTGACGAATCACTACTGGAAAATATTAAATGAACCTAGTAGGAGATCTATACATGTAAATTATGCTCTACTTTTCTTTTGTACTAATGATACAGATGAACTAGGTCCATGTATTTTCTATCTAGGTAACCTTTCTATTCCTCTTTTTTTCTTATTGTATCAGGACCAAACATCAAGACTTGAATTAATATTAAAATTACTTATCTATCAAACAAAGATTAACAAAGTTGTTTCGAGGTGCGCTATTATAACTCCTTATTATTGAAGAGTTGATATCTTTTTATGGCCTCATACACTTAGCAACCTCTCTTTCATAATCACCTATCCCACTCCTCTAAAGTATCTTCATATCACCCCTACTCCTATGTGTAGGGAATTTGACATATTCCATCTCTTTCTAATAAGAAGTTGTACGTAGATATTCTTCATGTGTAATTCTAGCTTCATTCTCACATGCATCCTTCTAACAAGTAACTTTTAATCAAAACTAGCAGCTTCATGTACTAAATCCCATTATGTACAACCAACTAATCACAACTTAGTTCTAACCAATCAATTTTCCTTTTGTTAACCTTACCTTTTAGACACATACTAGTTCTCTATAGCCAACACATAGATCATAAAAAGAACTACCATACATATATCATTTGCATTAATTGACACAATTATCCGTAATTTTGATAACCATGAAAATAATACATATCTTATTAATGTTTAGTCAGGGTTGTTGTCACATACCATATACATATATATATATATATATATATATATATATATATATATATATATATATATATATATATATATATATATATATATATATATATATATATATATATATATATATATATATATATATATAGTGAGAATTTTGGTATTGTCATCTAATTAAGGGTATCTTTAACACTATTTCACTGATACATACACCTATCAAATTGTGCCACAACCTTCTTTTGACCAAAAAAAACTTGTTCAACAACATCAATTTCGAGAACATGTGTAATTCCATAAATTCTATGTATATCAGAGACTAAGAGCAAGTGTCCTCTATAGGAATAATAGATATGGAGGAAATATAGAACTCAAGAGTTGGATACATCATCCTAAGAATATATGTTTAGAAATGCTACAGCTCATGTATGTAACTAGGTCGCCCATAATTTTTAAGCATATGGATAACCATACTATATCTTTCTCAATTGAACCAACATGATACAAATGCTAAAAAATGCATTTTAAAATTCATATAACATAAAAACCTTTACATACCTTGTAGAATGGGAAGGTCAATAACAAGATCTCAATGTAGTCTAAAATTGATAGCTTCATATCCTTTCTTGTAGGTTGCATGTTGATATTTTAGCTATTGTTAACCTTAACCATCATAAACATAATATTAATAGCATGATCGGTGCAAGTGGAATTTACTTATTAACTTTGTTCTATCGCACAATCTAGATTATGAAGGAAGGTAGTATTTCCTAAATGTCCAAGAAGCCCCCTAATTATAAATGTGGTGCGCAATTCATTCATAAGTAAGGCTCTACTAAACACGGATTTGTAGAATCCCTAGGACGAACTGCTCTGATACCACTTTGGTCAATCCTCAACCCTAAGTTAGGAGGATAAGTATTGTATGAATACATGATTTACGAGTTACCTATGATTAGAAAGTAAACTACTACTTTGCATATATATTTACTAATGAGAAACTTCTTATACAACACATGTTGACTAGATGAATCGATATATGTGACAAGTGAAACTATTAATACATATTATAGCTTTACAATGTCTACAAGCCTCTACTGGGATCCATAAATGTACCGCTATGAAATATGCATAATAAAGACTCGGTAAATACCCGAATAAACTTAGAGCACACCAATTAAAACAAAGTATCATGTGCTTCTATTAGGTAGATCTACTAGATGAGTACATGTAGATGCAACATGAAATGCAGCGTCCCCAATAAGGAACGTCGGTATAAATAACGTACTGAATATGTAAGGCATAACACAACCATATGTAAAATGAGAGCTCAAGTGAAACCAAATACCAATATATAAGGATTAGATGGAATCATGTAGTTTACATTCTTTTATTTAGTTTGTGGTGCGTTATGATTTTTACTAGGCATATGATACAAATAACCAGGAGATTAGCGGTGGAAGAGTATGACCCGTGCTATGTATTTTAACCCCTGTTATGATGTCGTCATAATTCCATGAATTGGGATCGGCCGTGCTAGGCTTTCGCCCCTAAGCTACCAACCTTCCATACCAATAGGGATTGGCCCATGCTAAGCTTTCACCCATTTAGCTGCCACCCTTCTATACCAAGTGGGATCGACCCATGTTAGACATTTTCCCCTGGGCTGCGACCCATAATGATACAAATATTTTCACTTAGATACTTTGATATTTGAGATTATAGTTTGATGTTTATAACTCTTTTGAGATTGTTCTTTGGATAATTATAACTCTTTTGAGATTGTTCTTTGGATAATCATAACTCTTTTGAGATTGCTGATTTGGTGTCATAATCATTGTTAATATTTGGAACTCCAGACCAATTGTATAAGACATAAAAAATTGGACTTACGATAATGACAATGACATGGAAAGCAAATGTGACACCAGCGTAATACCTCGGAGCTTCTATGACTCAGTAAGCATTTTGACGATCTCAATTTGAACAACATATCAAGTGAAGACATTTAACATTCAATCAAGATATTTGAACTCTGTATGATAGGCAAATACTCACTAACTAATATCAAAGACAAGGTATACATGAATGTGGAACCAAGGAAGAATGTGGACAGATTCAACTTAAGGACGAATACATATTCCAAGTAAGTAAATATAAAATGTAAAATAGAGCAAGTAGGGATGTTGTGAAGTAACGTTGTAGTCTAACAAAATAGGAGTAATAACCAATAAAGGGAAATTATGAACATGTGAAAAGATGACATATTCGATTTGGAATAGACAATTGAAGAAGGTTAGCAAGATATGGGCACATCGTATATCCAACATATGTACAATTTGTAATCTAGGATCACTCTGATTTATATATGGGAAATACGACAGGGGTACTTTGACGATGAGACAAGATTAAACATTGCATGCTAATACTTGGTAGAGTAAGCACGTACATATAGTAACAAACTGATATTAGAGCGCTCACTTTAATTCTCTAGGTAGTAGGAATGTAACTACAGATCAGTAACTACCAAAGGAACTTAGAAAGATAACTTTTTGTAATGTAAGTTTTGTATTCATGCCAAAGAAATAAGAAATCACATAGAATTACATACCTAACTTTCAAATTCATATAGATTACGAAGTGTCAACCCGTCCTTTAATGTCATTGTCTTCATCTACAACGAACAATCAATAAGGCTATAATATTACCAGCTTACCAACCAAATCGGGATATTTACACTCATCAAAACAGTATCCATCCCATAGTCTTTCTAATTGACTGTTTTCTTTCACAAATTTAGTATGTTATAGTTATTTACATAAAACAACCTTCCCATGGAATGGGAAATGATTTTACCAAAACTTTTATTCAATGGTGCATCACCATAACAAATAAACCTGCCCCTATAGCTTTCCGCAATCATTCTCTAAATACATCCATGACCTCCCATAAACAAATCAATACAATAGCAGTCCTCAACACTAAAAAATAATCAAAAGACTTGAATTTATGGTTTTAAATCACACCATCCCATAAGTTGAAATAAACAAGTAACTCTGGAATTCTCAAATAAACTAAAAATTAATGGTCGTTGCAGCGCCCTTATCTTGGCTATCTAAGTTCGTTATTATCCTTCAGTTACTTTTTTGTGACCTTCTCTTAATCTTTGGAAGAGAGTGGCATAACCTTGGATTCTAACACATATAACTATCTCTAGTTCACTCCCTTTGAAGAACTGTCCAATATACTTGAAACAATAGAGGATAGAAGGTGATCTTGTAGCTGCTTTGGAAGAAATAACGTGAAAATAGTTAGAACCATTAGTGAGAAAATTGGGTGGCTAGGGAAATAAATATATGAACTTGAGAGCTTAGAATTTGGATAACAGGAAAATATGATACTGTTATCAGATTTTTTACCTTAATAGTTTCTCTTTTGCCACCTTTCTTATATTTGATTTGTAGCCAGCATGTGCCTCTAATTTAGGCCACACATTTAAGTAGAAATGCACCTACTTTTCCATTCAAATTATTTCTTGTGGGGTTGAAAAGATTGGGCCTTTGCTGTCCATTTCTCCCTTATTTTTCTATTTAACTTTGGCCAGATATAGGTGGTGTACTTCGCTGAGTAACATGGCAAATGAGTTTTAATAGGTAATGCACCTACTTGGTCCTTTTGCTAGTCAATAAGTCAAAGTAGGTAATGGCCCTACTTGTCACCTACAAGCTTAGTGAAGTCAAGCAAGCACCTATATATTTTATTGTCTTCATAAACCATAATACCTTTAACTTAACTTAAAACTTATATACAATATATCGATTTCAACTCTAGACTCAAATACCACCTTCTGATTTCAAGTTTATATATTTCCATCGACCTCAATTTAATCATGTTCCATCAAAATCTATAGGCACTTTACTTTAAACCTATTATATTATCACTAGTCGCATAAGAAACCGAGTTCATAACTATACCACAAGGCAATTTATAAGTGTCGTATAAATAGAATAAGTACACGTACTATACGCGGCGTTACAAGAATGTTAGGTGCGGACATTAGATTCTATTTCAACTCTCCAAACGCTATCATACAAGTATCATCAAAATAAAATTTAAACCCAAGCAATTTGCACAATGCGTGTGCAACTTTCGAGAAATCCTTAATGAATGTCGTATAAAACCGTCCAAGCCCAACAAAACTTCTAACGCTTCAACGAGATAGGTGGTGAAATCTTTTCTATTACCTCTAATTTTGCTCTATTAACCTCAATCCTTTTTTCAGAACTCTGGTGACCAAGCATGATCCCTATTTTTACCATAAAGTGGCATTTCTTTGAATCAAGCACAAGATTGGACTCTTCACACTGTTTAAGTACTTGTACAAGGTTGTGTTAGCAGCGATAAAAATACATCTACCATAGATAAATCATCCATAAATACCTCAATAGTGTCCTCTAATATATCAGAAAATATCGATATCATATAATACTGGAAGGTCGCTGGATCATTACACAACCCAAATGACATCCATTTGAAGGTGAAATTCCCATAAGTTCAAGTAAATGTGGTCTTATATTGGTCTTCCAAAGCTAGAGAGATCCGATTGTAGCCCGAATAACCATCAAGAAAACAATACCAACCCATACCTTCAAGTCGGTCCAAATCTGGTTCATGAACGACATCGGGAAATGGTCATTTTTTATCCAAGAATTCAATTTCTGCTAGTCAATGCAGACTATCCATCCATTCACGAGCCTCATCGGAACAAGCTTGTTTCTCTCATTAGGGACCACACTAATTCCACCTTTTTTGGGCATACAAAGAACATACCCAACTAGAATCTGCAATAGGATATATGGCTTTAGCATTCAACCTCTTAATGATCTCCTTTTTAACTACCGCTTGCATAGGAAAATTTAGTCTTCTATGATGCTAAATACTAAGCTTGTGATCCGTCATGAGTTGGATCTTATGAGAAAAAATACCGGGAGGGATCTTAATAATGTTCGTAATAGTCCACCCAATTGCTCTCTTGAGTCTCTTTACCACTGAAACAAATACATCAACTTGTGTCCCATTCAAATCTGCCGCAATGATGATGGGTAAAGTACCATTTCTCTCCAAGAATACATACCTCAAGTGTGATGGCAGAGCCTTAAGATCTTAATGTTTGAGCTTTCTTAGTAGACGGTCTTGCGGGTAGAGAGTCACAATTCTTCATGTCTAGTTCCAATCTTTTAGGCTTTTATCAAAATTCAAACCTATCAAGTGTGGCAACCAATTTATCATAGTATTCAATACCATCACTGTAAAAATTCATCATTATTGTTTCTAATGCATCAACACCCAATCTCTCTTCAATAGTCACCTCAGAACCACTCTCTACAATATGTGTTACCATAGATACCGATTTGAGATCACGACTCTGTTTCATGGATCTAAAGATATTGAATGTTGCTTCTTCATTGTTCAGTAAAAATTTCATCTACCCTTTCTCCATATCTACAAAAGTGCGCTCAGTGGCTAGGAACAGTCTCCCAAGGAGGGAACCTCAAAATCAACTATCACAAAATTTTCCAAAAATAGAAAAGACTGCACTTTCACTACAACATCTTATACTACACCAATAGGCTTCTTCACTATTCTATTGGCCATAAGCAGTCACATCCTTTTTGGTTTTGGATCCCTTAGAACCAACTTCTTGTAAATAGACTATGTCATCAATTGATATTAGATCCCAATTCGCACAACACCTTTGCAAAAAGCAATAGCCTAATAGTACAAGGAATGGTAAAAGCACCTGGATCCTTCTTTTTCTACAAAAGGGACCTTGTAGAAATAGCACTACAATGTTGCAACCTATCATCATATTCAAAACTCACAACCCACTTTTTAGTTACCAAGTCCTTCACAAACTTTGCATACTCGGACATTTTCTCCAAAGCTTCTATCAAAAGCATAATGATGTAAACTACTTCAACATACTAATAAACTTATGGTACTTGACTTCTTAAGTCTTTTACACTAACCTCCGCGGGAAAGGAGGTGGAGGTCTAGGCATGGGAATAACTTTTTGAGTTACTTTTGCTTCCTTCTCTATTGCATTCTTGGGCCCTTTATTTACCTCAATCACATCATCATCTTTAACAACCTCAGCTTCAACTCCCAATGGAATCGTTGGATCAATGGTCTTCTTATCCCCTCGAGTAGTTGCTGCCATAACATGCCCATCCTTCTTTGGATTTTGGATGGTGTTGCGAGGAAGTGTGCTAGGTTGACGAGGGTTCACTGTGGTAGATAATAGAGTCATTTATAGCTCAAGATGCTTGATCGACACTGCATGGTCATAAACTTTTTGACTAATACAAGACAAGTCATTTTACATCTCCTCCACGTTCTCATCACTCGCATCAAACCTCATCATCATCTTCTGCATCATATCCTCAATGCATGACATACTTTCTCCAACTTCCCTATTACTAGATTCAAGATTTTGAGAAAGGACATAAGGCCCAACCAGATCGTTTTTGTTGCCATAGTTCTTCCATTGTAAATGTTGTCGCGATTGTAGTTCACATCCCGAACATATTGACCCCTTCAGTTGTAGTTGTTATAGTTCCAACCTTGGCGCTAATGATCCATATTGGAACCTTGGTAATTTGATTGAAAATAACCCATATTATCATTTACATCATATGTATCCTCCTCATAGTAACATTCCTCACCCGGTGGTAGAGTTCTATTCAAATAATTGACAGGATTTACCTCTTCAGTACCATTGCTTATAAGCTTCAACACCAACTCCAATTTGGTCCTCGTTTATGCCCCCTCTTCACGAATATCATCGGTAGATTGGTTAGTTGTAGCTTGGACTTAAAATGTGTTTCATCATGTATCCAACTTTCTAGTGCTCCAAGCTTTATTGTTTTGAGAGATCTTCTTCAATTTCTCCGCAATCTACTGAAAAGTGCACTCACCATATAAACCTCTAACGATAGTATCAAGCATTTCCTTATTATTATTTTTATCTTGACCTCAGTATAAATACTCTTTTAATTATTTATCATATATTCGGTGATTCATAACACTTCGTATGAAAGTAGTGAACCTATCCCAAGAACTAATCACAGACTCTCCCGTTAATTTTATGAAATTGTAGAGTTTATCTTTTGGTTCAGCTTCTGTTGCACTAGAAATAATCTTTCTAAAAAAACATTAAGCAATTGGTCCCAAGTGTAGATTGATTATAATAAAACTTAGTAAACCATTGAGCAGCATCACCGTTAATGATAAAGGGAATACTCACAATCTAATGAAATCCATGGTCATGTGTGGTCAACCGAAACAACTTTTTCAAACGCTCATAAGGTTTGCTACGTGAGCATATCAATCCTATGATGCAAAACTAGAAAAAAAGACCCTCGTTGTAAGCTTGTGTATCAAAACCTGTGTTCGGCATAGGTCGAGACGGTAGAACAAGAGGTTCGTTAGATTTAGCAGCATTAAAGTTTACCCTATATTTATCACGTAGGCTTGGTCCTGGTGGATCATGTACCCTCAATGCATCTCCCAGTAGGTTCTAAAACTGAACCTGATTATTCGCATCACCAACCATCTGTTGCTGCAACCTAACTCCATAACCTACTTTTCCACTGATAGAATTTAATGGGACAGACTCCTTTGATTTTTTATTCTTTGCAAATTTCTTCTAAACTCTGGATTGTAAGGAATAAGTTGTTCGCCTTGGCTCTATGTACTGTCCATACAATAGAGTAGGAACCTAAGAGAAACATTAACAAAACAAAAATTAAAATTAGGAAATAATTGACTAAAGTTTAGTAACGTAGTTAAACTTAATCTAAAAGCCTTATTCCTTGGCAACAACACCAAAATTTGATACGCTTAAATTACACCTCCCAAAAGAAGTATAAGTGATCATTATCAAGTAAAGAACAAAACTTCGAGGTTGGAGTCGATCCCATGAGGAATATGATTTAGACTTAAACTTAACTTACAATTATATTCTTTTAGTCAATGTATTTGAGGAAACAAATAACTAAGGGGGGATTTCTGAAATAATTTCTAAAAGTTATGTGAGTAATCAATGAACAAGATTCAAACATTAATTGCTATAAAGAATAGAGAGAAACTAGGGTGTACATGTTCCCCATAAGCTCATAATGCGCTAAATCTAGTAATATTAATTATGTCCACGTGTAATACATGAAAAGTGATAAGTTAGATAGTTGTAACTCCTAGGTCCGATAACTAGAGAATTTCACCCCACACTTTTGTCCGACTTCGTGTTTTTAATTTACTAACATGAACTTTACATCATATTACATATCACATCAATGTATGTCTTAGTTTTCACCCTCGCACCAATTGATACTAGACTATTAGATAGTATCACACTAAATCAATGTTGATAATTATTTTCTTTTTAACAATCTCCTTGGTCCAACAATTACAAACAAGGCAAGTTTTAACCGTTACAACAACTAAAATACTTCTAAATTAAAAAATTATGAATGCATGCAATAACACTATTAAAGATTTACATAGTTACTATTCATATGTTGTATCACTCATGGTTCCAGCAACACTAGTTGTGGATTTAGTTACCCATAATTGGAAGAACGAAAAATCATATTTTTAGATGAAAGAATCATGAACTTACGTAATCAGAATGATAAACCCAGAATCTCAACTTTAATTGCAAAACCAAAATCTTTAAAACGAATCGAGGAAATTAAGAATTGCTAAAGTTGCAAGTTAATCTCCAAACCACAAATTAGAACAAAAGTAATAAAGTCTAAACCCTCAAAAATGAGGTTTACATGCCCTATAATATAAAAACAATTCCTAAATATAAAGGAAACAAAATAAGAAAATAATGTTTTCCGACGCAGTTTTGATCTACAACACTAACCTACGGACCGTGGATTGACCTACGATCCATAGGTACCTTCCATGACTCATGACATAGAATTTTCTTCAACTTCAAAATCTCCAACTCTCATCTATATCAAAAAATCAATAGTATCGGTCATGGTTTGATCCACGATCCGTGGATCCTCCTCTATAGCTCCATACTTAGAATCTTTAAAAATAGGTAAAAGAATCCCCTCTCTAAATGATTTGATGAAACTGCAGTACGGCACGTAGGTCAATCTTGTTCTATCATTTGCAACCGTGATTCCACACTTAGTCAATACTTCTTCATGCCTTGCTCGTCCATCTAAGATCACCATCCACAGAACGTAATTAGACCTACATTCCGTCAATCACATTCGTAGATGCCCTTGTCTTCACATTCTTCAGTTGTGTTTCTCAACTTCTGCTTCTAAACTAATTCCCTACAAACATAATAAAAATGCATTAAAACCAATACAAAATGGCCATATACAAACACAACTCTTAAGTTAAATGTATTAAAAGTAAGGTAAACTCATGGTACATTAGTAGTTGGGGGTCATGTCCTGATAGACTTATATTTTCATTCTAAAGTAGTAGATGTTTTATCCGGACATAACTTATGTAGTTTCATGGAGTTCATTGAATACTTAATTAAGCATATGTTATATTTTCCGCAACAGTGCATATGATATGCCTCAATGTTAAGGGATAGCACGCGATCATTCATGGTGTGACGTATTATGTCTTAAATAAGGTATATAAAAGGGTCGTAATAAACTTGGTATTATAGCCACTCTAATGTTACCCTAATTTAATGTGGGGCAAAAGTTCAACTCTGTTTAGGAAAATCCAGTAAGATGGGGCAAACCTCAGTGTAGAGTCTAAGTAAATTACATACGATATGGGCAAACCTCAACGAGGCTGCCAATTCCATAGAGGGATGTATGTGACATCCAAACTTAATATTATAATCCCCACATCGAAAAAACAAATGAGATATATTGGCTACAGAAGTAAGTGATACTTACCAATTAGTGACACATATTAAATCACTGTTGGCCTGAGCTCAAAGCAGACAATATCACTAGCGGGCTGGACCATTACAATCCCTCCAGAAAAAATCCCATCCGCCAGATTTTGTGCATCCTTTCCTAGCTAGTTATGTGGATAAATATGTCATATGGGCATTCTAGTCCCTCAATTATTTCCATTAGATAACCTGCAACAAGAGAAGTATGAATAAGAAGTCTCAACACATATCGAAAATTATGTGTAATAGAGAAATATAATATTTAGATAACATTGGAGGTTGTTGAATTCTACCCCCTCCCCTCCCACTATAGCGCACTTGTAGGTGCTGTTATAATGTGGGTGCGCCATAGTTGTTCTGCATGAGCTATAGTGGTTTTATGGGGGGCATATCAACAACCTATTAGCTATATCACCCTACCATCATAGCGTGATACAAGGGCGCCATAACTACCTTAATCGTTCCAGAATGTGAAGTGGTACATCAATGACACCCTAGCCCAAAATCCTATTTTTCATTAAAAACTATGCATATGAGTGTTACTAAAGTACCCCACTATCTATTTATGAAACAATAAAGAAATTTCAACACCTAAATTACGAGCGAATCTTAGTTTGTACCAATAAAAGCCCTCTTACTTTCCCCCATCATATTGGAACTAGTCTCGCCCCAATTTCTTATGATCCTTACACCCAGAAAGCTCTAGTGGGACTGGAAATATAAATGTTAAACCCCATATTTCAACAATTTCAATTAATAAATACAATTTTTTTTAATTTTTTAATACCAACAAAAACTCTATTCCAGTGTATTTCCTTTCATGCAATCACTTGTATGCATAAAACAAAGAAAAAAGAGTAGAGTGCATGAGAATTACCTTAGTGCTCCTAAGGCTAACTATGCGAGAGGTGGTCGTTCTCAAATCGATAAACTTACTTTCTAAAATTGTTGGAAGAAACAATTCGGGAAGTGTTTAGCAGGTAGTAGTGGGTTTTTTGGTTGTGGAAAGAATGATCACAAGGTTAGAGATTGTCCTACCATTGCTTCTAGGGTAAGAGAGGCAAATAAATATCCTTCTAATTGGCTGGATGTTGGTGAACCAAAGAAGAATCGCTTCTATTGCGTCCAAGCTAAAGCAAATTCGGATGTAGGTAATATATAGTTTTCCCTTTGTGTTATTCTTGATATAGTTGATGGTTTCCTTCAAAGCGTTGGAGTATAGTGAATAGTAAGGTTGATGAATCTTGTCTCTTCTCTTCTCTTCTATTCAAGCTTGAAAATTACAACTTTTAGTTGCATGTTGCATGTGTAGGAGTCTAAGTGAAAATTAATTTCATCGATCTCCTTGCATTGTATATATTTTCATGAGGTTATGTTTAGATGGTAAAATGAGCTTAATTGATCTTATCTCTCATATCATTGTATCTCTATAGTGAATTTCTTAAATGTTGCATGAGTGAACTTCTAAGCATGCTGAAAAATAAACTCTTTGAAAATATTGCATAATTGTGTTTCATGATAAATGGTCATAATGTGCTTAGAAATAATTTTATGAGCATGATAATATGTGGAGAAGGGAGTTCCTCCTATATGAAATTATAAGGAGAGGCTTATTGCATGATAAGTTGTAGATGTTGTTGCTACTTTCTTCTTATATTTTTGAGTCTTTTGATTATGTTGAGTTTACTTTCCTCCTACCTATGTGTATTATGTATGATGTGGTATGTTTATGACCTGTTATTCTTTAGTCTTCACTCTTTAATGTGTTACAAGTGTTTTTGTGTCATCGAAAGACGAATGTTTGTCTAAGTGGGGGAGAATGTCACAACCCTCAAAATGAACTAGGTTAAAATAGATCCTATAATTTTTTATGTGAATTATTGAGTTGTTAAAATGATGAATAATAGCTTTAGAACTCAGTATGTAGAGTTTTTAAGTCAAACGTCAAAGAACGACCAAGACGTTTGAAAACTAATCCTTTTGGTGTGCTATGTGTCCTTGTTTGTTATGCCTTTTTAGGGTGTTTTTTAGAGTCTAAAATCATTGGGGATGACCCTAACACATATAGGGACATATGTAGGGTCAAAACTCCCAAGCATAACAGCCCAAAGACCAACCAAAGGGTCCTTCTGGAGGACCCAGTGTGTGGCAAGAAGGATGACAACGAAGCGACTAGGCAACCTATTTTTGAAGCTGCCAGCGTGTTGCACATCCTACACTTGAGGGGAAAAATTGATTCTCTGCGATGCAGGGTCAATACAAACCGTTCTGTCTCAAATTTTCCAAAACCAATAATTGGAAGTCTCCCCCAATGCATAACCATGTCCTAGATTGATCGCGTCGTTTTCAAGTCAAATTAGACTTGATTAAAAGGTCCAATAAGTGTACGGGTCTTTTGGGTACTTTGGATAATATTTAAAATTGTTATAGAGTCATTATAACCCCAAATTAACCAATCAAAAGAAATCTCTCAACCCAAAATAAAAGCTCTTCATTCCTTCTCTCCAAAACCTCAATTGTTGAAGCTTAGAATCTCCAAGGAAGATGGCCAAATTCTCCATGTTTTTCAACCCAATTTAGTGGTCTTTATACTAATAAGGTATGGTAATTTCATCCTTCCTTCTTATATCAATCAAGGAGCCAATTATAAATGCTTTTCGAAGATTGTTCAAAACCTTGAAATCCTATTTTGATTTCTAAGCATGTATATATATATATATATATATATATATATATATATATATATATATATATATATATATATATATCTAGCATGAAAAGGTTTAAATCAATGTTTTATGAAGTAACGGATATTACTTGGTTGTTTAAAGATCAAAACTTCCTTGAACTCATTTGTATCTTCAATTCCTAATTTTGTCTCTAAAGTGGGTGAATTGCTCATGGCTTAATCTTACTTAATTGATGTGTATAATTTATTGGTCTATTGAATTATGTGTTGGTTATGGTAGAATTGTTCATAGATCGTCTTGTATTATTGATGTACATATTGAGTGTTGATGGATCATTGATACGGATAGATTCTTGGCTAAGTCTTGTGTAAATTATCATTGGTAAGACCTCTTGTTATGTGAAATGGTTGGAAAGGCTAACGGATGGTGATTGTGTCTATTGGAAGGTAGTGAGTTGACCTAATTCCCTAAATTTCTATAGAATTGATCTTGAACTGTTATTGATTGGTATGGTCCACTTATGGTGGCAGTGTTTAATTGGTATAGATACTACGAACATGGCCTTGTCGGCATTATTATGTGAATTGTAATATCATCATGTTATAACTTGCATATATGTACTATGTGAAGGATGATATTGTGTATGTGAATGTGTGAGTTGAGAGTATGATTCCTCTAAATGATTGTATGTAAATATGATAGACTATAAAGACTCTCTATGTGTGATAGGGTATCTTGTTTTGGTAGACTTAGTTTTCCCTACTTAGTACTTGAATGGTATTGAATGAAGTCATTAATGAAAGACTTATATGGGACCTTGAATACAAAAATAAGTTCAATGTGGAAGCTTTGGATCGGTAGACCGAAATGGTTCCATTTTTGAGTGGAATGTTAGACTTAGATATAGGTTGGTTGGAATGGCATGAGACCGTCTTTAAGAAAGTCAATAGAGATATCATAATAAACTTTGAGTGGCAACCCTTGTGTACCCATTCTTGGTAGGGTTATTATGGGTTGGTAGGACTAAGAAATGGTACCTTCTCATATACCTTTATATGAATTAAATTAGTCTATTTTGAGAACCAAGTCAAATCAGCGAGTGAATATTCTTGTGGTAGTACCTCTACTTGAGTATGATACTAGAGTACAAAGATGCCTTTAATATCCCTTAACCATATGCACAATATGGGATGTGTCCTAGGTTTACCTTTGGTAAGTAGAACACCTTCCACGGTGTGGGGTCCTTATGACACTAGATTCCATACCTAGCAAGTATGGTCTATGTCGGTTAATGCATATTCTCGTCATCTGGGATGTGCACTCTAGTTATTGTATAGCTTCTACAACATGTAGGTTGTTGAATGGGACGCTATCTACACATGGCACGAGTAGGCCTTTAAGATGCTAGGATGAGTTCTTTAGGTCTTCTAAGACCATTATGTGAAGTCCTATAATAGGTTACTTCTCTTGTAAATGGATTAACGAATAATGTTAAGTTAGTCAAAGCATGTTGAATAGAGATATTCTCACCTAGGGTAGCTTTGACAATTGCTTAGGTGGTCTTGAAGAGGGTGTATGGGCAATCTCCTCATGTCTTACTTAGGCAAGTCTTAGAGTAACCTTAGGTGGAGAGTCTAAGTGATGAAAAGGTTCTTTGATGAATATGAAATTAAGTGTCATATAATGAAAAGGAATATTCTTGCTTTGGGTAGCCTTGAGGGTCACCTAGGTGTATGTGAAATGGTTGTATGGACCGTCGCTTCATATCTTACTTAGATGGTTCTTAGGAAAACCTTTAGTTGGGGGTCTAAACACTTATAAGGATTCTAAGTAATTGTTTGAATATGTATTATATGTGAATATTGACTTGAAGATGTTTCTTATACTTGTGTAATGAGGTTTCTATCAAAAGAGCATGAAAAGTATGTTTTAAAGTAAATGTGTGTTTTGGCATGGTTTTCTTGCATGTTCACTATACTTAGTGCATTCAATGTGCTAATTTCATATGTTTCTCTATTTCTTCAAGTGTAGGTTGTAAGGGAGGATTCCTTTAGATATTTAAGCTTGGGTTATAACATTCTCTATAGATTGGTATGTCATCATATGTTCGAGGACATAGCTTATGTTTTAGTTTCCTTTTCTAAAAGACTTTCTAATAGACTATAATTTCTTTTCATATTGATCTAAGGGATGTAAACTTATGATACTATATGTGTCTAAGATGGCGTATGATGAGACTTAGTTCGTTCTTTTATTCTATAACGAGTTGGACTATTATATTGAAAAGTTTTAATTCCACACTACTTTTCATATATATGTGATGAAAGATGTCTAAGGGCTTGTATAAGACCTCCGAGAGGTCGAATACGTTGTGTAACTTCTAGGGTATACCCTTGGGTTGTTATACCAGTATCCACAGGGGTCCATTAATTACATAGCTTGTAATTTGACTTCAATTAGAACTTGAATGCTTTGTATAATTTTTTTTGAAATCAAATCAATCTCACCGACCTTATTATCTATAAATACCCCATGTTCTTACCATGGCAAAGTAACAATTTGTAAGATCCTTCGGTAGACTCCTCTTGATTTCATCTTGTGAGTATGAAGTACAAGGTAATTTTTTCTATAATTTCAGTCACTTTTTTGGTATTTGCTTTTATTATTCATTTCTTTTATAGATCAATGAAAGCCCTATTTGTGTTTTTGGGGAAGCTATATGATGGAGACTTTTTAATCACAACGCAAAAAATTGGTTTTGAAGTGTGAAGGGATGGATACAAGTCCCCACTTTAGAGGTAATCTTATGGTGAAAAGAGGAGGATACACATCTCTGCCTAAAGAAAGGTAATTTTATAGTATGCTTAAGGTGAAAATGAGGATGTATATGCAACCCCACCCTAAGAAAGGTAATTTATCATATCCTTAAGGTTAAAATAGGATGGATAGTCATCCCATCATAAAGAAAGGTATATTTATGGTATCCTTAAGGTGAAAATGGGATGGATACGCATCCCCACCTTAACAAAAGGTAACGTTATAGTACTCTTAATGTGAAAAAAATGAATACGTATCCCCCGCCCCCCAAGAAAGATAACTTCATGGTATTCTTAAGGCAAAAAAAAGGATGGATACGCATCCCCCCCCCAAGAAAAGTAAGTTTATCGTATTGGTAAGGCGAAAAGAGCATGGATATGCATGCCCTCCCTATGAAAGGTAATTTTATGGTATTCTTTAGGTGTATAGAGGTTGGATATACACAATTATGGTTATTTAGATGTATTCTTAAGGTGAAAATTTGATGGATTTTAAAGGTAATCTAGAGGTCCAAACTCGAAAACTTCAACTTATAGACTTAATAATATAAAGGCTTCAACTTATTATATTGATTCAGTTGAAGAATTCGAGTTTCAAACTCGGTTGACTTGAGACTTCATCTTGGCGTTGAAGAATTTGAAGACTTCAACTTGAAAACTTGATTGATTTGAAGACCTCAACTGCTAGACTTATAGAGTTTATTTTAATTTTGAAGACTTCAACTTGCATACTTTAAGAATTTGAAGACTTCAACTTACATACTTGAAGAATTTGAAGACTTCAACTTTCAAACTTGATTTATTTGAAAACATGTACTTCTAGACAT
Organism: Solanum chilense; assembly: GCA_032847665.1. NCBI lineage: Eukaryota > Viridiplantae > Streptophyta > Magnoliopsida > Solanales > Solanaceae > Solanum > Solanum chilense. The sequence goes on along the minus strand of CM064971.1, from coordinate 11,409,429 downwards.
GGATATTTTTTTAATTTTGAAGACTTCAACTTGAAGACTTGGAGAATTTTGAAGAATTCAAGTTTCAAAAAAACCTATATTCATAAGGGTTTTCCCAATAAGGTCACTACCATTTGGTGCAAGTCCAAAGTTTGATGAAAGATTATTCATAGCTTTAACATTTATGTGACAAATCAAGTGGGAAGATATGGTTTTTTGACACTCGTGCAAGTGAACTTAGGATATATTTAAGCGCCTATGTAGCTCAGTGAAGAGAATCAAGTCATAATGTAGTTATGGGGAGTGAGTGATTTTTTTTATTGTGTCTTACACAGTTTATACTATTTTGGTCCAAGAGTGACATGCAATTTAGTTTAGTACCTTAGCGGAATTATCTTTCTTCAAGGGTAGTACCTCTTCAGGAATTTGTCATAATTAGCATAGATCCTTACAACATCCGCATCAACAAGCTTGTAAGCACCGTTTGAACATGCTTCTTGTATGACATATGATCCATTCCACTTTGAGGTAAATTTTCCCCCACAATTATACAAAGTAATGATGGATCTTTTTATGGCGGTGACTTGGTCTTCATATTGAAATCATCTCAAGCAAACCCTCTTGTCAAAAGCACGTGATAGACGAACTTGATAACATTCAAATTTTGTTGGCATTGAGTCTCTTTTCATCAAGTGTTTTCTAACTCTACAAGACGTAGTCAAAAATTTTCTTCTTCAGTGAGACCTTCTTGAATAGCAAGTCTCAAGTAAAGTATTTGATGCTCAAGTGGTAGGACTTCTTCATCTCCAAAAGCAAGTAATTATGGTGTTTCTTGAGTTGGTTTGCGGTATGTTGTCCTATATGCCCATAAAGCTTCTTCCTTTTTTTCATGACAAGAACATTAGTCTTGAAGACAAATTTCTTATGGAGGTTACATAGAGTCCTATTGAATCCCTCAGCGGCAAGCAACATGATACATAGAAGATTTACGCTTATTAAAGCCAAAGAGATAACATTTTTTGTTCATTAACTTGTTATCAAATAGCTTGTCATTCTCTGGGATGCCAAAGACATAGATGATATTCACTCAGATAAAATTTTCAACATTATCTTTCTTCACTTCCTTAAGAGAGACAACTTCGGCTCATTTTGAGAAGTAATCTGTTACAGCCAAGATGTACAAGGGTCCACAAATAGATTTTTGTAGTTGTCCCACCACAACGTCCAATCCCCAAGTGTCAAATGTTCAAGATCCAATAGTTGGGTGTAATACTTCGAGTTGATGATGTATGAAATTTGCATGAAATTGGCAAGCAGTGCACCTTCAAACACAATCTAAGAAATCCTTGTCCATGGTTGGCCAATAATACCCCATCCTCTATTTGTGAAAGTAGAGCTTCATTCCAGATTGATGTAATCCACATACTCTTGAGTTTGCTTCTTGCAGAGATTAAATTGTCTCTTCCTCTCCCAAACATTGTAATAGTACACCCTAAAATTATATTCTATATAGTTTGTCCTTGTAGTAAACGAAGCTTGGTGCATGACAACAAATCTCAATCCTTCTCCTTAAATTTTCTTGAAGTATCCCATAAAACATGTGGTCAATAATGGGTTATGTCCAATGTTCCTTCATGGCTTTATAAATGATGACGAGATGATCAAGATCATTTTCTATATATTCTTCATCATAAGGCGGTGGTGCTATCCATTCTTAACAAATATTCACTTGTGTTTGATTGGGAAGGGTTAGAGTTGAAGCTAAAATAGTCAATGAATCAATTTTGTTATTCTCTTTTCTGCTTACATGTTGAAGGATTACATTCCCAAGTTATCCTATCAACTTTTGAGCATAATCATGATAAAGGCGCAATTCAGGTTTCTTTAATTCATAACTTCCCAAGAATAGATTGGTCACGAACTTAGAGTCACCAAAGACTTGTAAATGTAACTCTTTTATGTCTACGGTCATTTCAAGTCCAAGTATCAACCCTGGTATTCAGCGACATTATTGAATAAACATTGCTTCAAAGTAAAGAAGAATGGTAGAATCTTCTCTTGTGAAGTGATGAACACCAAGCCAGCTCTACCACGATGTGCAGCCCCATCAAAGTACAATTTCAAAGAAGTTTTATTTCAAATTGACATTTACATCTTCATCAAAATCTCATCAGTTAACTCCAAATCATTTGTTATCGAAGGTCTACCAAGAAATCTACTAATGTTTGTCAATTAACGGATTTTTGAGGGATGTACATGATCTCAAACTATTAGAATTAGAGGTACCGTTTTGCTTGTCAGTCAATAAGGACAGTTTCGACATAAAAACTTGATAAGATTTCATGCAGAAATAAGATAAACTGCATTATCTTGAAAAAGTGTTTCATCTTTTGAATTGAGAAGACTAGAGCAAAGCACAATCTTACAATTGGAGAATAGTTTTGCTCATTTGGTGTCATCGTTCTACTCAACTAGTAAAATATTTTTTTTTCCTTCACTATCTCTTAAGCTAATAGGGCTCCTACAAATCTTTGTTGTGCCGCAAAGTGGAGTATCGATAGCTTTCCAGGTATAGGAGTGTTACACCTGGACGTAAAATGATCTAGTATAGAGCCTCACTTGATGAAAAATGCCTTAAATAGTGTTTTTAAGCTTAAAAAGATAATTAACTTAATTAGGAAGTCTTAGAATCAAAATGTCAATAAACGACCATGACGTCCGTAGACTAGTGAAAATGAACTAGTGTGCCTTTAGCAGTTTCAAGGGGTTTTAAAAAGGACCCAAGACCCCCAAGACTTTCTTGAAAAGGTTTATAAGATCTTGTATGCTATGGGGTTGAATTCTAATGATAAAGCCGAGCTATATGCTTATTAACTCAATTATGTGGCTCAAAAATAGTACACTCTATGGAAGGATAATAGGGATTTGAGAGCGGGCCCCGTGAGTTGGGAAATCTTTATGAGGGCCTTTATTGAGAGGTTCTTCCCAAGGGAGAAAAGAGAGGAAAAGATGGCAGAGTTTATCAACCTTCGTCAAGGAGGTATGATTGTTCAAGAGTATTTATTGAAATTCACATATTTCTTAGTATTCCTCTTCCTTGGTGTCCAATTTGAGGCATGAAAACAACCATTTTGTTATAGGCGTGTCTGATGATGTTGTGGAAGAATGTCGCGCAGTGATACTTCATGATGACATGGAAATTTATCGTTTCATGGTGCATGCTTAACAAGTTGAGGATATTAGGATTAAGAGGAAGAATAGGGAGGCCAAGAGTGCAAGGTCCTACGATGGAGGTAATTCTAAGGGTAAGTTTGAAATCCAAGACAAGCCAAGGTTTAAGAAGAGATTCTACAACCAAGTTCCTTCTAATTTCTCCAAGGCTAGTAAAATTAGGGTGCCTAACCCTAAGCCTCAAGGGGGAAAAGGTGGTGGATCACCAACTGAGAAATCTACTAGTGCCAAATGTTGCAAGAAGCATGCGGGTAAATGTCTAATGGATACGGATACTTTTTTGGTTGAGGAAAGAATGGTAATATGGTTACATATTTTCCCATGATTAAGACTCAAGGTAGGGAGAGTAATCAACCACAAGCAAGCGGTCCAAGTTTCGATGCTTGTAAGAGGAACCGCTTCAATGCTCTCAAATATAGTGGCGACCAAGAGGTTTCTCCAAAATTTGTTACTGGTATGTTGCAAGTCTTTTCAATTAATGTATATACGTTGCTTGATCCCGGTGCCACTTTATCTTTTGTAACTCCTTTGGTGGCTAAGAATTTTGATGTGCTTCTCGATGTCTTAATTGAACCTTTTTTGGTTTCTACCTCGGTGGGTGACTCTGTGGTTGCTAAAAGAGTCCATAGGATTATAATTGTCCTATATTATTTTCCAATAGAGTAACCTTGGTGGATTTGGTACAACTTGATATGTTTGACCTTTATGTTATTTTGGGAATGGATTGGTTTACATGTTTGTTTTTCTTCGATAGATTGTAGAACAAGGGTAGTTAAGTTCAAGATTCCTAAAGAACCTATTTGTTAGTGGAAGGGGAGAAACTCAATCCCTGGAGGTCAAATACTTTCGTGTCTAAAAGCTTGTAAAATGATTTCCAAGCGATGTCTCGATCATGTTGTGAGGGTCAAGGACCTTGAATCCGAGACCCCTCTTTTACATTTGGTCCCCGTAGTGAAAGATTTTCCATAAGTCTTTCCGTATGACTTACACAGAATTCCTCCCGAACGAGAAAAATAGATTTCGTTGTAGATTTGTTGCCGCATACTCAACCCATTTCGATTCCTCTTTATCAGATGGCTCCGACCAAGTTGAAATATCTAAAGTCTCAACTCAATTATTTGCTTGACAAGGATTTTATACAACCAAGCATATCTCTATAGGGAGCTGCGATACTATTTATGAAAAAGAAAGATGGGTCTCTTAGAATGTGTGTTGACTACCAGCATTTGAACAAGGTTACTATAAAAAAATTAGTATCCTGTTGCTAGAATTGATTGTTTATTTGACCAACTCCAAATTGCAAGTTGCTTTTCCATAATTGACTTGAGGTCGGATTATCATCAACTTAGAGTGAGTGGCGTTGACATTCATAAAATGGATTTTCAAACAAGGTATGGTCATTATGAGTTCTTAGTCATGTCTTTTGGTCTAACTATTACCCTGGCCGCTATTATGGACCTTATGAATAGGGTATTACGAAATTATCCTGATTATTTTGTAATTGTCTTCATTGATTATATCTTGGTAATTCTAAGAGTGAGGATGAGTATATGGGCCATTTCAGGGTAGTATTGCAAGTCCTCAAGGAACATCAACTCTTTGACAAATTTAGTAAGTGTGAATTTTGTTTGATATTGGTTGCTTTATTAGACATTTTGTCTCAAGTGAAGGTATAAATCTCAATCCGAAGAAAATAAAAGCAGTCAAGAATTGGCCTAGTCCTCTAACTCCCACTGACATAAGAAGTTTCTTGGGTATATGCATGTATTATACAAGGTTTGTTGATGGTTTTGCATTTATTGCTTATATTTTGATAATATAACCCAAAAGAAGGTTAAGGTTGAGTGGTCGTAAGCTTCTGAAAAACGCTTCCAAAATTGAAAGATAACTTACCACCACTCCGTTTTTGACCTTACCAGAGGGTACTGAGGGGTTTGTGGTGTATTATAACGATTCTTGAGTAGGTTTGGATTGTTCCCTCATGAAATATGGTAAAGTGATAGCATATGCCTCTAGACAACTAAAGGTGCATGAGAAGAACTATCCAACTCATGACCTTGAATTAGCGGCCATGGTGTTTGCTTCGGAAATATGGAGACAATATCTTTATGGTGTGCATTTAGACATATTCACCGACCATACGAGTCTCTAATATGTGTTCACTCAAAAGGAGTTGAATCTCCGGCAAAAAAGGTGGTTAGATATTTTGAAGGACTATGACATGAGTGTCCTTTACCACCCCGAAAAAGCAAATATTGTTGTGGATGATTTGAATCGAATGACTATGGGTAGTGTGGCTCATGTTGAAGAGGGTAAGAAAGAGCAAATGAAAGATGTTCATAGATTGTCCCGGTTGGGTGTTCGCTTAGAAGATTCTACAAAAGGGGGTTTCATGGTCCATCATAACTCCGAGTCGTCTTTAGTGGTTGAGGTGAAGTCTAAGCAACGATTCTTTATTGATGGATTTGAAGGAATCGCTTCTTAGTTAGCTCAATGATTCATTCTCCCCAGGGGGATGGTGTATATAGCTACAAAGGTAGGTTATGTGCGCCGAATGTTGATGACTTGAGAAGAGAATTTTTTGAAGAAACTCATGGTTCCTGATATTCTATTCATCCGGGTGCCACCAAAATGTATCATGACCTTCAAGAGGTCTATTGGTGGAACGGTTTGAAGAAGGATATAGTGGAGTTTGTGATGAAATGTCTTGATTGTCAACAAGTCAAGGCCGAACGTCAAAGACCAGGAGGGTTAACTCAAGTGATATATGTCCCTACTTGGAAATGGGAAGATATCAATATGGATTTTTTTGTGGGTTTTCTCCACATCCGAAATGAAAATAATTAAATATGGGTGATTGTTAATAGATTGACGAAATCTTCTCATAATCTTTTGTCAAAACTACTTCTTCAGCGAAGGATTAGGTTGTACCTTAATGAGTTAGTGCGTTTTAATGGAGTTCCCTTGTCAATCATCTCTAATAGGGGTCTGCAGTTCACATCTAGGTTTTGTAAGGCTTTCCAAAGTGGGATAGGTACTTAGGTGAACTTAGTACCGCATTTCATCCACAAATGGATGGTTTGGCGGAAAGAACCATCCAAACCTTGGAGAACATGTTGCGACGACATTCTACCATTAGTCGAATTTGCCTAAAATAATAGATATCATTCAAGTATAGCCATGGCACCCTTTGAGGTACTTTATGGGAGGAGACGTAGATCTCCAATTGGGTGGTTCTAGGTAGGTGAATTTACTTTGATAGGTAACGAAGCAATCTATGAGGCTATGGAGAATGTACGGCTCAAGGGATCGTTTGAAGATGGCCCAAAGTCGGGAAAAATCATATGCCGACAATAGAAATGTGACCTTTAGTTTATGGTAGGAGACATGGTCTACTCGAAGATATCACCCATGAAAGGGGTGATAAGATTTTGTAAGAAGGGGAAACTTAGAACCAGATATGTGGGGCCATATGAGGTTGTGAAACGCATCGGAAAGGTAGCCTATTCTAAAAACCTCTTCATTTGACGCGTACTATTACTTTTGTCCTCACATTGTTGTTAGCCTTACAAATATTCATATACTTAGTTAAATAAACTTAAATACACTCTCGATCTCCACATGGCTGAGAAAGTGATTTTAAACTCTTGTAGAAGCATGAAACTCTTACTAAAAGATAGAGAGAAGTGTTGAAAACACCCCTGAACTTGACAAGAATTATTAGTTTTGTCGTACAAATACTGAAAGTATTAACAACAACACTTTCCTTAACTATCTGAACTTAAATATGCCCCCAATTTGCAGGATGGAAAAAATAAGAACTCCACCCATCAGATATGTTTCCTACAATTATTTAGCCCGAAATAATATGTCTTCACTAATATCAAAAAAAATTTACGAAAATAATCATGTAATCATAATTCTTGTAGTAAATATTAATTATTATTAATTGAAAAGAAAATACATAATTTTCCACATTAAAATAAGACCAGCTTTTTATAAAGACACTTGAACTTTGTGATGGTTCTATTACCCCCGTCTTCTTATGTAAAATGTATTTATTATCCCATTATGTGTCTATCTGGTGTGTAGAGTATTGTTGAGTGAGATCAAAAACACAAATATATATACTTATTAGAGAACTTATTTAATTAGAAATGTTATTATTTCCTTTTATTTTATTTATTTAATTGTATTTTCTCCATACTTAATTTTTTTTGCTAATCTTCTTCCCCAAAACTCAAAAAACCAACTACAGCTTCTCTATCTTCTTCAATTTAGAATTTAAATTTCCTTCACTCACTTTTTTCCTTGTCTTCTATCTTCGTTTTGTTTCATTTTCTTTTTTTTCCCTTATTTTTTCAAAAGTAATAATAATTGTAAAGTAGCTTTCATATTATTGTTTTTTTTAAAAAAAATAACATAAATTATTATGTAGTTTCTTAGCATATAAATAAACAAATTTAATCAATTCGATAGTATTATAGTATTTTATTACCTCCATCTTAATGGAGTTTCTGATGCATAATTGTTATAATATTGGAAAGAAGATGGTAGAGTGAAGGTGATTATTCATTTTCAATTTATAATTTAATAGTAATTTTCTATTGATTCAATAATGATTTTTTGATATTAATGGTGGAAATGAGATTATTATAATGGCGTGATGAAGGCTACTCCATAGGAGTGGCCGCGATTGTGGAAAATACTAGAACTTGCAGTGATGGCGACTATATAGAGGGCTGCAGCGAAGAAGAGTGACGAAGAAAGAAGAAGAAAGAGAAACACTGAAGCTAATAAAACAACAAAAAACAAAAATGAAAATAAAGATAAAAGATTAAAAATTAAAACTTAACACGTGCCAGATAATAATTGGTGCGTGATTGCAATTCCTTTTTTGCAATTAAAGTTGGCTGAAATGTGGGATATTTATAACACTTTACAGCTACCACACAAAGTTCAAGTGTCTTTTTGAAAAAACATGTGTTGTTTTAATGGGGTAATATGTATTTTATCTTAATAAAAATAGTTGGAGCACGTGGAAGTAAGAATACTATAATAAATTGAAGAATGTAAAACTGATTCTTGGCCCTTAAGATTAAAGACTGTAACATCACTCCTTCAATTACTTTTTACATAATTAAATGGTGAGGTCCATAAGCTATATTATTGAAATCAAAATAAACTACAGGCCTAATCCATTCACGAGTTGGGCTAAAGAAAACAAAGCAAAAGTAGCGAAAAGACAGCAAAACCTAAAAAGGCAATCAAACCAGAAAGGAAGAGATAATTTTCATATTGATTTTGCTGTTGTGACTTTAAAGCCGATCAATCACCCACCATAATTGTGAAATATCAGTTGTCCCTGTCTTATATCGACATAAGCTATCTTTGATGAAACTCAACTTCATATGAACTTCAAAATCAAGTCGGTTGTGACATTATGTCAGCATCTTCTTAAATCAATTTGAAAAGGTATAAGATGCTAGAAAGAAAAGTAATGATGAGGTAGGTTTGTTTTCTTCATCCAAACTTCCATTAACTCCAAGTTATATATTTATAGAAATAAATACATTCTAAGCTCTATTGTCTTGTATAAATTGCACAATTTTCAATGATTTCACATATCCTTGCATCTTACTAGTAGACTAGTAGTCAAAAGAAAACTCAATCTTATCATGTTGTGATGTTATTCTTCTAATCATTATATGTGAAGTATTAATTATTTTCTCGCTACTAATATTTAATGCGTCGAATTCTGTATTCGCTATTCAAATCTTAGATCTTTGAATTGAAAAATTAACTCAATTTTGCTTATATGAGTTATCGGACTGCACAAATCTTTTAGAGATATTTTATTTGTGGAGAAAGCAATGGGATCAAAAATCAAATACACTAACATCCTTCAAGTCTTGAATTTGTACTTTTTGAAACCCCTATGCTCTCACCAGGTACATGATATTGCTAACCAACAAAAATAGCTTCAAATATTAAAAGTTTGCTACTATTATTCATCAATTGTGAACTCATGCATGCTTCTTATCAAAACTTGTATACCTAATTGATATTCGGTACTTGTGAAATGTAATATCTAATTCGAACCGTAGATTTGTGTGCTTGATTCGCATGTATGGAGTGTTACATTTTTTAGAATTTATTATCTTCTTTGATGCTATTGGGACTTTCTAACCCAATTATTCATTACCCAAAGGAATCTCATGTAAAAAATCTAAAATTTTGGAAATACTTTGCCAAAATTAAAATTTTGATCACACAACAAAATTGACTTATTTTATATTGATCAGTATAACACTATCCTACCATAGAGGTAAGCTTGCCACTATGCTAGCACTTACATAGGGCCTGCACGACCATTATAGTGGATTGTGTGAAATAAGACCATTGTCAATGTGATTTATTTTATTTTGCCTCCACTTTTGAAAGAACAAAATAGATTAGGAATGCTCCAAAAAAATCCTATATAGGCACCCAAGGCATGAGAGAAATGACGGGGAGAGATAACAACAAGAGAGGTGAAACCTAAGGAATTCCACTCCTTGTTTAATTTGTCACAGTTTTCGCTCATGGAGCCGAAAGCTCATAGTAAAGGTTCATCAATAGTTTTTTGGAACCTAGGTCGTCTAGTTGTTTAAAACTAAGAAAAATTTAAACCCATCAATACCTACATCATAGTTGTGTATGTCCATAGTTTGCATGCATAAGGTTTCTTTCTCTGAGTTGGATTGTTAGGTAAGTGCCTAAGGCGGTTAGGACGATAATGGAATTTAGTAATTTGAGGTTTTTCGATTATATGGTTGTGTGTTGTACTGGGAATAAAAGTGATAGCAGAAGAATCTAGGATGACTACAGACTGTCTAGAAGGTTCCCTTTCATTAGGTTACAATTGTGTGTTTTCAAACTTATATTTCTATACATGTCTACTACTTTATAATATCACTTGTGCAATGCATGTCCGGGAAAGCATAAGAAAGAATGTCAAATGACATTATGTTGATAATCTTATCAAAATGAATCTATTTTCTTTACTTGTGGTTTCAAGTGTTATTGATGATGTCTTGCACTAAGCCAGTGATAACCAAGTCCGATCAGTGGCGAATAGTAAAAATGTCCCTTAAATAGGCCAAAAGATCTCCCACAACACTTCTCTTACACCATTGTGTTCTGCAACCATCTCTTACACCATTGTTTTCTGCAACCATGTCATATGCATCTCCATTAGATTGACATCATAGACTACATTAGATACCTTTGGCATCCTAGTGCTTCATTTATAGACCGGGCATCTAGAGGGACGTTCACTCCACAATTGCGGATGGTGGGGCTGGGAGAATCCCACAGAACTGTAAAAAGGATGGATAAAACTCCCTTACCCTTCCGACGTGAAAAAAGGTGTGAGCCACCATCAAAGGACTCCAATTGAAAAGCTAAATTCATTTATAGGTAACACTAGCTTGTTTGGATGCTCCCCTCATCTTGAAAACTCGTTGGAACGGTTTAGACAATCAGTGATATTGTACACTTTGGGTCAAGGCTCGACGAATTTAAAATATGTCAATAATTGGTAAGTCATGCTCACTTATCTATCCAACATCTCTCATATGTTTTGCCAATATTGGACTTATAATTTTAAATGGATTTTTCACATACACCCCATCTATGGACTCAACGTCATCGATGAGATTTTCCCCACCATACGAGATTCACCTAGACTCGGCAGTAAGGTTGAACTTTAGCCACATAAGCAAGGCGAACACATGTGTGACTCTACTACCAATTGTAACAGCCCAACCCATTATGATATTGTCCACTTTGGGTACAAGCCTGCATGGCTTTAAAAAGCGTCACTAATTGGTAACATCTGCCTACCTATATATCCAAAGTCCCTCTGATGTTTTTTGCCAATGTGAGACTTATAATATTAAGTTGAGCTGTACATACACCACTCTATGGACTTACAATTTTCTTTAAGGTTTGCCTCAGCAAATAAAATTATCCTAGACTCAACAATGAGTTTTTCCCGCCTTACCATGATTTTCCTAAACTCAATCGGACTTTGACTCATATCAATAATGCTAGCTGACACATAAGTGTCTCTACACCAAGTGTGTTACGACCTGAGTTTATTCCCCAATCTAGAAATGGTACGTAAGACCATGAATGATCCTGGGATACCTCTTGACTTAACAAATCAGATATATCATAAAAACTATAGCAAATTAAAAAATATGCTTAATTAATAATTGAAAACTTTGTGATACTACATTACTAGTCTGAATAAAGTCTCCATTACTTTACAATGAAAATATAAGTCTACCACGACATGACATTAAGCTACCTTAAAATAAAGACAACATAAAGAAAAAACTTGACAGTCTAAAACAATGGAGTCCCCGAATAAGAAGGGCTCACCAAAAGCTTTTTGAGAGTGATGACGCCTCATTCACCACAAATATGAGTGTGAATATCATAATCTACATCATAAAGCATGCAACACTGAGAAATGTATACTTTAGTATATGGAATGTAATGTGTAAGTGAGGGAGGACACTAGCCAAATCATTTAAAGAATCATGAACAGGATAGTGAAACAAGATCTCCAAGATCATATATGTGTACATATGATCTTGGAAATCTTATTTCACTATATTGTTCATAATTGTTTAAATGATTTAGCTAGTATATTTCCTTACTTACTCAATACATTCCACGTATTGACACATATAATTCTTTGCCCTGTATATATTTATGATTTAGATTATGATGTTCTCACTTAAAGTCATGGATAGTAAGGTTGCAACACTCTCAGTTAGCATTTGGTGAGCCCTTCTCATTTAGAGACTCCATTGTTTTTTGATCTCAACTCTTTTACTTGTGTTGTCTTTGTTTTGAGGTAGTTGGTGGACATCGCCCGGTAGAATTATATTTTCATGTTGAATTAGTAGATGCTTTATTCAGACTTAAGTAATGTAGTCTCATGTAATGTATTGGATACTTTATTACGTATATGTTTTACTTTCTGCAATAGTGCATCTAATATATATATGTTAAGGGATAGACTGAGAAATGATCTGAGGCACTGTGTCATAACTAGGGTATAGACTAGGTTCATAATAAACTTGGTATTAGATCCACTTTTGTGTTAGCCCTGTTGATTTAGATTAAAGTTGAATTAAGTTTAGGAAACTCCCAGTAAGACGGGGTAAATCTCAGTGCAGAGTCTAGGTAAATTACATAGATGGAGTCAAACCTAAGCGAGGATGGTAATTCCATAGAGGGGTGTATGTTATACCCAAACTTAATATTATAAATCTCACATCGAAAAACCACATGAGAGATGTTGTAAGGATATAAGTAAGTGTTACTTACCAATTAGTGACAATTTTAAATCTGTGTTGGACTGGACTTAAATAAGATAATTTCACTAGAGGGATCGACCATGACACTAGTTCCAAAACAAAATCACATCCGCCAGATTTTGTCCAACCTTTCCTGGCTAGTTATGCTGATAAATCTCTCATAGGGGCAGTCTAGTCCCTCAATTATGTCCATTAAATAACCTGCAACATGAGAAGTATGAATTCAAAGTCTCAAATCATACTAAAATGTGTGTAATAAAGAAATCAAATATTTAGATCAGATTGGATGTTGATGAATTCCACACCCTTCCCCACTATAGTGAGCATGTAGGTGCTATTATGGTAGGGTGTACCATAGTGCATGACCTATAGAAGGAAGTTGGAAGGGGGAATAACAACAACCTACAATCTATAGTGGCCTCCTACCATAGCGCGATGCAAGGGCCCCATAACGGCCTTCATCATCCAAGAATGTGAAGCGGCACATCAATGACATCCCTAAGCCCAAAGATCTATTTTTCATTTAAAAAATCTACATAACAATGTTCCTTAAAGTACTCTTATATATATATATATATATATATATATATATATATATATATATATATATATATATATATATATATAAGAAACAATCTAGGCATTTTAACTCCTAAATAATGATCGAACCTTACTTTTCTACCAAGAGAAGCCCTCCTACTTTACCCGCCATTTTGGAACAAATCTCGACCTATTTATTGTGATCCTTATGCCAGATTTCTCTAGTGGCATTGTAAATATAAGTCTACACCCAATATTTCAACAATTTAAATGATTAAATACAATATTCTTAATTTTTTCATGTCAACCTAAACTATATTCTAGTCTATCGTTTACTTTTATACAATATCCCTTATGTATAAAACCAAGAACGGAGTAGAGGGCATGATAATTACCTTAGTTTCGATATTCTGATTGGATGTAAAGGTGAGTTGGACTAAGGTATCAGTTTGCATATGATCATGTGGGACATAATCATCCAGGTGTTGATTGAGAGTTTGGGCTATGTTATACTTGTGATTCTGATTATAGGTTATTTATTTTACTAAGTTGTGGTTACTAGGTTAGGTTGATGAAAGGGGTGTAGTGCATTGTTTACATGTTGGGATTATTTATTGTTGTTTTGTGTTTAGTATGTATCTGATAAGGACGATTGGGTTAAAAACCAGGGTGGTGGCATGAGAACTTGAGGGGGATTAGCAGGTTGGTTAACAGAGTTGGAAGTGGTCATGGTGTTCCTTACTAAGGACTTGTTTTAAATCAAGTTAAGGGTGTTTTCATATTTTAACAGGACGTAGATCATGTTTTATGAATTTCTACGATGCCATTTTTAAAATTAGATGGTCAGGGTTCTTCTATCTAGGTTTTAGAGTAGGTGCCTACATATCTGATTCAATTAATTGAGTTCTTTTTATCTTCATTAATAATTTCTCTCTTCTCAATTGAATTATCTATATAAACCTTGATATTTAATCTCTCATACCACATTTCTTCTGAAATAATATTCTTTTATGGGAAAATGCATAAGAACCCTATTCTTCTAGAGACACACTTATACTATACTTAGGTCATATTACCCCCTGAATATATTTTATAAATAAATTTCTACCCCTTTTCAGCCTATATGACACTACTTTGAAATAAAAATATCAACACACGCTTGGTCAATAAGATAGTGTCACATAGGACGAAAAGGAGTAGAAAATTATTTATAAAATAAGTTCATGGGGGTAATAGGACCTTAGTGTATTACAAGTGTGTCTATGAGATTGGGCATAGATTGAAGGGTACTTGTACATTATCCCTAAATTTAAATTTATCAACTATTTCAATAGTCATTGGGGTGATGCACCTGATATGAAGAGTACTTCAGGTTTTTGTATCAATCTTGGTTTAGGAGTTTTCTCTTAATAATCTAAGAAATAAGAATAGTGGCACAATAACCAGCCGAGGCAAGATATATTGTTGCAATAACAACTGTAAATCAAGCACTATAGTTGAGGAAAATTAAGTGTGATCTGAATATGGAGAAAAAAGAAGGGACTAGAATTTTTTATTGATAACCAAGGTGCAATATCCATTACTAATAATCAGTTTTATAGCAATTCAATATTAAGATGTTTTTCTTGAGAGATGTGGAGAAAGATGAACATGTGAAGCTTTTTTACTGCAAGAGTAATGAGCAAATTACTGACATCTTCACCAATTCCTTTCCCTCAACAAGTTTGAGATTTTTCAATGAGGAGCTACTAAAATGTCATTCCCTAGCCAAGGAGGAGTGTTCGTTTTGTATATTTTAGGACTGTAACCTTTTATTTATTCACTATAGTAAATTTAGGGATTACAATTGGGTAGTGCGGAGCGGGGCAGGACAGGTTCAGCTTAACCCACAAGATTTTTTATCCGCCCTGACCCGCATAACATTTTTTTCATTCTCAACCCACCCCTCATAAACCCGCTCTGCATGAAACCGCCCTTATAGTTTTGTAGTATTTTTTTCTAATTAATTTTGATACTAAAAATAAAATTCATAAAAATAAATGTATTTTTTATTAAGCTGTATTAATTTAATAGGATAGTGACGTAAAATTTTATTTTCTAGAGGTCAATTAGGAAACATGCAAGAAATTGAATTGTTTTTTATTGAACCAATTTCATTTACTATCTCGTTAGTAATTTTAAAGAAATTATCTTAATAATAATGTTCTATCACTCCTTGTAACATGTAAAAAGTAAAAATGAAGTTAAAACCACATATACCCGCAACTCACACCGCCCCACATTAGTTTTAATAAAGATCCACTTCAACCTATCCCGCATCTCTCCCCCCCCATGATGTACTGTGGTTTCACGGTACTTTCAAAACTGTTTCCTTAAGATTGATGTGTGTCTAGAGCCTTTGTGTAGTAATTTTAATACATTTTTATATTTATTTTGCAAGAAAGGTGTTCAAAATGAAAAAGTAGAAGGCTATGCAGATTTAGTACAGAGGTGACCCACGAAGGCCATTAATGGCCCGTGGTCCCATCGACGGACCGTAGATGGTGGCCGTCGATATAACGTTCAGGCATTTGCAAAAAAAATCAGGGAATTCTGACCAAGAGTGGGGTTATGAAAGTATCGACAGTCCACCGATTGATCGATGGACCGTCCTGATGAATCGTTGATTAGATCAAAGAAAGTCCCAGTACCAATATTAAAGAAAAGCTAAGTATGAAACGACGAGAAGCATCGACGGACCGTGTTGTAGGTTCGTCGATTGGATCAAAGAAGATGTAAGTTCAAACCTAAAAAATGCTAAGTCTGAACTTACAGAGGCAGCCGACGGTCTGTCGTTAGTGGGGTCGTCGATTGAACTCGCATTATTTTTGGAAAACATTCCTTATTTGAATTCCTTTTAATTTAGGACACTAATTTATAAATAGGGTGTGAAACCTCGTTTTTGAGGTTGGATTCTATTACTTTTTTCTTAGTTTTGTTCTTGGAGATTTGTTTTTTTTTTCAATTTAGCAGTAAACAAAATTTCCATATTTGGTTTTCAAGTGATTTTTGTAGATTCATATTGAATTTCTGGATTTTCTTGAATTTCTCAAAGTAAGTTCATGATTTATTGTTTATCAACCATGAATTGTTTTCTTCTAAGCATGGGTAACTAAATCCACGACTAGGTTTTTGGGAACCATGGCTGATTAACAAAGTAACCTGAATTAATAACAATTCTAGAATTGGTAATTTCATGCATTGAAAATTCATTCGTTTAGAAGTCTTTTTAACGAGTGCACGCGTTAGAACTTGCCTTATTTTAACTTTCCGGACAAAGAAGGTAGTTAATAGGAAAAAAATTATCAACATAGATTTAGTAAGATACTATCTAATAGGATAGTCTCGATTGGTGCGAAATAATAACTAAGTCATATATCGAATACGATGCTTAATATGAAGTAAAGGTAAGGGTTAGTAACTTAGACACACGTAGCCGGACAAACGTACGGGGTGAAAATCTCTAAATGATGAACCAAGGATTTAGAGATACCTAACTTATCACTTTGCATGCAAAACACTAGGGAAGAATTGTTATAGCTAGGAATACGGAGCTATGAACCTATGGGGAACACTCACACCCTAGTTTCCTTCACAACTTGATAACACAAAAGATTTGCTTCTGTTACTTGCTTAATTTAGCAATACTACAAGTCTTTTGTTTTACGAACCCCCCCCTATTTAATTACTAGTTATCGGAAAGGATTGACTAAATAAAAGGAATTGTATATTGAAGTTAAGTCTAAACCATTTTCCTTGTGGGATCGATCTTAACCTAATAGTTGGGCTCTTTACTTGATATGACCGCTTATACTTCATTAGAGAAGTGTAATTTGAGCGTATCAAATTTTGGCGCCTCTGTCGGGGAAAGTCGCTTCTAGAGTAACTTAAATAATATTACCAAATTTTAGTCAAACATTTCCTAATTTTACTTTTGTCTTTTGTTTTTATTTCTTTCAGGTCAAGCTCTAGTGTATGCCAAGTACACAGAGCCGAGGAGAACCAATAATTCCATTCAATCCCGAATGAACCGTACACTTTGAAGAATGAATAATCTGCAGAACCCAGCTAATCTAAGTGATGGGATCAATTGCCAGCCACCACCACGGTTGATGCTCATAATCAAGTGGTTGCGGAAAATCTGGTTGATGATGCTTTGAGGATGCAGCCTTCCATCCCACTCCCTCAAGAGTTCTATAGGGGCAACATTAACATCACTGACTCTAATGGGCCTCTTGTCCTACCTCCTCTACCACAAGGTCACACATTCGTGGTAACTAGTAGCTCGATGCAGATTCTCACCGCAATGAGTTTGTTTTAAGGGCTACCATTTAAGGATCCACATGCTCACATTGTCAAAGTGAGGTCTGTGTGCAATATTTGTGTAGGTATACCAGACTTGGATATGAACGTCATTGAGTTGAGAGTGTTCCATCTTTCAATGACGGGAGAGGCCGAAATATGGTTTATTGAGTTTCACTAAAATTCTATCTATACCCGGGAGAAGTTGAGGGATGTGTTCCTAGAACGATACTACCCGGTTTAAAAAAAGCTCAACTATAAACAAATTTCTGGCACTACCTGGGGAGTCAGTGAGTAGCTCTTAGAACGAATTTACTGCTTACGTGAGAGGTGTACCAAACCACTGCATTGATGATGAGTCGTTGAAAAAGTACTTCTATCTGGGTCAAAATGATAATACTAAGGCTGTGCTTGATACTATTGCGGATGGTTCTTATGGTGAGGGTACATTGCAGAGATCGCAGAGGAGTTGGAGAATGTCTTTCTCAATAATAAGGCTTGGAGTACTACGAAGTTGGACACTGGGAGAAAAACCTTTGCAGTTCAAGTTACACACAATCTGACCACATATGAGATTCGTGAAGAGATGGCTCAAATGAGAACTGAACTTAAGTTGGTATTGAAACATGTCACTGGATGTGCAGAGAAAGTAATTGCGGTGAATTACTTTACTAAACCACCACCGCCAACGGATGAATATTATTATAAAGAGGATTCATATGCAGTGCATGATCACACGGGGGGTTTCCGACCGAACTCCCAAGGCTCTAATCAGGAGAACTGGCATCAAGGTCAAGGAAATCAAGGTTGGAAGTATGGGAACTACAACAAAGAGGGTCATTATTTTTTAGATGGAAACTACAACCGCGATATCAACTTCAACCGGGGTAACTATATGATCAAAGTGGGCCCTATGTTTCTCCTCAAAATTGGGAAGTTATTCCTAGGTATGGTGGAGGTAGTATGGCGCGAGTTGAAGATATGTTTCGGAAGATTATGAGGAGGTTTAATGATAGTGATAAGCACGCCAAAGAATTAAGAGTTGATTTTGCTAATATCAGGCAAAAGGTGGATGCTCATGCGATCTCGATCAAGCATCTTGAGTTATAAATGGTCCAATTATCCACTACTGTAAACCCACAACAACCGGGCACTCTTCCTAGAAATATCATTCAAATTCCTAAAAATAATGGATATTGAACGGAAATCATTATACGAGGAGTTAAACAAACCATTGATCCACCTATGGCGTCTGTGGTAGAAGATTAGATTAGTAAAGATGAAGAGGTAGTGGAAACTAGACAAGGCGGTTAAAGAAAAAGAGGTACCCCAAAAAGGTGATCCCCATTACCAGACTACCACCACCACTCCCTCTAAGGTTGGTTAAGAAGACCGAGTATGGTAAATATCGGTGTTTTATCACTATGTTGAAACAGCTTTCCATCAATGTCCCTTTGATAGAAGCTTTAGTGAAAATGCCCGTTTATGCCAAGTTCATGATGGATATGGTTAAAAAAGAGATCAGTCAGTTTTGAGGATTATGACCAAATGCAGCATTGTAATGTTATTGCTACAAGGTCTCTTATGCAGAAGAAAGAAGATCTGGGCGCCTTCACTATTCCATGTACCATCGGCTTGTTACACATTGCTAAAGCACTGTGTGATCTTGGTGCAAGCATAAATCTCATGTCTCCCTCCATTTATAAGAAATTGGGT
The DNA here is from genome assembly GCA_032847665.1 of Solanum chilense. Taxonomy (NCBI): domain Eukaryota; kingdom Viridiplantae; phylum Streptophyta; class Magnoliopsida; order Solanales; family Solanaceae; genus Solanum; species Solanum chilense. Next base: position 11,390,245 of record CM064971.1, on the reverse strand, counting down.
TTGGGTGACCAAAGCCCACTACAATGTGGTTACTGATGGCCGATCGAACAGTGAAGAGGACTATTGGGATACTCCATGATATGATCGTGAAGGTGGATTCATTTATATTTCCAGTCAATTTTGTGATTCTTGATTGTGAGGTGGATTTTGAGGTGCCTATTATTCTTGAGAGGTCGTTTCTTGCTACTGGTCGTGCCTTGGTTGATATGGAAAAAGGGCAGATGAAGTTTAGGTTGAATAATGAAGAACCAGCATTCAACATTTATTGGTCCATGAAACAAAGTGGTGAGCTCCAAACGGTATCTGCTATATCCTACAGGGTTGAGAACACGTATGAGGTACAAATCAAAGATCGCCTTGGTGTTGAGGCACTAGCGTCAGTGATCATGAATTTTGAGAGTGATGGTATTGAAGAGTATGGGTCTTTGGTTGCAGCACTTGAACGAGGTGAATTTCAGTCAAAACCAAAGAAATTGGAGTTAGATATGAAACATTGCGAGTCTCCACCCGTGAGACTATCTATTAAGGAGGCTCCAAAATTAGAGCTTAAGACTCTACCACCTCATCTGAGTATGTATTTTTGGGGAGAGATGACACGTTATTGGTAATCATTGCATCGGATTTGAATGTGCAACAAGTAGAGTGCCTGGTAAGAGTGTTAAAGAGGTTCAAACGAACCATTGGTTATACTATTATGTACATTATTGGGATCTCACCCGCTATTTGTTCACACAAAATCCAACTCATGCCTGATCACAAGATAAGTATTGAGCACCAAATACGTCTGAATCCACCTATGCAAGAGGTAGTGAAGAAGGAGATCATTAAGTTGTAGATGTTGGAATCATATATCCTATTGCATATAGTAGTTGGGTATGCCCTGTTCAGTGTATGCCCAAAAAGGAGGGAATGACAGTAGTGCCCAATGAGAGGAATGAACTTGTTCCAATGAGGCCGGTGACTGGATGGAGAGTTTGTATGTATTACAAGAAATTGAATGTATGGACTGAAAAGGACCATTTCCATATGCCCTTCATAGACTAGATGTTAGATAGACTCGCACGAAAAGGATGGTACTATTTTCTTGATGGTTATTCGGGGTACAATCAAATGTCTATGCACCCGAGGATCAAGAGAAGACCACTTTTACTTGCCCTTATAGGATGTTCGCATTCAACAAGATGACTTTTGAGTTGTGTAATGCATTGCTACTTGTCAGAGATGTAAGATGTCGATATTCTCCGATATGGTGGAGGATACTATTAAGGAGTTTATGGGTAATTTTTAAGTGGTTGGTGACTCCTTTGGTTGGACGAGGTTCTCAAAAGATGTGAAGAGTGCAATCCTATGCTAAACAGGGAAAAATGCCACTTTATAGTAAAAGAAGGTATTGTATTGGGTCATCGCATCTGAGAGAAGGGCATAGAGATTGATCGAGATAAATTTGAGGTTATAGAGATACTTCCTACACCCATCTCTATAAAAGGTGTGAGAAGTTTTTTGGGACACGCAGGCTTCTACCGGAAGTTTATTAAGGATTTCTCAAAAAATTGCACATCATCTGTGCATGTTACATGAGAAGGAATGTAAATTCTATTTTGATGAATCTTGTCTAAAAGCGTTTGGAGAGTTGAAAGAGAAGTTGGTGTCTGCGCCCATAATTATTTCCCCATAATAAAGTAAACCATTTGAGGTGATGTGTGATACTAAAGGGGTTGCTCTTGGTGTGGTATTGGGACAAAGAAGGGATAAAATCCTTCACGCCATCTATTATGCAAGTAAGGCCCTAAATGAAGCACAAAAGAATTACATTGCAACTGAACAAGAGATCCTTGCGGTAGTATTCACATTCGAAAAATTTCGCTCCTAATTTCTTGGCACGAAAGTCATAGTGCATACTAATAACTCCGCTTTGAGGTATTTGATGGAAAAGAAGGAAGTGAAACCAAGGTTTATTAGATAGTTACTACTATTGCAAGAGTTTGATTTTGATGTGAAAGATAAAAAAGATACTGAAAATCAAGTTTTCGATCACTTGTCCAGATTGGAGGATGCAGCTATGCAAGACTTGGGTGAAAAGGCTGAAATTGATGATACATTCCATGATGAGCATGTACTGGCCGCTTCTCGTCATTTGATTCAATGGTTCGCCAATTTTACGAATTATCTGGCTAGTGATATATTCCCATTGGACTTGTTCTTCCATCAAAGAAAAAAGTTCATACATGATGTGAAAAAGTTTTTTTGGGATGATCCTTACTTATACCAGAGTTGTGCTGATGGGCTTATTCAATGTTGTGTACCGTAAGTTGACATGCTAAGTGTTTTGGAGGCATGCCACTCCTCGCCTCTGAGAGGGAATCATAGTGGTATCCGAACTGCGCACTAGATTTTGCAGTGTGGGTACTATTGGCCAACTATTCACCAATATGCTCATGAGTTCGGAGTCATGTGATAGGTGCCAAAGAGATGGAGGAATTTCTAAGAAGCAAGAGCTCCCTTTAAATCCCATTCTAGTAATTGAGTTATTTGATGTATGGGCATTGATTTTATGGGCCCATTTGTGGGTTCTCATGGGATGAAATATATTCTTGTGGCGGTAGACCATGAGTCAAAATTGGTAGAAGCCATAGCACTTGCCAACAATGAAGGGAAGAGTGTCACCGCGTTCTTGAAAAAGAACATCTTCTCCAGATTTGGCACACCTAGGGCCTTAGTGATGGGGGATCTTTTGCCACAAGTTGTTCAACGAGATATTGGATAAATATGGGGTTCTCCACAATGTGGCCACTCTGTACCATTCTCAGACTAGTGGGCAAGTTGAGGTGTCCAATCGAGAGATAAAGAAAATATTATCAAAAAGGGTAAATGCTGATAGAACGGATTGGTCAAGGAGGTTTAATGATGTTCTTTGGGCCTATCGGACTGCATACAAGACCCTCATAGGTATTTCTCCATAACAACTTATATATGGGAAGGCTTGTCACTTGCAAGTTGAGTTAGAGCACAAGGCCATGTGGGCGATGAAGAAACTAAAGATGGATTAGAATGAAGCAGTGGAGCAGATACTTAATGGGTTGAATGAGCTTGATGATTTTCGCCTAAAAGCATATAAAAGTTCATCCATCTACAAAGAGAAGATGAAGAAGTACCATGAACAAAATATTGAAAAGCGAGAATTTGCGGTTCGGGACTTTATGTTTCTATTCAACTCTAGGCTACGCTTGTTTCTAGACAAATTCAAGTCCAAGTGTACTGGGCAATTCCTTCTCACCAAAGTGTTCCAACATGGAGAGGTTGAGTTGGTAAACAAAGAGGGTACAAAGTTCACGGTCAATGGGCAAAGAATAAAGATTTACCTAGGGCATGCGGAGAGTGTCCATGAAGTGGTTGAAGCATATTTCCTTGATGAAGTCTAAGTAAACAAGGATCTTGCATCGTGCCACGATGTTAAATCAAGCGCTTTTTGGGAGGCATCCCAAGGTGTATCCTCTAGCCAACAATAGGGTTCTTTTTTTTCTTTTTATAAATATTTGCATTCTCTTGTTTCGTTTTTGTTTTACTCACCTTCTTGTGTTATTTTTTTAAGTATGTTGTCTAGAGAGTAGTTTAGGGTCCATGTCTCAAAAGTTTCTAGAAAAACACAAAAAGAATAGCTTAATGGGTGTTCAATGTGCAGCAACCGAACCTATGAATTCTGCAGAAATTCATCTAGTGCACAGATCTACGAACCAAACGACGGGCCATAGTTCACTCCACGAACCGTCGATTGTGTTCGTAGATCCCAAATACTTTAGTCTAAATCTGTGCACAATCGACGGTCAAGTCGACGGTCCGTCGGCTGACTTACGGACTTTCGATGGGGTATCGTCAGTTCACAAAAACCAGTGACCTTACCCGACTGAACCGGCTAAATTACAAAAAGTAAACTATTCAATTACCTTCCTATATATTTTCAAATTGTTTACCAACCGTTTCCCTCCCCTTATTCCTTTTCTTCTCCATTAAATCCCAATATCTCTCCCTTCTATTTTCTTCAAAATCCCCACAACTCTCAATTTCCCAGAAATCCCAAAACCCTACCCTCCCTAGATTGTACTACTACTCCATTTTTTTCGGACGGTGTTCGAAGGCAGGAACGTAGGTTGGTTGTTGCAAGGTCAACCACTCAATCACCATAATAGTTTACAGGTATTATATTTCCCTTTGCTTAATGTATTCTCGTTCATTCGCTTTTGGAATTGAATAAATCGTATGCGGGTCTTGACTTATGGACGAATTTTCATACTAAAATTGTTAAATTATGGGTTCTATATCCCTTAGAATGATAAAAAGTGAATGAGTTGGGGTGGAATTTGTTCCAAGTCCATATGATTGTTGATTTTTTTTGACTTAGGGTGTGATAGCCTTGTAGAATCCGTGATCGTAATTATTGAAATCAAAGCCCTACGGATGACGAATTGGTTTTATACTTGTTATTATGTTTAGGTTGAACTTGTGATTTGCTTAAATTTATCAAAATGTATGTTTAAAACAAAGCACTAAAACATGTCTCTAATCAGCAGCACAAAGACCCAGTCTATGGATCGTCGGTTGATCAATGGACCGTCGATGGGGTCCGTCGATGGATAAACTCTTAAAATGCTTAAATTTGGAACGACGGAAGTGGAATAGAGATCATTTATTGATCGACGGGCCGTTCTGTACATCCATAGTTTTTCTAACTTAAACTTAGATTCCTGAGAAATTCTAAATTATTCAAAGTGTTAGATGACAGAAGTGGACTACGGTTAGTTGATTGATCGACGGGCCGTTCTTCATGTCCGTCGTTTATAATTGAGAAGTCTGTGTAATGTAGACTTTTTTAGTTTGCTAACCATCCACAGACGGGCACTATCGACGGCCTGTCGTTGAATCGACGGGCCATTGATAGTGCCCGTCTCCCTAGAACTGCAATTCTGCAAATGACTTGTGTTTTGTGTTTTTAGATTCTGTATTGATTATTTTACTTGTGTAGTTCGATTACAATGATTGTAACAAGTTGTTTTTTCAGGTACATATAACCCCCAAACCAAACATCCTTTATTCTAGGGGTAGGTCCAAGTCCATGGCACCATCTCGCCAAATATAGGAAGTTGTGATGATGAGCAGTACCCGAAATACGTGCCCCCAAACACCCTGAACCCTAGACCAATTGCTAGAGCCACTCGAGGCACCCCATAAAGGTGGCGTTCGGCGTAGTCACTGCCTCCCAGTTTGATGAGGAGCACACACTGACTGGCACAGCGTCTGGGTCTGCCTTGGGTTCTGATGGAGTGTCTGTCTCCGAAGAGGCTTCAGGTTTAGTGTCGGGCTACTCTACGGGGTCGAATTAGTCCATTGCCTCCGATTTTGATGAGGCCCAAAGTTCGGAGTCTACTTCGGCACCCCAGGTTAATGTCCCTGCACTGGTTCCTAATGAGCCTAACCGGTGGTGCGTCGATGGTTAGTTTCATATCTACAGGAACACCAAAATGTTGAACGATAAAATGGTGATGACTTAGTTGGTGAATGTGGAGCGGCGAGTTCTTAAAGGGAGTCTTCATACAGTCCCTGATGTGCATATCTTATTTACCCGCCACAAACTTGAGTGGATGGCTAGGAGTCTGGGTTCATATAGTGAGTAGATTGTGCGAGAGTTCTACGCATCATACGTGGCGACTCTCCGAGGTGTTTTGGAAAGGCGAGTGAAACCTGTCAAACAGGACCCACTCATAGAGGTTTCAGTTTGAGACTGCCGGGTGGACATTTCTTCTACCTCCATCCGCCGTTTACTGTACGGTGGGTCCACTATTGTCGCGAGGGATCCCCTTACTCCAGAGTTTGACTATAGGTGGGAGTTGGTCAAGAGTGGCCAATTTCAGCAGAGCAGAGATTAGAGAGAGTCAACCAAGAGGTGGATTGCACAGCAGCTCTCCATTGATGGTGAGGGAGAAGACTGGGTGTAGTACCCAAGAGGCCTTATCAAGAAGGCCAACCTCACCTTTACAGACAAGTTCTTCTGGCTGTTAGTCTGCCACCCTCTCCCCCACAACAGCAGATAATATCCTTACTTGGGATAGAGCAGCACTGGTAGGCGGGTGGGAGATCGACTTCACAAGGTTGTTGATCTTCCCGATATATGAGAGGGCTTTTCAGACCTCTACCACTTACTCGTTCGCCTGTATGATTTTTCCAATCATGTAGGGATGCTGGAGTGCCCCTCTGGCAATGTGATTTCCTTCGTACTCTGACAGGGATTATGGATATAGGTCTCATCAAGGATGAGGCCATTGTGGCGGTACCACGGCGAGGGCCTAATGTTGATTTGCAGTCGTTGAGTGAGAACTTGGTGGATACGGTAGAGCAAGCCCAAGGGGATGATCCTGCCACTTTAGAGCCCACACGATACCAAACCGGCCGAGTCTTCCCTTGTCACTAGTAGGGCACCTAGTTCCTCTCATTCTACAGTACTACCAGCAACAGTGGTCCCGATTCCTAGGGTCCAAAAGCTAGAGGCCCATATGTCCACCTTGGTGCATCATATCCAGCCTTAGATGCCGAAATCCATTGCCTAGGCTGAGGATCAGATTGAGAAAAAGGTGGCTCAACATACGAAGCGGAAGATTTAGGCGGCCCACCAGCGCCTAGATACATTTGAGTTGTGAATGCTAGCATGCCCTGTCCCCACCATTGATTTGACTACTCTTCAAAAGGTTGTGGCGAGTTTACAAGCGAATGCTGACAGCATACAGGATATGAGGGGACATGAGCCCGAGACTGCACATGTTGAGTTAGCGGAGGACACAGTTTTTGCTGCCCTTTTCACTGCACCCACTGTACCACCTGAGCCACGTGAGCAGGCGACCACTGATAGCGAGGATTCCTGTGTGAAGAAGAAGGAGCGGATGAATCTTGAGGCGGCGAGGAGATCCTCGTTGAATTATTTGGAGACCCGCCAGATGAGGGCTCGAGAGCTGGATGCTAAGGTATCTAGTTCATGACTTGAAGCTGTTGAGAGGAGCACCACTTACTTTGTGCATAAATTGATGTGAGCACCACTAAGTGTTTCCTCCTACAGAGGTTGAAAGTTCCAAGAAATTGGACCCGCCTGCTTGTTGATCGTCGTCGCTATACGCCTCAGGTTTGCTTCACCTACCACCATATCTTTAAATTTTTTATACATTAGGGACAATTGCATGTTTTTTTGTTGGGGTGGGGTAAATGGAAAGAGGGTGTTAGGGTGAAGTCTGAGTAGCCCAACTTATGATCCTCTCTTCGAGGTTTTCTTGCCTGTGTTCTTTTCCCCCAAGAGACTCATTACTTTCCTGTTGAAAACTGACATGTGACGTAACTTGTACAAAGTATGAAAATGAAATATGAAGCATGATGGCTAAATATGAATTATATCCCGATTCTATGAAATTGCTTGCATGAATAGGTATAATGAAGTTGAATGTGTTGGCTCTAATCATGACATAGAGATGCACCCAGTGCATGAACCTCAATCTAACACTCAAACTAGGTGTCCGATAATCTGATAGCGTAAAGAGGTGTCAAGAGAGTGTTATAAAATTGATCGTTCCACTATTGGTACTTAGCTTGAACTTGCCCGGTTGGTCTTGAAAAAGGAATCTATGTTAGAAATTTAGGAAAGGATCATAGGCCCTTGTTTAAATTAGAAAAAAACTAACCTTAATTAAAGTGAACCAAATGAAATTGTATCCCTTTTTAATCGAAATATCTTGAGCTTATAATAGACCTTTCTTTTCTTCACCAACTCACATTCCCTGGGTATAATGTGTTGGCCCTGATCCCTCCTTGGACATGTGCACCTCGACTTAGGTCAAAAGCCTAAGTTGAGGGTGGCTAATACAGAAACTCACCTAATCTTGGCCCTTGCCCAACATTGGGTAATATGTACCTCAAATCATGGAAAAGCCATAAGTTGAGGGTGGATATTATGAGTGAGGACCCGAAAAGTGGGTATGAAAAGAGTAATGTGGAAAAGAAAAGAAAAAGTGATCAAAAGAGGTGACTCAGTCAAAATTATCAATCGAATGAAAAGAAAAAAAAAAAGGAAAGAAAAAAGAGTCAAAAAAGTATGACTCACTGTCACAAAGAACAAAAAGGGAAAGCAAGGTAAAGATGAAAAGAAAAGAAAAGTAGGGCATAAGAGATAATGAAAGAGGTAGGATACTTAGCTGCAATGTCAAGGAGGGAGAAAAGTCACTAAAATGTACCCATATGTACCATACCTGACCCTGAGCCTATGTTACAAGACAATAAAGTCCTATTGTGATCCTAAGAGTCTAATGTGGTGAACTTAAGCAGTGAAAATAAGGTCAAGCTTATGGCGACAAGTACTAACTAGGTGTGAATTTGTTTTGAGCGTGAGTGTTGAATAATGATCCTTATACTCAAAGTTAAAATCACTATACGAAAATGAAGGATATATTTTTTGAGTGAGGGAACTAGTAGCAATATCAGAAAGTTGGTACCTTGGCGAGAGGCAAAAGAGTAGAGGTGTTGGTGCATGGTGAGTTGATTTCATGGATGATCCACATGAGTGAGCTTATCAATCCTAAGAGTAAAAGCATGCACGAAAGCAACGAATAAATTGGGATAGATAGCCATGTGATTGCGAAAGCTTAAAAGAGGATACTTCTGTACAAAGTATTGTGTTGAGTTATAGTGCGTCGTTTGAGGACAAACAACGAATTTAAGTTGAAGGTGTTGATGTACCGTCATTTCACGGCACTTTCAATGCTTTTTCCTTAAGACCGGTGTGTGTCTAGAGCCTTTTTGTAGTGATTTTAATATATTTTATTTTTATTTTGTAGGAAAGGTGTCCAAAATGAAATCGCAGAAGGCTGTGGAAATTTAGTACAGAGGTGACCCACGAAGGCCATCGACGGCACGTTGTCTTGTTGACGGACTATAAATGGTGACCATCGATAGAAGGTTCAGGCATTTGCAAAAAACTCGGGGAATTCTGACCAAATATGGGGCTACGAAAGTATCGACGGTCCATCAATTGATCAACGGACCGTCCTGTTAAATCGTCGATCAGATTAGAGAAAGTCCCAGTACCAGACATTGAAGATTAGCTAAGTATGGAACGACGAGAACCATCGACGGACCATAAGTGAATCGATGGACCGTGTTGTTGGTTTGTCGATTGGATCAGAGAAGATGCAAGTTGAAAGCTGAAAAAAATGCTAAGTCAGGACTTACGGAGGCAGTCAACCGACGGACCATCTGTGGGGTGATCGATTGACGCCGCATTTTTTGGAAAACTTTCCTTATTTGAATTCATTTAATTTAGGACAGTGTTTTTAAAAATAGGGTGTAAAACCTAATTTTTGGGGTTGGATTCTATTACTTTTGTCTTAGTTTTGTTCTTGAAGATTTGTTTTTGCAACTTTAGCATTAATCTAAATTTCTAGAGTTAGTTTTCAAGTGATTTTTGTGGATTCAAGTTGAATTTCTGGATTTTCTTCAAATTTGTCATAGAAAGTTCATGATTTATTGTTTATCAACCATGAATTGTGTTCTTCTAAGCATGGGTAACTAAATCCACAACTATGGTTGTGGGAACCATGGGTAATTAACAAAGTAAACCTAGCTTAATAACAATTCTCGAATAGGTAATTGTATGCACTGATAATTCTTTCTTATAGAAGTCTTTTTAACGAGTGCACGGGGTAGAACTTGACTTATTTCTACTTGCCGGACCAAGGATGTAGTTAATAGGAAAAGAATTATCAACATAGATTTAGTAAGATACTATCTAATAGGCTAGTCACGATTGGTGCGAAGTAATAACTAAGGCATACATCGAATATGATGCTTCATATGAAGTAAAGGTAAGGGTTAGTAACCTAGACACACGTAGTCTGACCAAGGTACGTGGTGAAATTCTCTAAATGCCGGATCAAGGATTTAGAGATACCTAACTTATCACATTGCATGCAAAACACTAGGGAAGAATTGTTATAGCTAGGAATACGGAGATATGAACCTATGGGGAACACTTACACCCTAGTTTCTGCCATAACTTGATAAACACAAAAGATTTGCTCCTGCCACTTACTTAATTTAGTACTATTAAAAGACTTTTGTTTTAAAATCCCCCCCCCTTTAATTACTAGTTATCGGAAAGGACTTGACTAAATAGAAGTAATCGCATACTGAAGTTAAGTCTAAACCATTTTCCTCGTGGGATCGACCCCAACCTAATAGTTGAGATTTTTACTTGATACAACCACTTATACTTCTTTAGGGAAGTGTAATTTGAGCGTATCACCCCACATACCCTAAATCGAACCCAACCCACTTTCGCCCTGCGCGTTACCATCCCTAACTAAATTAACTTTAGTTTTCCTTAATTAAACCTAGTTTTTTAATAATTTGCTTATCTTCATCATATTTATAGATGATCGTTTGATCCATGAAATTAGTTTTTTATTAAATATGTATGTCTTATGTATTGAAACAAAGATACCACTTTCCACTAAAGTCTCTTCTTTCTTGTTCTTTATTGCTTTATAGTTGTTATCTTTCATTATTCATAAGTTTTCTTTGTTTTTCTTTTCTTGTTTTTTGCACACAGACTGTCAGTTGGACATTAATAATTGTAGAGGTTATAAAAGTGTGGATAACTTCTACGTGGTCTTTTCCTTTACCCAAAATCTCTTAAACTTATGTCTCCTTACTTGGGGGGTCAAAGCCCATATGGAGTTACCCTCAACCTTGATAGAAAATTCAACATCTCCTACTTCACTTATGATGGGCTAGACCAAAAACCAAGATCATGTTAATAACATAAATAATTTATACAGAGATAAGGTCAATACAACATGGGAGCATCAAGAACAATAACTTAAAATTTTTGCAAGAACTCAATTTAGGAATCCAATCACATATCAAAAATAATTATGTACTAACATGAGAATATTATTACTCACAATACCCAAAGGCATCCTTCAATACTTGAATTCATATTTAAATTTATATTTCACAATTGCACTTTTCACATATATAAGTATAATCGAACACTTATGTATAGTAGTTAAAATATTATTTTAATTATGTTTTCTTTCTACTCAAATCTATTTATTTCAAATCAACTATTTTATTAGACATGCATGACATCATCGAATAACCAATGGCTGCTACTGACATTCTGAAATTTAACACCCCAAATGTCTAACTCATATCAGATCAAGAGAGGCTCAGAATATTCCAAGTCTGAAGATTTTTATGTTTTACAAGCTGTAAAAGGAAATGTGGACCGTAGATGGGAACCGTAGACCAATTTTAGAAATTCAGAAATTGGTCAGAGATTTACGAGCCACATTACGGGTCATAGAAACTTTTATAGGTTTATAGATCATATAAACTTGATTTTTACCTTGAACGACACAAACTAGGTTTATGGGTCGTAGACTCTTTTGTGGGTTATAGATGGCTTCATAGTTCAAGTCCCAAAACTCAGAAATTCTCTACGGACCTCTTTTACGGTTCATAGATTCTTCTACGAACAATAGTTGAGCCTCGTAAAATCAATGCTCAAAAACTTAGTATCTTACTCTGATTGTTACAAACGGTGTTCGACGGTCCATAGGTGAAACTTCATATCGTAGATTCCCTTCATGGAACTAGCTAAAAATTTTAAGTTAGGATTGTTTTGGTCTTTTTCACTCTTTTAATCCTTACACTGTTTCATTTTAACCTATTATAAATGGGATTAAGGGATCATTTTTATCATTCGAGACCTTTTATTTCACGTTCAAGACCCGAGATCAAATTTTTTTCTCTCTCAATTAAGATCTAGAGTTCCAAGCTTCAAATCTTTATTCAAGAAATTCAAGTTAGGTTCTTCATTTAATTTAAGTGGTATTAAGTATTCCTTCACTCACTGAGCCACAAAGAAACCTCATATTTCAATGTTTAATGATAACCTAGGTTTCTATGATCTTCATAAGTTCCCATTGAGTTTCACTTCTTCATGATTAGTTGTTAATTGTATGATCTTACTTATATTTTCATATTTTTAATGTTATTTCATAAACCCTAAGTATATAGGTATTTTCATGACATAAAATTATGAAATTTCAAAATGCATATCTTCGGATTATCATGTTTTATGATTTTAGTGCATATCTTCGATGGTGGTGGTGATGGTTGTTGTTGTTGCTGCTGTTGTTATTTTTGTTGTTGTTGTTTTTGTTGTTGTTGTTGTTGTTGTTGTTGTTGTTGTTGTTGTCAATTATCATTATTACTATATTATTATGTATCAATTAAATGCATGTTTCTGTTGGAAGCTTTACTTAGCATTGAGTGAATTTATGGATTACGAATCTTAGTCGGTGTCTATGAAACTTTAGTAGCAATCTCTATGTTCTAGAACTATGTGTCACTATAGCATTTAACGAGATTCTCATCAGTTAGGCTGACTTCTTAGTCTTTACAAACATTAGCTTAGATCACCCTTTGTACCCAACGACGTACATTGGGTCCTTTTGATGGGATTATACTTCACACTCTATGTAGTAGCTCATATGGTTGTATGTCAGTTTTAGTATCTCCCACCGTTAGACTTTCAATTATGGCATGACCATGTACTTCTGTATCTTATTTCAATATATCTTTGTTTCATACTATTTTACTTAGTCACTACATCATTTTGTTTTACGAATTCTGTATGTTTTGTTATCATGTTTATCATGCATTATCCTACATACTCAGTTTAAATATTGACCGCATACTTTCTACCTATATTATTTAATCATATAGGTTTTGACTCTCAATATCTAATTCACAGATAGTGCTATCTTCGGTTATTGTATTCGAGTTATTGAGTTCTCATATATCTGAGAAAAACACCTATGTTTTCTTTTGGGTCATTTAATTTTAGTTTCAAACTATTGGAGTTATCTAGGGGTTTGTCCTAGAAACTATATTAGTAGACACTTTCAGACAGTAAGTTTAGATTAAAATGTGTACTCAAATATTCGTATATTTAGATTTTTAGACTACTTCACTTCGGTTTTACATTCGGTTATCTTTTCTTGCTATTTCATGTTTATCTTAGTGTTGTGTCAGACCATGTGATTATCTCAGAGTCACTTATGAATCTATGCACCGTCTCGTGATTAAAGGGTATTCTTGATTCATGACAAACTTGATATCAGGGTCAAATCTAAGCGTCTTAGGGTATCTAAAAGCTACATTAAGTAGAGTCGTATTCATAGGTTTAAAGCTCCCCGCATATATGAATGATTATCTATGAAAATTTTTTTAGGAAATACTTCACTTCTTTCACACTCTTACTGAGTGTAACTCTATATAATATCCTTCTTATTTGTACCTTACACGTCTAAACATCATACCTCTAAGAAGATCCTACATTAACAAACACCTCCAGCTCAAACTATTTCAACTGGTGAAACGTCATTCCAATATTGTTTAATGCTAGCGGAATGTATGATCAAAATAGAAAACCTCTTAATTTTTCCCTAATGGATGTTTTGTTTATTCAAAGTTGTTCAACTCCAGCAAAATGCATGTCTAAGACAGAATGTTTGACAAAACTAAAATGATCATATAACTTTTGACTCTGTTTGACACAATCCTTGTGAAGTTGGAAACAAGACTCATATAAAACTTTAATTTAATATGTCACGTGTCATCTAAATATTCATATTCTATTATATATTGTTATTTAAATTTGACCTAAGTAAAATCATGAACCTAAACTTAATCATTTTCAAATCAACTTTTTACTAGATGATTATTATGACCTTAATTCATCTCCAAAATGCTTCCTACACTAAGGAATTGATCTTAACACAATTATACACATATAAAAATCACCTAATGCAGATCTATAAGCATACACATAAAGGTTTGGATCTTAGTCTAGAAATTTTTAGGGTGTTACGACGGACTTATAGCTTGTTCTACGAGATAATATATCATATGGTCACTCAACTTTGCATATGTCACCTAGAAAGTCACTCAACTTTGAGTTTTTCACTTAAAAATTCACCCAACTTTGTTTTACAACTCAAAAGTCACTCAACTATTCTTATTTCACTTAGGACCCGTTTGACCATGCGATATGGAATCATGAGATGAATTTGAAGTTCTTTTGGACATGCGATATGAAATATTTGTGTTGTATATTTTCTCATAAATATATGAATCTCATAAAGTTGTAAAACTATTAGAATAGCCCCAATTGTTTATTCAATCTTACCAAATAAATAAAACTTTATAAAATTGCATAATAATTATAACAAATCTATTTGCTCACCACTTAAATAATTATTTCATCAAACTTAAATTCAATTAAAAAATACTGAACATAAATTGTAATGAACTAGCCTTGCATTTTTCGATCATGTGATGACCGAGAAGACGAACGAAGTTGTTATTTTGAGTCATTTGTTGGTCAATATCATCGGCAACTATATTTTCATGCTCATAGACCACAAATATTTCATCACTCATTCTCGCAAATAATTATGTAATGTTGCACAAGTTATGACAATTTACACTTGTGTGTCAATATCATAATGCTTCATGTCTTGTTTCTACATTCTAAATCTATTTTTTCAAGCTCCAAAAGTTCGTGGGGTTGTCTTAATAAAGTATAAAGTGGTGGATCAATTTTTATATTTAAAAAATCTCAAATCATGATATGAAATTCCCATATAATTTCACATCATGATTTTTGGAGAATATGGTCTTCCATCTCATGATGTGAAATCATGAGATGCAACCAACGTAAAATCACATGTTCAAACGCTGATTTCATATCAGGATATGATATCGCATGACCAAATGTTTTCTTAGAAAGTCACTCAGTCATTCACAATTCACATAGGAAGTCACTCAACTAATGACTATTTACTTAGAAAGTCATTCAACTAATTTAGAGAATTTCTTCATTATATTTTGTTAAAATACAGTTTCATTTTGAATTAATTTAAAAAATAAAAAGATATGGTTTTAATTATTGTATTAAATTTTGTTGTAATATAATTTCTTTAAATTCTTTTTTTAAAAAAAAAAAAAAGAGAAAAGATTGCTTCTGCGTCTTTTTTATTACTCTTCCTAGTTTAATTTTAGACTGTAACGACCATTTTTTATCGCTTTGAGCACTAGAACTTTTTATGTCAGAAAATACATTCCGATAGATTTAAATGGGTGTTTTGGACTATTCATAATTATAATTATGAAATTAGTGGGGTAATTTTAATAATTTATTTAGTTGGTGGTTAAAGAAAATAACATTAAAATTAACAAGGATCACTTTTACTATTTTTATTATTAGTCTTATATAATAACTAGGGAGTAAATATTTTATAGGAAGAATAAGGGTTTCAAACGAGAAAGTAATACGTGCGGCATCTATCGAAGAAGATCGGTTCCTGGTAATTTCAATTCCTCTATTGCTTTAAATAAATTGTAAAAGATTATAGTGACTACTAGAAAGTGGCATGCTTATTGGTGGGATGGATAGCTTTGTATAGCCTCTGGAAATTATTGTTTCTTTATGTATTAATGGGCTCCACGTGAATATCTTTTTGTTTTGATTAGATATGTTGGAGATAAAATTTGATAGTTAATAAAGAGTAGAAGTCAAATATTATGTTAATTAGAATTGGGAAGGATTATTTGTATAAAAAAAATTAGGATCGTCATTAGCAAATATTGTTGGGAACTAAAAATCCTAATAATTGACTTGAATAATTGGTGTACTAATTAATTGGGATTTTTTAAAAATAATATAAAACCATTAAAATAATTATTTAATGACCACAACAAATGGCTTAAGAATTAATCTTTACAAGTTATATGTTATGCAAAACTGCATAAAGTTACAGTGAAAAGTAACGTTCTGACCATGGTAATCTAATTCCAATTGTTCGTTAAAAATTTTAGTATATTGAAATATTTAATTAATATTAGGTGTATCGAATTATTTAAACTCCATCAAAGTTAAGCTAATTGGAGGATTTAAGACATAAAATAATATGAATTAGGTGAGTTTTTGGGTCTAAGCTAGACATAAAATAATATGAATGTTTATAAACTCGCTAACAAAAAAAAATTATACATATATAATTTATAGATTGGAAGGGTTCGGAGGTAATAAGGAAAGGAAAGGCATTGGAGAAGTAGTTGCTTAACTTCGATTCTTCGGTGGAGGTAGGCTATGGTTTATTTCTATTTGATAGATAAACTCTAAATAGCGATTGATATGTATTGAGTGATATTGTAAAGTTCCTATGTACTTGATTGTGTGGTTGTATGTTTTGATTGTGTGGTTTGTGGTTGGCCTAAAATTATAAGATTGTTGAATTTCTAATCTTGAACCTTCTCTATTAAAATGAATTTCTAATCTTGAACCTTCTCTATTAAAATGACGTCTTGAATAAAGAAGGCTTGCTGAAATAAAATAATGAGATAATTGGATCGGAGTGTCACGTTCCGACACAGTATTATGGGATCGGAGTGTCACGTTCCGACACGGTATTAGGGATCGGAGTGTCACGTTCCGACACAATAACATTAAAGGCAAGGAATCTTGAAGTAACTTAATATACTTAATCTCAAGGAACCTATTTTCCAAATGAGTATGGTGTGGAGGCATGAGTCCTCATACGTGTGCTTGATGTTGTGATTGATGGTGTACCTATTATGGTGTTGTTGTTGTCAATGGTTCATGTGTTTGTTGCTTTCCACCTGTTAAGTATTGTAGTTGATTTTATATTATTATTTATTCTATATTGATTTCAATTTTGAGTTGACCGATGATACCTACTCAGTACGTGTTCCTTGTACTGACCCCTACTTGTATTTTCTTCTTTGTTCTTTTGTGGAGTGCAGTGATATACCGTGGTTTCACGGTATTCTTGATACTTTTTCCTTAAGTTTTGTGTGTCCAAAAGCCTTTTTGTGCTAATTTTTATATAAGTTTCTCCTTATTTGCACGAAATTTGTCCTAAGATGAATGCGGAGATTTGAGCGAAGAAATGCAGAAGAGACCACCTACGGAGCTTGTGACGGTCCGTCATGCTTGTGACAGTCCGTAGGTGGCAGCGTAAAGCAGCTGCTGAAGGAAGATGGGGAACTCTGACCAAGTGTGAGGTTACGGAGTCCATGACGGTCCGTCGTGTCTATGACGGTCCGTCGTGTCTATGACGGTCCGTCGTGTCTAAGACGGTCCGTCCTGCAGGTTCGTCATGAAGTTCAGAGAAGTAATCCCAGTATCCATATTCCAAGAGTTTAAGTGTTTTGGAACGAAGACCCTCGACAGACCGTCTTGTCTGTGACGATCCGTCATACTTACCTTTGAGGGTAATGAAGAGAGCAGCAGAAGAAATTGCAAAGTATGGGACGACGGAGTCCATGACGGTCCGTCGCGACCACGACGATCCGTCGCGAGGTCCGTCGACCCAGCCGCGTTTTGACAGATTCCCAGCAAATAGAGTCCTTGTTTAATTAGGTTTTTATTTTCTATAAATAATTCAAAAAACCTCGTTTTTGAGGTTAGACACGGTTTTATTAGTTAGACTCTGGATTATTTGGTTAGGCTTTTGATTATCATTAGACTTTTTGTGAGATTCTTGATTACTTTAAGATTATTGTAAGTGATTGTTGGTGATTTTTGTTGATCAATCAAGCAAACTTTCGGATTTTACTCTTTCTCATTGAAGTAAGTACATGAATTCTTATATAATACATTTGAATATTGTGATTATGACTATGGGTAACTAAACTCCATAACTAGGGTTGTGGGAACAATAGGCAAATAATGAGGTAAAACCTAACTAAAATAACAATTCTAGAATAGTGTCTTGCATGTATTAATAATTCTTTCGCTTAGAAGTCTTTTTAACGGATGGCCAACGTTAGAACTTGCCTTAATGCTACTTGCCGGACCAAGGAGGTAGATAATAGGAAAAGAATTATCAACATAGATTTAGTGTATACTATATAATAGGCTAGTATTGATTGGTACGAGGTAATAACTTAGTCAAATATCGAATACAATGCTTAATATGAGGTAAAGATAAGGGTTAGGATAGCAACACACGTAGCCGGACCAAGGTACGGAGTGAAATTTTCTAGATGTCGGACCAAGGATTTAGAAATACATGACTTATCACTTTGCATGCAAGATATTAGGAAAGAATTGTTATAGTTAGAATTATAAAGTTATGATCCTGTGGGGAACACGTAAACCGTAGTTACTTTGATTAATTGATTAAACTCCAACATTCAAAGCTGTTAAGTGTCTCTTTCAATTTCGTTAGTCATTTTCATTCATTTAGAAATAGAAACCCCCCTTTTATTGTTTTTACTTTCCAAGGAAGTAATTGACTGAACAATAGTAATAATAGATTGAAGTTAAGTCTAAAATATTTTCCTTGTGGGAACGATCCCAACCTCACTAGTTGGGTTATTTACTTTACATGACCGCTTTACTTCTTATTTGAGAAGTAAGTTTGAGCGTATTAAATTTTGGCGCCGGTCCCGGGGATTATAGCTTTTAGATTAACTTAAACTTATTACTATAGTTTAGTTGATATTTTCTTGATTTTACTTTGTTTTATTTTTTTTTATTTGTGCAGAATCAACCTCCTTGTATGCCAAATACACGGAGAGGAAGAGAACCCTTGTTTCCCTACGATCACGAATTAGAGCGTACACTATGCAACATGAATCGAAACTTAGGAATAAATGATGATGATCCAAACCAGAACATCCCAGCTCCGGTTGATGTTCATGGTCAGTTGTTACCCGATGCTCTGGGTGAACACCAACAGAGGGGACAAAATCCCGCTCCATGGCCCCAAGCATACTACAGAGCCTATGATAACATAGCAGACTCCGATGGGCCACTTGTCTTGCCTCCTCTACCCACAGGCCACACCTTTGTGGTAACTAGTAGCCTGATACAAATGCTCACTGCCAGAGATTTATTTTCAGGGCTACCTTCTGAGGATCCACATGCCCATTTAGCTAAGGTAAGGGCAGTGTGTAAAAGGTGTGTAGGGAGGCCTGACTTGGACTTAGATGTAATAGGGCTTAGAGTGTTTCCTCTCTCACTGACGGGAGAGACTCCTATATAGTTCACTGAGCTCCTGTACAACTCAATTTTCACTTGGAACCAACTAAGGGATGTTTTCATAGCACGCTACTATCCGGTCTCCAAGAAACTAAACCACAAAGACAAAGTGAACAACTTTGTGGCACTACCAGGAGAGTCAGTTAGTAGTTCTTGGGATAGATTCACCTCGTTCTTGAGAAGTGTCCCAAATCACCGTATAGATGATGAGTCACTGAAGAAATACTTCTATCGGGGACGGGATGATAATAATAAAGCGGTGTTGGACACTATAGCAGGTGGATCTTATGGGGAGTGTCCTTATGCTGAGATTGCTAAAAAATTAGAGAAAATCTCCCGGAATAATAAAGCTTGGAGTACTAGGAAGTCAGATACAAGGACAAACACCTTCGCAGTGCAGTACACTCACAACCCAGCCACAGATGAGATTCGCGAAGAAATGGCTCAGATGAGAACTGAGCTTGGGTTGGTACTAAAACATGTCAATGGGGGTACTGAAAAGATAAATGCAGTCAACTACTTGTCGAAACCAACCATATAATGATGAATGATATTATGCGGAGAACTCCTATGCAGTAAATAAGCAGACTGGGGGTTTCCGACCGAGCGCCCAAGGCTCAAACCAGGATAATTGGCGCCAAGGTCAAGGGAACCAAGGTCGGATCTATGGTAACTATAATCGTGAGGGTCATTATGTCCGAGATAGAAACTACAACTGCGACAACAACTTTAACAGGGGTAACTACGGTAACAGAAATGATAGGAATGGGCCCTATGTACCTCCTCACAATCGTGAAGTTACTCCTAGGGATGGTGGAGATAGTATAGCGCGAGTTGAGGATATGTTGCACAAAATGATGAGGAGGTTCGATGCTAGTGAAGAGCACATTAAAGAGTTAAGGTGTGATTTAGCAAGTATAGGGCAAAAAGTTGATACGCATGCAATATCGATTAAGCAGATCGAGTTGCAAATGGACCAATTATCTGCGACAATGAACACACGGCAACCGGGCACTCTTACTAGCAACACTGTCCAAAATCCAAAAAATGATGCGCACTGTATGGCAATCACTTCTCGGGGTGGTAAGCAAACCATTGACCCACCTATGCCGTCTAATGAGGAAAATGTGAGAAAGGATGATGATAAGGTAGTAAAGGGTAGTGGTGAAGCAGAGGAAAGTAATGGAAAAGATGCAGAAGTCCCTATGAAGGTAATTCCCATGCCTAGGCCACCACCACCCTTCCCTTGGAGATTAGTGAAAAAGACCGAGGATGGTAAATATCGGCGTTTCATAACAATGCTGAAGCAGCTTTCTATCAATGTCCCTTTGGTAGAAACTCTAAAACAAATGTCTGGTTATGCCAAGTTTATGAAAGATATGGTCACAAAGAAAAGATCGGTCACTTTCGAGGATGATGATAGACTGCAGCATTGTAGTGCTATTTCTACAAGATCCCTCGTAAAAAAGAAACAAGATCCGGGTGTGTTCACTATTCCTTGTACATTTGGGTCATTACATTTTGTGAAAGCATTATGTGATCTGGGGGCAAGCATAAATCTCATGCCCCTCTCGATTTACAAGAAGTTGGGTTTGGGGGATCCAAAACCCACTTCGATGCGGCTACTGATGGCTGATCGGACAGTAAAAAGGCCTATAGGGATACTCCATGATGTGCTAGTAAAAGTGGAGTCATTCATCTTCCAGGCTGATTTTGTTATTCTTGATTGTGAAGTCAATTTTTAAGTGCCTATTATTCTTGGAAGGTCATTCCTTGCTACAGGTAGAGCCTTAGTTGATATGGAAAAGGGATAGATGAAATTTCGGTTGAACAATGAATAAGCGACCTTCAACATTTGTAGGACCATGAGGCAGAGTGGTGAGCTCCAATCGGTGTCCGCCATATCCCACAAAGAAAAGATGAAGAAGGAAAATGAACAAAAAAATTAAAAACAAGAGTTTATGATTGGGGATTTAGTGCTTTTAGACAGTTCTGGGTCGCCTTCTCTTCCGGGCAAGCTCAAGTCCAAACGGACTGGCCCTTACTTGATTACCCATGTATTCCCTCATGGAGCAGTTGAGTTAAAATCCAAGGAGGGAGTGCGGTTTAAGGTGAATAGAGAACGAATAAACCTCTATTTTGGGCATAAAGCATCGGGGAATGAAGTGATAGAGGCATACCATCTTGATGAAGTCTGAGTAATCAAGTGTCCCCAGTCGTGCCGCGACATTAAATCAGGCGCTTGTTGGGAGGCAACCCAATACTTATAGTCTTTTTAGTAATGGTAGCATTTTTCTACTAATGGGTTTTAATTTTGCAGGCACATCACCAGGAAATTCTGCAGAAAATTACTCTGCAGCAGTCACTGACGGATACAGCAACGGACCGTTGCGCCTCTAACGGACCGTCGCATGAATTTGTCGGGCCAGGTACGTCTTTCTGTTATTTTCAAACTAGGGCACACATGACGGAACCAACGACGGATCGTCACAACTGAGACGAACCGTCGTCAGGGAATCGTTGCGTCATTAATGAGGCGTACCCGACCCGACCCGGCTGGAGTTTTTTTACAAAATCTTACCGTTTAAACTCCCCAAACCCTCATTTCACCCCCATTCCTTCACTACTCCTCCTATTTCCCTCTTTTTTCAACTTCCAAAATCTCTCCCTCTATCAACCGATCATTGTTCCCCCAAAATTCTCCAAAGCCCTAAAAGTTATCATCTACTAGTCGGAGTTGCTGCTGTGGGTGTCTTCTTGATCACCAAGTACCTTTCCATCTTGTTTTTCTCCAATTCTCAGGTATGTGTCTCTAATTTCTACTCATTTATCTTGCATTTTTGTTTATCAATTAGTACTAGCCTAGTTCTTCCTGATATGTTCATTTTTTTATATAAAATTCTATCTAACCTAGGTTAAAAATCATCGAAATTGCCGTGTTTACAACCCTAGAAATAGGTGCTTTAGCATTGCTAGTTTACTAGGCATTGGGGTTAGATAAATGTAGGTTCAAACACCACCAATTCAATTTGTGTCATAAGGGATGAATGGGGCACCCCCAGTTCTGTCAGTGATATACAGAACGATACCCCGATGACAGACCGTCGTAGGGTCCTTTCCAAAACCCCTAACACCCCACTGCCCAATTTTATGCAAGTGTCCTCAAACCGACATATGTGGCGGACCGTCATCCACACGACTGTCCGTCCTGCACAACCGTTCTAGTTGTCAGAGACCCTGTTCCTAAGGGTCTCTCTACATTTTTCTAAGCGTCCTCAAACGAACAAGTACGATGGACCGTCATACCCACGACGGTCCCTACTGCATGACCGTTATGATGGTCAGAGACCCCTCTCCTAAGGGTCTCCATATTTTTTTCAAGTATCCTCTGACGGACACCTACGACGGACCGTCGTACCTGTGACGGTCCATCCTGCACATGCCGTCATACTTGTCAGAGACTCTCCTTCAGGGTTCTCCATATAAACAAAGTCTAAGTAAGAAATGACGGACCCCATGACGGTCCGTCATAGTCACGACGAGCCGTCACCTGGCCCGTTGTGCTTCACTGTTACTATAGAAATGTCATTTTATTTTATTTTTTTTTGTATTTATTTGTCTTGTTTGCTACTTCTAGTACTAATATTGATCCTTTACAGGTAATATCTACTATGGCACCTAAAGAAGATCGAGTCTATGCATGCGGGCGATCGAAGTCTGTCGCCCCGTCTGCCCGCCTGGTCATTGGCTCTGATAATGAGCGTGACCCCGAGTACGTGCCCCCAGGCACTTCCACCCCTTCCCGTGTTGCACATGCTGCCATAGCCACACCCAAAAAGGTGGCGTCCCGCGTAGTCACTGTCTCCCATTCTGATGAGGAGCGCACACTGACCGACACACCTTCTGGGTCAGCCACCAATGAAGAAGGAGCATCTGGCTCCTTAGGAGTTCCGTGGTCGGAGGAAGCCTCCGTCTCTACAGAGGTTCCCGCACCCGCCACCACTGCAGCGTCGGCCTCGTCTGATGAGGCTGACAGTTTGGAATCCACACCCGGTTCACCAGCTCATGCTCTCACCCCGGCTACTGACCAGCCCAACCAGTGGTGTGTCGACGGGCAATTTTAAGTCTACACCGACGCAAAGTTCCTGAATGACAAAGGAGTTATGACTCGAACACTCATATTGGAGCGGCAAGTCTTTACAGGAAGTCTCCTGACGATGCCTGAGATCCACAATCTCTTCACCAGGCATCGACTGGAGTGGACAGCACGTCCATTGGGACGTTATAGTGAAGAGCTGGTCCGAGAGTTTTATGCATCCTACGTAGCTACTCTCCGATCACAGATTGATAGGCGGTCTACCCACGCCAAACAGGCCCCACTGGAGCAAGTCTGAGTACGGGGCGTTCAGGTCGATATCTCCCTGCATGCCATTCGCCGGTTTCTATACGGCGAGGGGGTTGATGCTAATTGGACCCCTCTCACTGCCGAGTTTGACTACCGATGGCAGATTGTTAAAGATGGCCAATTTTTGCGTGAGCCATCACTGAGAGAGACCACCAAGAGGTGGATGGCCCTGCACTTGTCCATTAATGGAGAGGGTGCCGACTGGGTGACCTAGCCAAAGGAGGCCATCAAGAAGGCCAACCTGACTTTCACGGCAAAGTTTTTGTGGTTGATTGTCCGCCACTGCCTTTCCCCTACAGCTGCCGATAATATCGTTACATGGGATCGAGCAGTATTGATGGCGGCGATGATAGCCGAGTTCGAGGTGGATTTTGTGTGGCTTCTACAGGCAGTCATGCACGAGAGGGCTTTTAAGGTCACAACTACTTACCCTTTCCCGTGCATGATCTTTTCTCTCTGCAGGTCCACAGGTGTGCCTATATGGCACGTTGATCAGCTCAAGACCCATCTGGGCACTGTTGATGTCGGCCTCATCAGAAATGAGGCCAATGAGTTGGATCCACGCAGAGGGCCCTATCCAGAGCTGCCCCCATTTGATGACGATCTGGCTGATACGGTAGCCCAGGCCCGCACGGTTACACAGGCGGCGTCCACTGACACTACCCCGGTCGAGTCTATCCCAGGTAGTAGCACTGCCCCGAGCTCCTCTCGCACAGCCCCTCTACCCGCTCTAGTCCCGCTTGCTAGGGTCCAAAAATTAGAGGCGCAAATGGCTACACTTCTGCATCATATCCAGTCGTGGATGCAGAAGTCTATTTCCGAGGCAAAAGAGCGCTTGGAGCGGAAAATGGTCCAGCATACAGAGCGGAAGATCGCTGAGGTTCACCAGCGCTTGGACGCTTTTGAGTTGCGGGTGCTAGCCCGGCCAGCTCCTCCGGTGGATGCGTCGACTCTTCAGGCTGCGGTCGACAGTCTTTGCGCAGATATTGACATGATCTTAGAGGCTAGGGTGCCTGAGTCTGAGGCCCCTTCTATCGAGCCTGCTGAAGACACAGTGTTGGCGGCCCTATTCGCCACCTCAGAGATTCCACCACCTCCTTCTCGAGAGCATGCCAAGAGGCGTAGGGGTCGAGCAGAGGATGAGGCGCGAGCACGGAAGAAGGAGCGCCATGAGATGGAGGCTGCGAGGAGAGCCTCGCTTGCTGACGAAGAGGCACGCCAGATGAGAGCAGGAGAGTTAGCGGCTGGGGCGTCTAGCTCTAGAACTGTGGAGATAGAGGGAGGCACTGCTGATAGTGTTGTTGTTGCTGAGGACACCACTGAGGGTGTCCAGATTACATAGGAAGTGGGTTCCGGGGAACCGGACCCACGAGCTTGCTGATCGTCGGCGCTTTGCGCCCCAGGTTTGCTTCACCTACCACTCTAGTATTTCAATTTTTTTATGCATTAGGGACAATTGCATGTCTTTTTGTTGGGGGTGGGGAAGCGTGTGCTAGGGTGAAGTCTGAGAAGCCCAATTCACTATCCTCTTTTGGGGTTTTCTTGCCTGTGTTCTTTTTCCCCAAGAGACTGATTACTTTTTCTGTTGAACCGGCATGTCTATATCTTGTGTACATAGTCTAATTCTGGAGCATGATGTCTAAAATGATATCCTGATAAAATGGAAAATGATGCATGACTAGGCATAGAAATTGATAAGTGTGTGGCTCTAAGCATGACATAGAGGTACACCACTGCATTACCCTAAGTCTAAAATTCGAACTAGGTGTCTGATAATCTGGTAGAGTGATGAGATGTCAAGTGAGTGTGAGGAAGATTTGAATAGTCCGCTATTTGTACTAAGCTAGAACTTGCATGGTTAGTCCTGCTAAAAGTAAGTTTTAATAGACAATTAGGAAAGGATCAAAGGCCCTTATTCAATATAGCCCATTTTTAGCCTAAATAAAAGAAAACCAAATGAAATTTATCCTTCTTTGATCCAAATGATCTGAGCTTAAATTAGACCTTTCTTTTTCACCCCAACTGATCTTTTCTGGGAATAATGTGTTGGCTCTGGTCCCTCCTTGGACATGTGCACCTCAGCTTATGCCAAAAGCATAAGTTGAGGGTGGCTAATGCAGTAAACAACCTTCGTTATGGCCCTGACCCAACTTTGGGTATTGTGTACTTTGACTCATGGCAAAGCCATGAGTTGAGGGGGGCTATTATGAGGAATGCTTTGGAAAGTGGGTTGAAACAACAAAGAGAGAGAAAGAAGAAAAGTAAAGTGACTCAAGAATTAGTTGAAAGAAAAGTAAAGAAAAAGAAAAATATACAAGAAATACAATCAAGAAAAGAAGAGAGTCACTTACACAAATGAAGAAAGAAGAGAAAATAGCAAGGTGAAAGAATATGAGAAACTGGGCGAGATAAAATGATAGAAAATGGTATGTTTAGCCGATATGTCAAGAAGGGGCAAAAAGTCACTAAAGTATACCTAAAATATACCCTACCTAACCCTGAGCCTATGTTATAAGCTAAGAAAGTCATATCGTGATCCTAAGGGTTGTATAGCGAACTTAAGGCAGTGAAAATAAGGGCAAGCTTATGGCAATATGTATGAATGAGCGTGAATTTGTTCTGAGAGCGAGTGTTGAAAAGTAATCCTTATACTCAAACTGAAATCATTGTGTGAAAAATGAGGATTTTGTTTTAAAGTGAGGACACTAGTTGCAATATCGGAAATATTAGCATCTCGGTGATAAATTGAAGAGGATAGGTGTTAGTGCATGGTGAGTCTGTGTCATGCTCTGATCCCACATAATTCAAGCCTAATAGTGATAGCATGCATAAATATGATGAGATTAATCGGGATTGATAGTCAAATGATTGCAAAGGATAAAACATGGATACTATTGTACAAAGATGTTGTATTGAGTCATAGTGTGTCGCTTGAGGACAAACAACGAATTTAAGTTGAGGGTGTTGATATACCGTGGTTTCACGGTATTATTAATACTTTTTCCTTAAGTTTAGTGTGTCCGAAAGCCTTTTTGTGCTAATTTTTATATAAGTTTCTCCTTATTTGCAGGAAATCTGTCCAAAGATGAATGTAGAGATTTGAGCGAAGAAATGCAGAAAAGACCACCTACGGAGCTTGTGACGGTCCGTCATGCTTGTGACGGTCTGTAGTTGGCAGCGTAGTGCAGCTGCTGAAGGAATAGTCTTTTTTATTTATATTTGTAATCTTTGATATTTTTAAATTTTATTATTTTCCGTCTGATTTCTTATTCAATGAGTGATACTAACATGTTTTATTTGGATTTTTTTAAATTAGCATATATATTTTTTGAATTAGATGTTGATGATAATATTTTTATATAATTGAACAAAGAAAACTATATGGATCGAAAAAAAACTACATTAATTTTCCTACTTGACAGTTAAATATGATTTTATTGTATAAATATAATAATTTGATTATTTAGTTTTATTATTAATAAATGTTCAAATGATATTCACTTTTACAGAATGCTTAATTATAAGTGAAAAAAAATATATTTTATTACTCACTTTAAATTCATCATTTTCTTTTCAGCTGCAGAATTTGGTAATAACTTTTTCAATTTTTTTTCTTAAAAAAAGATTTTTATACGATGAAGGATATAGAAAGAAACCCCATAATCCCATTCACCTCCACTTCTTTTAATCTTTATTTTTTTTAAAAAAAAAACATTTTTTACTTGAGATTTTGATTTTTTTTTTAAAAAAAGTATTATTATTTATTTGAAATCTTAGAAATCGAAAATTTGCTTTAAACATGTTTTTGATATAATTTCTTGAATTGTTGTATAATTAAAAGTAAAATTAAAATTAATTAGTTGCAGTTACGTTTAAATAAAAAATATAAATTGTAAAATAAAAGATAAATTTAAGAAGAGTTTTAAAATTAATATTATATAATTTATAATTGTTTTTACAAATAACGTGATATAACTATTATAGTATTATAACACTAAAAAAACTGAAATTTTTTAGATAATGCTTTAAAGATTTTTCACCTTTTTAGATAATGCTTTAAATTCTGTTGTACCTTCCAAACAGTTACTTTTTACAAATTTTACTTTTATTTAGTGGGTAATTAATTAAAATTTTGTGTGCAACACAATTTGTATTATAGTGAATGTCTAATTATATGGAGTCCTAATAGGATATGGTTAGGAATCCTATTTGGGACCAAGTAAGATTTTCTTTATAAATAAACGTTTTATTTCATTGTAAAGAAAATTTGTGAAAAATCAATGAATCCTAAGTATAATTCAAAAGAAATAAGAAGTTTTTTCTCTTCTCCCTACTTTCTTCTTCTTCTAATTTCATATAGTTTCACAACAATAATAACCTTTTTATTTTAAAATAAATTGATTTTTTTTCACTTTATTTAAAAGTATTAGTGTTAAAAGGGTAAAAAAATATTCAAAAAAATAAAATAACATTGTGTGAAATAATATTATTTTACCACTTTGGCTAAATCTTTTGACCAAAACATTTTTCCTATTATTTACTTTTGTAGGCAACACAAATTATTTGGAAAAATCGATATCTTTTTTCACTTTTATTTAAAAATATTAAAGCTAAAAAGATAAAAATATTTTTAAAAAATAAAAAAACATAATATAAAATATATTATTTTAACATTTTGGCCAAAAGAATTTTTTCAATTATTTACTTTTTCAAAGGTTCATTTGAAAAAATCAAAGAAACACATTAACCGAAATGTACATATAGTGTATCTATATATTGTTTTCCTTTTTGAGGGAAATTTGAATCGAAGACAACTACTCAAAAAGCTTATATTATTCTTCTAGTAATATTAATAAGTTTTTCCTGTTATTAATACTATTCTATTAATATGTAGTTTATTCAAATCATTTAAATAAATAATTATCTATTGTATATTTATAATGCAAATAGGTAAGCACTAATAATTTTTTAAATCGTTTATATTTCGATGCAATATATCTACACATTGTAAACTCATCAATGATAGCAATGGAGCATTGAAGTTATACAATAATAAAAGGTACCATATTGCAATTATTCAGTTATCTGATTTTTTTTAAAATTAAATTGTCTCTTCAATATAAGAAGGTAAAAAACATTTTTGAAAAATTATTCTTTTATCTATTGTTTTTCAAGATAGAACAATCATAAGAATTTTGTAAATTATATGACAATATAATAATAAAAGTACTCACTAATATTTTAGAATATACATATATATATATATATATATATATATATATATATATATATATATATTTTCAAGAAAGTATATACAATTAATGGATTATATGTCGTTTTATAAAAATTTATGTCTAAAATATCCTTAAAAAGGATGATGACTTGCAGTTTGCTATTTTCTTTTTTTTCAGCTTTATGCTTATCATTTCTAATTTTTCATTCCATCTTATAAAATGACTCCATATGTAATTAAATTTACGATAATAATTGATATTATTATATTTAAATTTTTTAATTATAATTGATTTAAAGTGAATTGTCATAACCATTTTTAAATAATACACATAATATCATGTTAATGGTGCTTATAACTTATAATTTCATATAATTAATATTAAAACTAATATATTAACTATTTCTATGAAATCAGTTTAAAAGTTTTTGAAACTAAATTTTAAAATTACCTGTCATTGTTAAGTTATACGTATTTATTAAATAATAAAATCTACACATATTTAGATAGACTATCCATAAAATAAAAAAATAAAAAAAACTTATAATAAATCAAAGGAGTGAAAGATGATCCATAATTTTCATATTTTAATATTTTCTTTGCATTTAAAATAATTTATTCTTATGTGATGTAATATTAATTTGATAATTTATTTTTATGTGGCACTAATTCAGTAACTTTGTGCATTCTTATTTTATGAAATTGTATTTATATTAAATGAAAATCATCTTATTTTGAAGGATTAATTGAGAGAAGAGTGTGAAGAATTTGCAACATGCTATGTAAATTATATTTAAATTTTAGCTATAAGTAGAAACAAAATATTAAATACTGCATTTTAGATTGACCTATGAAATTATAATTTAATTAACAGACAAAATTATCAATTAAACATATGATATACATGTTATTAATCTTCAATGTATTAGAAGAACAAAAAGTTATTAGAATAACATTTGGTGTTTTTGAAGAACATATATTTATTGCACATAAATTATAGTAAAATTTTGTTAGCATTAAATGTATATTATTAAATTAAAACATGATAATTACACATGCACTTTTTTGCTAAAAATGAAATTCGTAATAATTATTTCTAAGTTTAAAAAATATTTCATTTTAAAATATTCGTGCTACGCGTGAATAGGTGTGCTAGTTAAAATTAAAACACACAGTAGCATTGCTACTAATTTAATAAAAAAAATGTCACAACCCAAAACCGAGCCGCGACTGGCACCCACACTAATCCTACTATGTGAGCGAACCAACCAATCTAAACCCCAACATTTCAACCATAATTCACAAAATACAATGCGGAAGACTTAAACTCATTAATAAAAATTAATTCAATAACTTCTAAAAATTCAACAACTATTATTATCCCCAAAATCTGGAAGTCATCATCACAAGAACATCTATCCTCAAATTACTAATCTAAGAGTATCTAAGAAACTAAAATACATAAAAAGCTAGTCCATGCCGGAAATTCAAGGCATCAAGACTTGAAGAAGAAGATCCAGTCCAAGCTAGAAGCATTAGCTCACCCTGAAGTCCGGTGTAATGAAGACTGGCTAGAGTTGCGATTGAGTTGAAGACGACGGTACGTTTGCTGCACTCCACATATAACAAAGAAAGAAACACACAAGTAGGGGTCAGTACAAAACACGGGTACTGAGTAAGTATCATCGGCCAACTCAAAATAGAAAACAACATATATCAGTTAATATCATAAATCAACTACAATACTCAACATGTAGCAACAACAAGTACTATAATCATCAATAAGTACCACCAAGTTCATCCATGAGGACTCAAGCCTCAATACCATACTCATTTGGGAATTAGGTTCATTACATTGAGTATATTAACATCTTTCAAGATTCATTATCTTTCTTCCTCTTGTGTCGGTACGTGAAACTCTGATCCTCACATACTATCCTAGTGTCGGAACGTGACACTCCGATCCTCATATACTATCCTGGTACCGGAACGTGGCACCCGATCCATATTCTATCCTGGTGTCGGAACGTGACACTCCGATCCTCATTCTATCCTGGTACCGGAACGTGGCACCCGATCCATATACTATCCTGGTGTCTGAACGTGACACTCCTATCCTCATTCTATCCTGGTACCGGAACGTGGCACCCGATCCTCTATTTCTATCCTGGTACCGAACGTGGCACCCGATACATATACTATCATGGTGTCGGAACGTGACACTCCGATCCTCATTCTATCCTGATACCGGAACGTGGCACCCGATCCTCTATTTCTATCCTGGTACCAGAACGTGGCACCGATCCCCTAATTCATCAAGCCTTCTTTTATACCAAGGCATCATCATCCTCATTATGTAATTCATCAAGCCTTCATTTATACCAAGGCATTATCATTAACAAGGTGAATTAGGGTTTCTACAATATTTAGGATTCAATAGCTTCATTATGCTTATTTTATCACAATCACATAATCACATTCATGCAAGCATACAATTTAGCTTATAGAAGAGTTTACAATACTACCAATACATATCATTCACTATTAAGAGTTTACTACGAATAGTATAGAAACCATAACCTACCTCCACCGAAGATTAGTGATCAAGCAAGCAAATTCCCAAGCTTTGTTTCCTCTTCGTTTCTCCTCTTCTCGTTCGATCCTCTCTCTCTCTCTCTTTGTTCTTTCTATTTTTCTTATTCAAACCCTCTTTCTTTTACCCTAATTAGCATATAATTTAGTATAAAAGATGACAATAGTAACCCACTAATTAACTCAAGGTTGCCTCTTTTATCCCCCAAGAAATTGAGTTATTAATATTAACCCACGAAATTTATAATTATAGCAGGAATAGTCCAAAACGCCCCTTTAAAACTTAAACAGAAATCCGACCCAGACTGGAATTACGCAACCTGTGACGGTCCGTCATGGCTATGACGGTCCGTCCTGCAGGTCCGTCGCAAGGTTCAGAGACTCAATTTCCTGAAAGAGTCTGTGACGGTCCGTCGTGCCTACGACGGTCCGTCCTGCACTTCCGTCACGACGTTCAGAGAATTGCTCACAGTACCCAATTCTCAAGAGTTGAAGTGTTTTGAAACGGAACCTCACAATGGTTCGTCGTATCTATGACGGTCCGTCCTGCAGGTCCGTCACAGAGTTCAGAGAGTCGATTTCAGCACTCAAATTTCAGAATTTCTAAGTGTTTTGGAACGAGATACCCTCGACGGTCCGTCGTGCCCATGACGGTCCGTCGTGGTATCCGTCATCTCATCCAGTTTTTCCAGAAATAAAATTTGCTGCTCAAAACGACTAAACAGGTCGTTACAATAGATACCAATTTACCCATCGTTCATCCTCAAACGATCAAAAGAAGAAAAACAAGGACGAGAAGGAGTACCTGAATCTGTAAACAGGTGTGGGTATCTTTCTTGCATATCAGCCTCCTTCTCCCAAGTGGCCTCTTCAACTGGTCGATTCTTCCATTGAACTTTGATGGATGCAATCTCCCTCGACCTCAACTTGCGAGCTTCTCTATCTAGAATAGCAACAGGTTCCTCCTCATAAGACAAATTCTCATCAAACAGAACCGAATCCCAACGAATGATGTAGTTTCCATCCCCATGGTATCTTTTCAACATAGACACGTGAAATATCGGATGCACTCCTGACACCCTTGGAGGCAAGGCTAATTCATAAGCCACCTCCCCTACTAGCTTAAGTACTTCAAATGGTCCAATATACCTTGGACTTAGCTTACCCCTTTTTCCAAACCGCATCACCCTTTCATGGGTGAAACCTTCAGCAAGACTTGTTCACCCTCCATGAACTCCAAGTCTCTAACTTTTCGATCTGCATATTTCTTTTGCCTACTTTGCGCCGCTAAAAGCTTTTCTTGAATAGATTTCACTTTCTCTAATGAATCCCTCAAAAGATCAGTACCCCAAGGTCTAACCTCAAATGCATCAAACCAACCAATGGGAGACCTACATCTCCTCCCATACAATGCTTTGAATGGAGCCATATCAATACTCGAGTGATAGCTATTATTGTATGAAAACTCCGCTAAGGGTAAGAAGTTATCCCAATCACCACCAAATTCTATCACACATGCACGAAGCATATCCTCCAATACTTGAATCGTTCGCTCCGACTGACCATCGGTCTGAGGGTGAAATGCAGTACTAAGGTCCAACCTAGTACCTAATTCCACATGCAATGTTCTCCAAAACTTAGAAGTAAACTGCGTACCTCTATCTGATATGATGGAAAGTGGAACTCCATGCAATCGAACGATTTTTGAGATGTAGATTTTGGCTAACTTCTCTGCATTGTAGGTCACCTTGACCAGAATGAAGTGAGCGGACTTGGTTAATCTGTCCACAATTACCCAAATAGAATCGAACTTACCCTACATCTTTGGAAGACCAACCACGAAGTCCATAGCAATCCTCTCCCACTTCCATTACGGAATGGGCATTCTCTGAAGTGTTCCTCCGGGCCTCTGGTGTTCATACTTTACTTGTTGACAATTTGGACATTTGGCAACAAAATCAACAATGTCTCGCTTCATTCTACTCCACCAAAAGTGTTGCTTTAGGTCACGGTACATCTTGGTTGCACCAGGATGTATAGAATATCCAGAACTATGAGCCTCTGTAAGAATAGTGTGGATCAAATCATCAACACGGGGCACACATACCCTTCCCTTAATCCTCAAAACACCTTCCTCATCTATTATGGCCTCATTAGCCTTTCCTCGCAACACCATATCCCGAATTCGACTTAGTTTCTCATCATCGAACTGTTTTCCCTTGATCTTGTCAAGAAAAGAAGATCTTGCCTCCACACAAGCCAAAAATCCTCCCTTCTCATTTACTTCTAGCCTCATAAAATCATTAGCCAAGTTTTGGATTTCTCTAGCCAACGGGCTTCTAGAGACTTGTAGGTGGGCTAAACTTCCCATGCTCCCTGCTTTTCTACTTAAGGCGTCTGCCACAACATTTGCCTTTCCTGGGTGATACAAAATAGTGATATCATAGTCCTTTAGTAGTTCCATCCATCTCCTCTGTCTCAAGTTCAAATCCCTCTAAGTAAAGACATACTGTAGGCTACGATGATCCGTATAGACTTCACACTTAACCCCATATAGATAGTGTCTCCATTGCTTTAATGCAAACACTACCGCAGCCAACTCCAAATCATGGGTCGGATAGTTACGTTCATGCACCTTTAATTGCCTCGAAGCATAAGCAATCACACTCTTCTCTTGCATTAGCACTGCACCCAAACCAGAATAGGATGCATCAGAATAAACAATGAAGTTCTTACCCTCTACTAGCAAAGTAAGAATTGGTGCAGTAGTCAACAAGGTCTTAAGTTTCTGAAAGCTTTCCTCACATTCGTCCGACCATACAAATGGAACATTCTGCTTAGTCAAGTTCGTCAATTGGGAAGCAATAGAAAAGAATCCCTTGACAAATCGACGGTAATAGCTAGCTAACCCAACAAAGCTCCTTATTTCTGACACATTAGTAGGTCTTACCCAATTCTTCACTGTCTCAATCTTAGAAGGATCCACCATCACTCCATCCTTAGAAACCACGTGCCCCAAAAAGGAAACTGAATCTAGCCAAAACTCACACTTGGAGAATTTGGCATAAAGCTTTTTCTTCCTCAACAACTCTAACACCATTCTCAAATGCTCCTCATGTTCCTTCTTACTCATTGAGTATATCAGTATATCATCAATAAATACGATCACAAAGAGATCCAGATATGGCTTGAAAATCCCGTTTATCAAGCTCATGAAAGCAGCAGGGGCATTCGTAAGACCAAA